>CM075185.1:2605873-2645873 GCA_037577475.1 Chaunax sp. Z400
CTGTTTGACATGTAAACATGTTTTCAAATGCATCTCTGCATGGACCGACAAGAAAGGTTCCTTTCACAGAAGATTAACAGAGCCCAGCATCTTGTGCTGATACAGTCGTCCTCCAGGTCTCTCTCTCTGTGTCCCTCTTTTCATTCGGCTAAAGTAAAGTTTGGGGCTCGACGAGGTCACAGGTCTCAAACTGTTTCGATTGTGCCGGCGACACAAAAGGCGAACCGCGGCCGAGCACAGCTGGGTCGAACTCGGTGGAGGAACAAGATGGCAGTCAAACAGAATCACAGCAGAAAGGTAAATGTTTATCTCAGGCCTCGGCTCAATCTGGGTCTCTTACAAAACTCCTTCTTCCTGAAAGTGTTACCTCGACGGACAAAATATGTTTATGAAAACATGGTTTGGAGAAGGAATGGGTGTATGTTTGGGGTGGTGGGTGTTGTGAGGAACTAAACAGTTGGAATTACGACTAGTCATTGAGTAAACCACGTGTCAAACTCGTGGCCCGCCACGTCATTTTATGTGGCCCGCGAGAGCCTAAGGTGTATTAAAATGGTCTATGCCGCTTTACAGTGTGCATTGACCATAAACGACATCGCCCACAATGCATTTCGATTACGCGAGAAGTGACGGCTTCCCGCCTCTAGATAGCAGTGTAGAGGCGGGAAGCCTTCAACTCGCTCATTGTCTCGGCATCCCGCCTCTAGATCGCAGTATATCCACATCAGTGTCGGCGATTTTCCCAGCAAGTGGAATTGAGAAATATCTACTTTTGATCCCAAAATGTCCAGGAAAAGAGAAGTTGATGCAGATGGAAGACAGTTTCAAGAAAGATGGGAGAGTGAATACATGTTTGTGCTTCAAGGAGCGAAACCAGTATGTCTTTTGTGTTATGAGGCGGTGTCGGTCTTTAAAGAGTACAATCTCCGTCGGCATTTTGACACTAAACATGGAGCTAAATATGCCAAATTTAGCCTCCAAGAAAAACTGCACATCGTCCAAGAATTAAAAGGCGGACTGCAATCGCAGCAGAACATGTTTACCAAAGCTACAGCTAAAAACGATGCAGCAGTGAAAGCAAGCTTTATTGTGGCTGAAGAAATTGCCCGAGCTTCAAAGTCGTTTTCAGAGGGTGCATTTTTGAAGCAGTGCATGCTGAAGGTGTGTGAGCAGGTGTGCCCCGACCAGATACAAACTTTTAAAAATATCAGTTTGTCAAGAAACACCATCGCGGACCGAGTTAAGGAACTAGCGGGAAATCTGGCAACACAGCTGGCTGAAGAGACACGCAGTTACCTGGCATTTTCATTAGCTGTTGATGAAAGCACAGACAACGCGGATACAGCGCAGCTTTCCATTTTTATTAGAGGCGTGAAGTCGGACCTCTCTATCACGGAGGAGCTCTTGGACGTAGTTGCCATGCACGGGACTACAAGGGTCGGGACATTTTTGATGCGGTGGAGAATTCCGTGAGTAAAAATGAATTACCGTGGGAAAAGTTGGTGGGACTAACTACCGATGGTGCACCTGCAATGTGTGGAGGAAAAACAGGCCTGGTGGGACTAGTGAAGGAGAAAATGCAAACATATAACTGTCATACACCTCTGGTGACGTATCATTGTATTATCCATCAAGAAGCTCTCTGTGGAAAGGTTCTGGAGCTGGATGATATAATGACCACGGTTATGAAAACAGTGAACTTCATTCAGTTCCAGCTGTTCTTGCAGCAGGTGGGCTCGGAGCATGGAGATGTGCCGTACCATACAGAAGTAAGGTGGCTGAGTAGGAGCCTCAAACGTTTTTTTGAGCTTAGGGAAGAAATTGCGCTTTTCATGCAAGGTAAAGGAAAACCCTTGTCTGAACTGTCGGATCCAAACTGGCTGTGTGACTTTGCTATGTTGTGTGACATAACGGCGCATCTCGCCCAACTCAATCAGAGGCTGCAGGGACGCAAACAAGTCATCACGCAGATGTCCGACATGATCACAGCTTTCCAGCGTAAACTTGACCTTTGGAAGGCCCAAGTGAAACAGGATAATCTTGCCCACTTTCCTGTTTGTCAGAGCATCTCAGCCTCAGTTCCAGGTTCTTTTTCAAGTGCTCGGTTAGCTACCAAACTAAGCCGGTTAATGCAGGAGTTTGATCGGCGCTTCTCTGACTTTAAAGCACAGCACTCAGGCTTTGCCGTCTTTACCAATCCTTTCACCACCGACGTCAGCAGTGCACCTCATCACCTTCAGATGGAGTTAATAGAGCTGCAAAGCGATAGTGGTCTGAGAGCAAAGTTCCAGGATGCTGCAATTGAGGATTTTCACCGTCTGCTGCCCCCTGGTTTGATGCCACAGCTCCGACTTCATGCTGCTCGTGTTCTGTCCATGTTTGGGAGCACCTATCTGTGCGAACAGATGTTCTCAATAATGAATCTAAACAAGACCAAGCACAGATCACGCATCACCGATGACAACCTCCACGCTGTTTTAAGGATTGCCTCAGCACAAGACCTGAAACCAGACATTGATGCACTGGTGTGTGAGATGTTGTCTCAGGCTGAGGAGGGATCTACTGGGTGTGTTCAAGGACAGGCAGCATCACCTCATCAACTTGACCATATAGTTGTGAACTGAGACAACCCTTATTTTGTTATTTTTATTTAAATACATATACTACTTTACTTTGTATGTGTAGCAATGTATTCACTGTGCAGGTTTTTGTGTTCATGCAGACAAAAGTTGACTGTAATTAAACCATCTCTCATTAGTTGGATGTACATACGCCTTCTGCAAGGCTGTGTGCATCCATTTGTTTTTGTAAAATGCTACATCTGTCACGCATGTTCTTAGCAGCTCACAATTGTTGGTTGTGCTGTAGTTCTGCCTCTCTCGACGCTTAATGTTAAAAGTTAATGTCATAACTTGTTTGATTATATTTTTCTTTATTTACTTGAATAGTTTGATCGTTGATTGATGGAGTAATGTTGGTTTCTTAACCTGATAATCATGTTTTTTACATCTATGCAAATGCATATCTTGTTATTTGTAACTTGAATAATAAACGATTACTTAACAATATTTTAAGAAATAGTTACATTTATTTTACATTACATTTAGTCACATTTATACTGTCTTAACAGTTACAACTGGCGCTTTGAGGGTGACCATAATGCTGATGTGGCCCTCGGTGAAAATGAGTTTGACACATCTGCTATAGGGGTAGTGAAAATGGAATAAGCCAGCAAGCACTTGAGAGTCCTGCCGAGCACCTGAATGAGACAGAGGGCCAGAGAGCCGGAGGGGGGTTTGGGGAAGGTGAATGGCCTTCTTTTTGGGTCCAATTTGTCTCTTTTCACCCTGCTTGCCCTGCTCCGGCTCTGAGAGATGTACAAAGAGGGAGCGGCGCTGGGCCACTCATCCACATACGCCCGTGAGCAGCTGTCCCTTTTGTCAAACAAGTTAATCAAACAAATGCCACCGTACCTCCCTTTTTAACACGGCGGAGGGAGAGAGGGCAGGAAGGGGGCTGTGAAAGGGTGACAGAGACCCGAGAAATGACATGCATGTCCTCGATCAATTCACCCCGTCGGCCCTCATCAATAAACCAGCAGGACCTGACAAAAGAGGAGTCTCCATTAAACTTGTATTTCCCTCCTCTCAGGATGATCCAGGCTTTAGTGTCCTTGGCGGTTTCCTCCGGGCAGCACGGCGCTGGGAACCAAAGAGAAGAAAGAACCGAAGCAGGGAAACAAAACTCTCTCTCTCAATAATTACTGAGGGCTCTAAGCTGCTTACAGACTTCATTAAACAGAAGTGAAACCTATTCAGAACATGTTTCACACACAGACAATTTAACCTATCCAGCTCAGCTGGCCTTCTTTTATTATTACGACCAACTATAACCATTCTGCTCCTCCATACTGGTTCTGTCATCTAGTTACAGATGTTTTAGTTCCACCTTATAAGAGATTACTGACTGGTATGAAAAACAACAAGGAGACATCAGAGCAGTGTTACAGTGGATGAAGGATGAAGAGCATCTGGAACAAAAGAGCCACAGTAAAACAGCTGTAACAGCTGTACTGGTTACCAGTAAGGACACCACTAAAAAATAACCAGGTCTCATTTTACAAAACACTGTGCGAATTATTGAATGATTGATTTTTGTGTATCATCAACTTAATTATTTCATGGGTATTGATGTAAATTCATATAAATACTGATTTTAGCAATTTAATCAAATGCTAAAAACAGAAAGAAACAACAAAACTGTTTGATCTAAATCTTAAAACACATGTTTTCATCATAAAGACTAAGAATTCTTCAGCTGAAATAAAGCAGACTGATGGAGAACAGAGAGATTCATAAGAAATAATGTGAAACCAACGTGAACAGGTCAGCCCCCCCGCCCTGTACATCACTGTTGATTCTAGTACTACAGCCTGTAGCCTGTATCACTGATGCTGCTGTTAATACTTACAAGTAATATTAGTATCGAGGCTCCAAGAATCAGACACACTCAAACCTTCATCAACATTTTCTAGTTTTACTACATCTAATTAAAACATATTATAATGATTCCATGTTCTCAGCTGTTTCTCAGAATGTTCACTCATAGCTTTTACTTTTCCATGATGGTATCAACAGCTGCTTTCTGTACATAAGAGTGGTGATCTGACAGGCTGAGGCTGGAGTTAAGTTTGCGTGCTGCCTGAGATCAGTGTTGATTAAATTGTTCACTTTTGTGTGGCCGTGTTGGTGGCATTTCATGACTGCAGCCGGCAAAGTGGTGAAGCATCCCCCCAGACAGCCAAGTGGTATGACCGCCAGTCTGCTGGCATTCCCTATTTTCCACAAACCCACCCACAGCGACCGAGAGCGGGACGACAATCCGACATTCTCCAATCTGCAGCTCAATCTGACCTTTGCCCTCGCTCTGCTCCGTCACAGCCGTCCAGCAGGAGACGGGAGGAGCAGCGGCGATTAAAAAGAGCTTTAACTTTGGTCACACAGAAGTGCAATTTCACCACGCTTGAGAATCTGATAACTACCCAAGGTCAACGGAAATACTTCAAATCAATCAATGAGCTGCGCTCCTAATCCCCTGCGGGCAAAGGCAGATTAAGTGTATAATTGACCTGCGTAATCCCAGTATCTGCAACTGGGGAGGGGGCTCCAAGACTCACTGGCTCTGCAGCAACATTTCTATCATCCCCCTGCTGTCCTTCCCCCCAAAACCGGCTGGCATGTTGGTTGGGTACAGTGTCGTGGGGCAGGAAGCTGTGGTGTATCATTGGAGGGCTGGATTTGGCTCAGGCTAAAGACATGGCTGTTTTTAATCAATGATCCCCAGCAGCGCCACACTAAGTCCCCCTTTCAGTATCATTTAAGCACATCTGTCCTAATCCCAGCCTCTTCAGCCACTCTTTCAAGAACTAAACATTGGGGGGGGGGTTGGGCTGCAGGGGGAATAAATTAATTTCTCACTATTCCCCTAACAAACACATCTCATCAAATCTGGAAAATATCAATTTTAATGTCATTTTCAATGCATTAGTAAGGTGGTTAAGGGACTGTAGTGTTCCAGAGACAAAAAACAAGCAAATAAAGAAACCAACTTTATACAGTTTACTGTGTCAGCAGCATGAAAAACTGCACTGCTAATAACAGAAAACACAGTACAGTACAGACATGCTGGAGGTCAAACCTGATGAAGACTGATGATCGAACTTAGAACTTAGAATAATGCCATCCTAAACTGTGATAAGATACTGTACTGAAGCCCATGGACCCTTTTTAAAAATATTAACCTGAGGCAGCGACAAGCCAGACAATAAAAGCATCTTCCCAACAGCCACCTCTCTGCACTGGATGTCAACTTTAATCATGATGCCACAGACACCTGCCTTCAGAGCAATTTTCACAACAGCACGAAACATAATATTAAAACAATTCCATGATTGGATTGCTGGTCAGGATTGTGATTGGTAAAATAACTAGAAGGAGAAAAAAACAAGTGGAAAAGCCAGAGAAGTGGGTCAAGTATCAATTAAAAATGTCCCCCCACCCCCACCCCCACCCCCCATGCTCCAATCTATGTCAGAACATGATTATTAGTTCTTATAATGTGTCTCAGATTATTCATATTCATGACGCTGTTGTTTGTTTAACATTATGAGCATTAAACCACATATGGGCCCGTCTGCTGTCACTGTACATGTCAACTGTGAGTGTTGACACATATTTAGAAATCATGAGGCCATAGTGAAATAATCTGCTTACTGTGGCTGATATTAGAAGGCATCTTAAGATGAATGCATGTCATAACCCCAATTAAAATGACATCTAACCTCAGGCTGATCATCTCTGGAGGAAATCCAAACCAAACACGTTTAAGAGACCGTAATTACGTCAAGGCAAAGGGTCTCCACTAAGCCTGTGTTCATTCTCCTACCCTCAGCCTTCCTTAAAAGGTCAGGTCATTTTCTATTGTATTCTACTCTATTGTATTCTTTTCTGATGGCTCCAACAGGCTAACAGCACTGTTAGCTTCTCCAGCAGGCTAACAGCAGTGTTAGCTTATCTCACAGGCTAACAGCACTGTTAGCTTCTCCAACAGGCTAACAACACTGTTAGCTTCTCAAACAGGCTAACAGCAGTCTTAGCTTTTCCAAGAGGCTAACAACACTGTTAGCTTCTCCAACAGGCTAACAGCAGTGTTAGCTTATCTATCAGGCTAACAACAGTGTTAGCTTCTCCAGCAGGCTAACAGCAGTGTTAGCTTATCTATCAGGCTAACAACAGTGTTAGCTTCTCCAACAGGCTAACAGCAGTGTTAGCTTATCTATCAGGCTAACAACAGTGTTAGCTTCTCCAACAGGCTAACAACACTGTTAGCTTCTCCAACAGGCTAACAACACTGTTAGCTTCTCCAACAGGCTAACAGCAGTCTTAGCTTTTCCAAGAGGCTAACAACAGTGTTTGTTTCTCCAGCAGGCTAACAGCAGTGTTAGCTTCTCCAACAGGCTAACAACAGTCTTAGCTTTTCCAAGAGGCTAACAGCAGTCTTAGCTCTTCCAAGTGGCTAACAACAGGGTTAGCTTCTCCAAGAGGCTAACAACAGTGTTAGCTTCTCCAATAGGCTAACAAGTGTTTGCTTCTCCAGCAGGCTAACAGCAGTTTTAGCTTTTCCAAGAGGCTAACAGTATATAACCAAGTTGTTGTTGTTCAGAGATGTGTTAAATGAAACATGCTAAAAGGACTGGATGTGCTGATGTGATTTGAAACTTAATCTCTTTACAGTCACTATTACAGCATCAGGACACTCGATGGATTCATTATGGCCCGCTGGAAGACTTAAAAACTTTAATCTTGTCAACCGCCATCCATAATGTGTCCTAGCTGTTCACCAAAACATCATAAAGCAGATGGATTAAACAGGTGAGATTTGTCTATTTATGCTCTTCTTCCCTCCTTGTGTTTTTATTTTTGTTAGATTTGTCAGATTAAATTCTGTGTGAACTTTATATCGACCAGAGAACTTAGTGGAAAGAGCCAAATAAGTCATGTGTAAATATTAACGAGGCGCCGTATTGTGAGCCTTTATGTGACACGAGTTGTAATCCTCTCCAGGGGAAACGGACAAAACAGATAAATAAATGAAGTCAGCAGCCAACCAAAGGAGGGGAGGGGCCAACTAACAAAGCAAAGATTAACAGGAGACCATCCTGACCTTATTTTAAGAAAGACCCCCAACACACACACACACACACACACACACACACACACACACACACACACACACACACACAGACAAACACACATAGACACACACACACACACACACACACACACACACACACACACACAGAGTTGGAAGCAGCCTCGATTGTATATTAGGTATATTTGGAAAATCTACTATTGATCAGCTGTTGATAACCAAATCACACAACGACAGTTTAAGTAGATCAATACATCAGATATTAATGTGTTTCATTCCCCAAATCTAAGCCAAAAGTCTCCTTTTCCTGACTCCTCAGTCTCTAAATGATCCAACCTGAACCTCATCATTTACAGATCAGATGTATTAAAACACTGAGACCTTCATAGATTTACTTTATCAGTAGAGTCCAAAGGTTTTTCTGTTCAGGTCTAAATTGACATCAGGGCTCCATGAACTCCAAGACCTTCACCACTGCTGACCCAGAAGCTCCAGAAAAGTGGGCTCCAGTAGCTCAGAACCATCTAGATCAGACCCAGAAGTTCTGGATGCTGTTCTGTGGAGCCATGAAAACAGACTGGACCTTTTGGGGCCTCTGGATCAGCGGTATGTCTGGAGGAGGAAGAATGAAGCTGATGCTGAGAAGAACAGCCTACCTACAGTGAAGCATGGCGGTGGATCAGTGAGGCTCTGGGGCTGCTTTGCTTCCTGGACCACTGGAAACCTGCAGCCTGTAGAGGGTCAGATGGATTCCATCAAGGATCAGGAAATCCTAGAAGAAAACGTGTCCATCTGTGAGGAAGATGAAGCTCGGCCGTCATTGGACGTTCCAAAAGGACAATGATCCCAAGCAGACCTCAGAGTCCACCAAGGCCTGGTTTCAGAAGAAGTCCTGGATCATTCTAGAGGCCGTCACAGTCGCCTGACTGGAATCCATAGAAAACCTCTGGTGGGATCTGAAGAAGGTGGTTGCAGCAGGTAAACCAGGAATATTCCAGAACTGGAGGCCTTTGTCCATGAGGAATGGGCTAAGATTCCTCAGGAACGCTGCCAGAAGCTGGAGTCTGGATCTGCATCAGGTTTGCAGCAGTTTATAGCAGCTAAAGGGTCTACAGAGAACTAGAGACGCTGGTCATTAAGGATCATTTAGAGACTGAGGAGTCAGGAAACACTTTATATCTGTTTATTGATGTATTTAAACTGTTGGTGAAAGTAGAGACACAAACTGTGAGTGAGCATCATCCTGGTCAGGTCATGTCGGTTACGTATCCGATCTAGGACCACATATGAAAGTGACTCAAATCTGATTTGGAAAGATCAGATTTTCACACAGTTAAAGAAAAATATCAGAATCAAATCACTGTATCCTGGTAATGTGAACAGTAAAATATCAAACCAGTATCTTTAACCAGACAGACAGAGAGGAGTGGATAAAAAAGGGTGGAGTGACAAGAAAAGCACAACAGAGCAGCAGAGAGCAGCCAGAGACACCTTCATCATCCTCGGTGACGCCGGCGGGAGAACTGATACGGAATGACAACAAAGAGGAGCTGGGGTGAGACAACTCCCGGCAGAAGTGCTCTTGTGGAGGAAAAGAGGATACATGGCAAAGCGTCGGGTCAAGATTTAACAACAAACAGCCAACATCCAGCAGTGGACACCTCTCTGTCAGCCTCTGTCAGGACGGACACTGAGGAAGACGATAGGAGACGGATTACACCTCAAGGCTCCATTCAACACAACGGCACGAACAGATAGAAGCCACTGTATGCATGTCGACTGTGTTCAGTCTGCAGAGTCAAACAGGAGCACAACATCAGCTGCAGAGGATTACACAACCTATCAGAGTCCTCCACGTGTCACATCATCAAGATACGAATCAATTGATTCTGTCAAGTCTCCATCAGAGAATTCTGGTTAGTTTCAACTCAGGTCTAATTCCCCCCCCTAAGAGGTGAAGTGATCGGTTCAGTTTGTCTGTTATCACAAAAGAACTAGAAGGCAGAGTTTCATGAGCCTTAGCTGAAGGGTTGGACATGTAGCAGGACAGAACCCCTTAAATTTTGGAATGGATCTGAATGAAGGGATGGATTCAGGAAATGTTTTGACTTACTTTAATATTGCAAGATAAGGTTTTTTGATCATTTTTATCAATTATGTTTAAACTAGATGGATCACCGTGAAACTGAAGGGTTGGGCACAGTCTCAAAGAAGGAACCACTCCATTTTAGGGTAGACCCAGATAAAGGGGTGGAGCCATGACTTTCTTTTTCCATTTTCTTAAACATTGCAAGAATCCAGAGGGCAGCCATTTTATTTTAGACATTCTAGAAAGATTAGCATGAAACTTTATGGACGGACAGACGGACGGATTGGATGGATGGACGGATGCTGCTTCTAGAAATAACCTAGTGAGTTAGTTATCACAAGAGACGATGATCAGCTGTTAAATGTAACATCTATTGGTGTTTAATTGATGTCTGTAAGATAAAAGTTCAATAGTAGTACTTTTAATATATGGATAAATAAAACATAATACAGTGGAGACGTGTTTTGGATGAGCTGATTTCTTTCTGTCTGAGTCTGGGATGAAGAAAAAGTCTAAAAAGAAGTCTGGTCCAGTTCAGAGAAAACATGTTTGAGCACTTGATCCAAGATTACAGAGAGTAATCTGTGATTACAGATTACTGTATTCTTACAGCGTAGCTTGAGGTGTTAGCCAGCTAGACCCTGATATATACCTTATGTTACACCATCTGATTGTATATTTAAGAATGAATGAACGGCGGTTCATTAGCTGGAAACATCATCACAGGACCAGAGCAGATATCCAAAAAGTGACTGAGGAGTTTTACATCAGCAGGCATCGAAGCGTTAGCACCAACTGTTTTCTATACAGACCACACACCTGCTTTTGTTCCTGGATGAAGACATCCCATTGATAACTGCTGATGTGTCCGCTGTGAGCTACAGGCGATGTGTTGCTCTCTACCAGCTACTCATCTCACACTCTTAATGTTTCTTCTAAAAGTAGCTGCAGAGACAATCTGTTTGTAAGCCTAGAAAAAGAAGATGTGTTCAGCAGTGGGTGGTTGTAAACATGGACCTAAGCCGTCTTACAAAGTGATCTTTTGTGTCCCTGTTTCCATTGATTAACTCGTTTGCTAACTCAGAAAGAGTGAGCGCTGCAGAGGATAATCCCTCCTCAAGACCAGCACTTCAACAACCATGACACAGTCCAGTAAACAAAGAGAGGACGGCGGCGGAGGAACACGTCTGCGGCTCAGGATACCGCTGATCCTGTGGGGATTGTTTTAGTACAGTTTGAGGAGAAATGTTCCAGTTTGACCTCAGAGGAGGCTCAGCGGCCAGGCTTAGATTTACTGATTCTTCTGGTGTCACTCAATGGAGGCAAACTGTCATGGGACAATTTAAGAAGTTGATTACAGCTCGAGTTGTTTACAGTCTGTCAGCGACATAGCACACTGATGGAAGCACAGTCGGCATCACGGTGACCCAAAAAGGCCCAAGATATCATAAAAGAATGAAAAAACAAGCACGAAGTCCTCAGGATGCCCAACCACAGAATCATTTCAACACAGTTAAAGAAGGTATTTAACATGTCCTTGTTTCTGGCAATTCTTGTTCGCTGCATATCTGAGAAAAAGTTCAATTTTAGAATAAATATAAATAAACAAAATGCTTAAAATCGACACAATATCAAAAGGCACCAACATCCACCTAAACTGTGGTCAGACGAGCCGTAAGACCCCGATGCTGATGATGACGTTTTATGAATATTGTGACTCTCTGGCAGCATGGCGACACATTTGTCGTGATGAAACAGGAAGTTATTTTAATGCTAATACATGATTTTGAGTCTGGATGCCCACCTCCCCCCAAGGTAGGGGTACGAAGGAACTGTACTCACCGGAAGGTCCATGACAACTATTTTATTTTGGATTGTAGCAGAGATCCTGAATACCAAAACCGGATCCATCAGAACACATTTAGATCAAAATCAATGTGAGATCTTTATAATCTGGTGGAGGGACTGAAACCTTTCTGTTCCTACGCCTCCCTGTGATGGAAGAGGAGTCTTACTTACATCGAATAATCTCTCTACGTACACCTCCTCGTTGACTTTCTCCCGCAGCATGTCCTGGGAATGGCGAACAAACGTCACGTAACCATCAGCGACGTCCATCCCAGGCTTCTGTCAGGGACAGGGAAAAGAAGGAGGTGATGTCATAAAAAAAAATCAATGTTTGCATCTCTATAGTGTTTTGTTTACTCAGGACTAGAAGCAGATCTCTTCCTCATTCGGTTCTCGTCTTTGGTTGAGAACCATTCTTCCAGTTTGGACGTATGCAAAGAGGACACTGGAGAGACTCAGTTGGGTTTGATGGAGAGACTGAGACAGAACAATGCATTTATAAATGACACCTTAGTTCTCTCCTTTCTTCATTTGTCCGTCTCTTTTCTCTACCTCATCAAATTCAAGTACTCCTCATGAATTGCTCCTGAGCTTGGTTTTCACGTCTGAAATGACACTTCCAACGTGTAAATGAATGTCTTTTTTATCAGTCAAACTCTAATTTTGTACATTAAGGACACAATTAGCATGCTGGGCTGGAAACGACGACCCCTGCCAGCGACACAGAGCCTCGTCACATTCACTGACAAGGCATTAATTTGAAATTTGGCATGCTGCTATGGCCGAAGTGTTGGCAGCTAATACAGATCTGATACTCACAAACACAGACACACACACCACTGACAGCAGAGTGGGTATGTTGTACAACAACTCACAATGTGTACGAGGCATGGCCGCCTGGCCACATGCATATGAATGGACATTTGGAGGAGGAAACACCGGATTCAATGTGGAAATATGACAGTAAAACCATCTGGAATATGATTATACATGTGAAAGCATGGTCAGATATTTGCATGTGTACAAAAACACACACAAACACACAAGCATAAATAGAGAATAAAATGCCTTCATTTTAATCAGTCAGTATCTAATAGACCAAAGTACAAATGGTGTGGTATTTAAGGTCTCCTGTAAAAAAATCTGATAAACAAGAACAAAAGCTGTTTATTTTTTGGATCTAATGTTAATGTTCTGTGTTCTTCTACACATCCTAAAGGTCCCACACAGTCCAGGTTCACACAGTGAAACAGTCCAGGTTCATACAGTGAAACTCTTTTGGTTGTATTTGAATATTTTGAAGCCAGTGTTTATGTCCATGGTTAATTATCAGTCTTAAGCTAGTTACATACATGTCTTGGTGATTTCTTGCTGGAGCCCATCCGATACATTAGCTGGACCGATTTATTTGCCAGTATTAGTTACCTCAGATGTATTGGTGTCAAGCAATAAGGTAAACCAGGTAAACAAGATCATGATGTTTTGAGTTGGGAGTGAGAACTTGTTAGCCTAACCCTAGCCACACTCAGAACATGACATCTAATGGAAATCAAAAGAGACAGGGATGATTCATGAGATGAAGAAATTGAAGCTTCACATACAAACACATACAGGTAAATAAATCTCACTTACAGGAACGTCCACGTACTTGGAGGCAGCTTTCACCTTGACATAGAGGAGAGAGAGGCGGGTGAACAAACAGTGAGGTCTCCAGCTGTTGCACCATTTTTCAGAACACCACGGTGTCATGATCAGACTGGACAGCCTGTAGATTAGTGCCTGCTGAACTGGCAACAGTGACTCATGCAGTGATTTCAACTGCAGAAATACACTGACAAATTCAATAAACTGGCTTTGTGATACTGTGGGAAACCAGCTGAGGTGTTAAGATATGTTGTGTTCAGGTAGGAAAGGAAAAAGGTCAAACTACCGTATGTGAACATGAAAACAATATTTTAAAATACAGCATGTTTTGAGTCATCATCTAATTTAAAAGTATGTTTGTTAAGATGGTGATCAACAGACAGGATTCAGTCATAATACAACATGCTATGAAAAGAAGCTAAATGACTCAACCTCCATTGTAGCTTCAGCAGGTTAACCAAGGAATATTCCAGAACTGAACTGTTGAATCATTTTGCTTTAAGATATTATTCTTATGTTGCATCGTTGTCATTCACACTGAATAAATTCTTTGTGAGTGGATAATATAATGTAATAGAAATGAAATTAAATCCCTGATCCTTTAAATGAATACTATAGATATGATTCTATAGGTTTGCATAAAAACAGACTAAGAAATGTCCTTCAAATGACTACTTTTTACTTGAGTACATTTCAGAGTCTGTACTTTTTCACTTTTACTTGAGTAAATAAGTTGAATCAATATTTCTACTTTTATCAGACAAGTAACTGTACTTCTGCTTAAGTAAAGAATGTGTGTACTTTTGCCACCTCTAGCTGGAAGAAACTCTTTAAAGCTGATGTTTACAACAGCAACACATTCAAAAGTCTAAATGTTTTTTCTGGTTGTAGGACAAAAATGACAAAAGTGTGATACTCACTGTGAAAGATAGGAAGGAAGAGAAGAGCGTTCCCTCGTCATATCTGGAGAGTTTGGCTAACACGCTCTCTAAAATCACCACAAACTGAGAGGAGAGAAAAATGGAATTACTTATGGAAATCACAATCTACAAATACTCAATTACACATAAAGGTCTTACAGTTACTTCCACTTGTGCCCAGTGATCAATTGGTAAATTATTAAAGCAGTTTTGAGTCTCCTTGTTGTATTGAGTCTCTGTGGTTGTTTTGAGTCTCTCTGTGGTTGTTTTTAGTCTCCTTGGTTGGTTTTAGTCTCTTTGTGGTTCTTTTGAGTCTCTTTGTGGTTGTTTTGAGTCTCTTTGGTTGTTTTTAGTCTCTTTGGTTGTTTTGAATCTCTTTGTGGTTGTTTTTAGTCTCTTTGGTTGTTTTGAGTCTCTTTGTGGTTGTTTTTAGTTTCCTTGGTTGGTTTTAGTCTCTTTGTGGTTGTTTTGAGTCTCTTTGTGGTTGTTTTGAGTCTCTTTGGTTGTTTTGAGTCTCTTTGGTTGTTTTGAGTCTCTTTGTGGTTGTTTTGAGTCTCTTTGGTTGTTTTTAGTCTCTTTGGTTGTTTTTAGTCTCTTTGGTTGTTTTGAGTCTCTTTGGTTGTTTTGAGTCTCTTTGGTTGTTTTGAGTCTCTTAGGTTGTTTCGAGTCTCTGTGGTTGTTTCGAGTTTCTGTGGTTGTTTCGAGTCTCTTTGGTTGTTTCGAGTCTCTGTGGTTGTTTTTTAGTCTCTTTGTGGTTGTTTTGAGTCTCTGTGGTTGTTTTGAGTCTCTGTGGTTGTTTTGAGTCTCTTTGGTTGTTTTTAGTCTCTTTGGTTGTTTTTAGTCTCTTTGGTTGTTTTTAGTCTCTTTGGTTGTTTTGAGTCTCTTTGGTTATTTTGAGTCTCTTTGGTTGTTTTGAGTCTCTTTGGTTGTTTTTTAGTCTCTGTGGTTGTTTTTTAGTCTCTGTGGTTGTTTTGAGTCTCTTTGGCTGTTTTGAGTCTCTTTGGTTGTTTTTAGTCTCTGTGGTTGTTTTTAGTCTCTGTGGTTGTTTTTAGTCTCTGTGGTTGTTTTTAGTCTCTGTGGTTGTTTTTAGTCTCTGTGGTTGTTTTTTAGTCTCTTTGTGGTTGTTTTTAGTCTCTTGGGTTGTTTTTAGTCTCTTTGGTTGTTTTGAGTCTCTGTGGTTGTTTTTTAGTCTCTTTGTGGTTGTTTTTAGTCTCTTGGGTTGTTTTTAGTCTCTTTGGTTGTTTTGAGTCTCTGTGGTTGTTTTGAGTCTCTCTGGTTGTTTTTAGTCTCTGGTTGTTTTTAGTCTCTTTGGTTGTTTTGAGTCTCTTAGGTTGTTTCGAGTCTCTTAGGTTGTTTCGAGTCTCTGTGGTTGTTTTTTAGTCTCTTTGGTTGTTTTGAGTCTCTGTGGTTGTTTTTTAGTCTCTTTGTGGTTGTTTTTAGTCTCTTGGGTTGTTTTTAGTCTCTTTGGTTGTTTTGAGTCTCTGTGGTTGTTTTGAGTCTCTCTGGTTCTTTCGAGTCTCTGTGGTTGTTTTTAGTCTCTGGTTGTTTTTAGTCTCTTTGGTTGTTTTGAGTCTCTTAGGTTGTTTCGAGTCTCTTAGGTTGTTTCGAGTCTCTGTGGTTGTTTTTTAGTCTCTTTGTGGTTGTTTTTAGTCTCTTGGGTTGTTTTTAGTCTCTTTGGTTGTTTTGAGTCTCTGTGGTTGTTTTTTAGTCTCTTTGTGGTTGTTTTTAGTCTCTTGGGTTGTTTTTAGTCTCTTTGGTTGTTTTGAGTCTCTGTGGTTGTTTTGAGTCTCTCTGGTTCTTTCGAGTCTCTGTGGTTGTTTTTAGTCTCTGGTTGTTTTTAGTCTCTTTGGTTGTTTTGAGTCTCTTTGGTTGTTTTGAGTCTCTTAGGTTGTTTCGAGTCTCTTAGGTTGTTTCGAGTCTCTGTGGTTGTTTCGAGTCTCTTTGGTTGTTTTGAGTCTCTGTGGTTGTTTTGAGTCTCTTAGGTTGTTTCGAGTCTCTGTGGTTGTTTTTAGTCTCTTTGGTTGTTTTGAGTCTCTCTGGTTCTTTCGAGTCTCTGTGGTTGTTTTTAGTCTCTGTGGTTGTTTTTAGTCTCTGTGGTTGTTTTTAGTCTCTTTGGTTGTTTTGAGTCTCTTAGGTTGTTTCGAGTCTCTTAGGTTGTTTCGAGTCTCTTAGGTTGTTTCGAGTCTCTGTGGTTGTTTTTTAGTCTCTTTGTGGTTGTTTTTAGTCTCTTGGGTTGTTTTGAGTCTCTTTGGTTGTTTTGAGTCTCTCTGGTTGTTTCGAGTCTCTGTGGTTTTGTGTTTGTTTGTGGCCATTTAATAGACTTTCTAAGAAGAAGAACTGTTAACGTTAACATCAAATGCATATTTAATGTAATGTATATTCTCTTTTCGTACCTTAGCTACCAGCAGAGTTATCATCTCCTTCACCGTCTCTTCAATTAGGTTGTCGATTTGGGAATGGTATTGTCTCTACAGAGGGGGAAAAAACATTTTCAACAACATTACATTTTAATTTGTAACATTTATATTAATTTCTCTTTTTAATTAATGTGTTGCCACAGGGTAGTTACTGTCCTTACAATAACGTGTTGCTGATGAGCTACAGTTGTGTGGATTTTGAGACAGGGTAGTAAATAGAAGCACAAACGTCACACAGAAGGGTTCTAAACTGGAAAATCCACTCCAACATTTTATGAAATACGCTTGTTTGTCTGTATAAAATGAGAAGCTCAGCCTCATCTCTGTGTTTCCAGTAAGTTGACAGATGCAGGATTTAAACCTAGCTTAGCACAAAGCCTGAAAACAGAGGGAATCTGCTAATATGGACTCTTTATGCTAGGCTAGGCTAACCATACACCAAACCAATTGGATGCACATATCAATCTGCACACCTAGCTCTGGATAGCATGGTAAAAACATGTAATAATATTACATACTCAGTTACAGAAGCTGAGTGAATTGGCTTTTTGGAACAGATATTATTATTATATATTTGAACGTAAAATTGAGAGAAGAAGATCTAAACCAATTGGAGGATGAAGAATGTAATCAGACAGAGGAGGCGTGTCCGTCATGATTTGGTCAGAGCGGTGGTTTTCCAGGGTTTCCAGGAGGAGAGCCAGCTCCTCCACAGAAAGCAGAGCCCAGTGAGGGAGTTCCTAACGATTGGTCCTCCTGCTGTCATGGAAACTCAGACAGCATCACTGCGAGGAATCCTTTTGTTTAGACTTGTGGCAGCAACAGAACAGTGAAGGACTTCGCACTAATAATTAATTCATCGTCAGTAATTGGTATCAGTCTCAGATTCTGTGAAATATGAGATGTCTCACTTCTACCCCATGTATATTCAATACCATCTACACATATGCTAATGAAACCCAAACAATTGAAGTGGAGAAAGACAGACAGGGAAAACTGATGACTAATTATACAACTGGGAATTAGAGGGTGAGATTTCAATTGAATTCAGAGCCACACTTACCCAGTCTCTAACAAACTTTCACAACACAGAGGAGAAAAAAGCAGCAGAAAGACGGAGGTGACATGAAACATGTAAAATTATGTGAATACTGCAAATAAAGAAAGATGCATTCAAGTAACAGAGGGAAAAAGACTTTCACACATTTATCTCCCATTCAAAATAGAAACACAAATCATTTCTACATTTAAAATATTTGAGATTTCATCTGTAGGGTGTGCAGGAGGAGTCGGTGGGAGGCTCAAACCTTTCAATGATTCACAGTAAAACAGGTCTCTCACTGGGTTTAATGGGCTTCCAGTGTCTCCTACCTCCTGTCCCAGGTCCATGGCACACAGCTTGGCTGACTGGGCCTTGGCGTCCACCATGACGTTGAACATGGTGCAGATGGACTGCGGCACACGGAAGTCTGTGGCCCGGCTGCTCTTCTGAAGCTTGGCCTCAAACGCTGCTCGTGTCCTTCAGAGAGGAAAGAGAACATACCGGAGTGAAGACAGGAGTCGCTAAATATCTTTATCATTACATCTGTTTATTACCCATCATGCATTTGGTTTTTTCTCTCCATTATGTAAACCCACCCAGGAAAAATGAAAATGTCTTTGAAGTCTTTTGAATTTGAAGTGAAATATTGTTCTCATTTTTAAATTTTGCATTTAAAATAAAACAATAGATGAACTTCTAAAATGCAATAATTAATTACCTTCTTTGGCCCAGAGTGAAGAAAAATAGTGAGTATTTTTTCTCTTTTTATGGTGTTTTTGCATTTTATTCACTTAGTAACTAATTAACCAAACTAAACTTCATATTTTCCTTTACAGCTTCAGTCTTTCCTGCCTAAACCTGCCTGTTAAGAGGAATGTATAAATTAAATTTGTAGCTTTATCTGTGTTTGTATTAGTGTAACATCCACAATAGAGCGATGTATTTCTATTAAATGTCTATATTTATATTTATAACAGTCTAAGTTTGCACATTGTTCTATACTTGCCAAGATTTAAAATCTTAGATATGGAATTATGAGATTAATTTCCTTGTTTAAAAGGTTTACTATATTTTTATGAGCCAACTTATTTCTAGACGCAATCAAATTAGTTTAAGATTCCTTAATGAGTAAAAATGATCTTGCTGCATGGACAGATCATTTCACTAGTATTAAGACATTTACGACTTTTGCATTATACATACAGCCAATAACAATGTGTTAAATTGTCTGTAAACACAGGACTAATCTGAGCACACCTGGTACCTACACTAGCAGACTGACAGGTACGCTTTCTTTCAAACACTCCATCTTTTAGACATGTTTAGTGTTTGACCAGCTGTTTCCTCAGGTGAGACATTTGTCCTGGACAGATTAGATCATTAATATTCGACACTAATTGATGTAATGTGAATAAATACTCGTTAATACTGATGTGATTCCATATTTCTTCCCAGATCCCAGTTTACAACCACAGACTACAATAAATACAAAGGATTAACGCCCCTCAGGTATTGTTGGAACCAGCACGTTACCGTTTGACACAGGATTCGATCATGTCGCTGGACATCAGCTTCAGTCGGGTCTCCAGATGTTTTCCAAACTCCTCCTCTGGCCAGTGGAGATCTCTGATGAAGGTCTGCAGAGCATCCAACTTCCAGAAGAGATCCTCCGACGTTCCCGATCCGTTACTGCAGGTGTCAAGAACAAATCAGGTTTAATGCACGGAGAGTCTGTTTCTGCATTTTTAATTTAGCCATGAGCAAAAGGAAACCTTCAATCTGCAGCTTAAACACATTTAATGTTTATAGTCTGTATTTACTTCAGGGGGAGCCAGATCCATGCTAACACTGTTTGACACACTACACTGTGAATAAAGGTGAAAATGTATGCATCCTGTCATTTACATAGCAAGAAATATTAGTGAGGTGATATTAATTTAGAGTTGAATAAATATGAGATACTGTGTGAATGTGAAAAAGGATATTTATTTACAGTCAAAAGAGGAGAAGAAAGAAACTTATTTATTTATTTTAAATCATTTTCCAGGATTTCTTTCTTTAAATACATTAATAAGACATCCAACAGAAGACTGAGGCTCAATGCAGGGACACATCCAGACACAAGGGGCCCCTCCTCAACCAGCTACCCCAGGAAGGAGACAGAGGTCAGGGTCAACATCAGATCACTGCAGGAAAGGTAAGGAAAGAACTGAAGAGATGCAAGTTCACAACCAGCAGGTTAAACCCTTTAGTTCTGGTGGCTGTTCAAACATTCTGCCTAACAACAGATTCATTTACATGTTGAGATGATTGGCAGAGATTTACGTTACATCATGTGGTGTTTATGGACAGTTAGTCCAAAGACATCTGTGGACATGCTGGCGTGTTTTTGCAATGTTTCTATTAATACATCTATGATTAAACGGTAGAAAGTGGTTTAAATGTTGGGTCTGCATCTTTACTCTCACATGATCAGACTTTGGTAAACACATTTAAAGAACAACAGAATTCTTCCACCTGACAAAAGGTGAGTTTCCACAAGAGATTAGAAGAATTTCAAATTTAAACTTTTTAGATTTTTGGTCAAATTATCTCTTTCGACATTCCTCTGGGACAAATCGAGCCTCTTCTTCCAGAAAGATTAGATTGTAATGTAAATTTTGATATAAAATATTTGAGTTTAAATTATAATAAATTAATTATAAATGTGCAATCATCAGATCATAAATTAAATCTAATACTTTTATTTATGATAAACAACTTCAAACTAATGAAATTCATTTCAGTCTCAGCTGGACTTTTTTTTAGTGCTAATTAGCAAAAGTTGTCACAGTGAGCGTATTAGCATATTAATGTTAGCATTTAGCTACTTGCAGAGCGACAGTATTAGCATGGCTATAGACTCCTGCTTATAGAACAATGTGAAGCAATGAATGAGATTAAGGCTCTAAGTGAAAGATTAAAATATTGTTACTACAGTATTTTATGGTATTATTGAGAAAGGAGCACATAATAATAATAATAAATAAATAAAAAGCTTTTCCTTCTTTCTGTTCCTTTTTCAATCATGGAGTGTTTAAAAGTAATCAAAATACTAGTAGTAGTAAAAGAAGTCATTCATTTTTCTTATTTTATTTTCTTAAATTGGATTTGGGAATTAAACACTGACCTGAGTGAAATAAACCAAATAAATAAAAAGTCCACAGACACACAGAAAACTGAATAAAGAAGAGACGATGATAAAAACACCTGCCTCCTGTTCTCCTTATGGAGGAAGCTAACAGAACGTCCTCAGTGATAATGAGATGTAAGACTTTCTTCTCTTGGTTTTACTTTCTGTCTCCTCGTTATGGTTTTGCATCTTTCCAGTCGGTATAAAAAAACATGGTTGAATAAAGATGTCAGGATTCAGTTTTGCTGCCTTCTCGTCTGACCACACACACCATGCTGTGACGTTGGCATGAACGTGACTTTAAGGCTGAACTAAAACACCAGGTATGGATGTTGGTCATTTCTTCTTCTGATGTTCTGTTCCTGCAGCCGTCACCATGTTTCAGTCTACACTTTACGGCTGATATTTCTGACTGTCAGGCCTCCAGACGAGGGAACGGGGACGGCGGTGGTGCGGTGACAGCGTCACACTCTGCAGGCTGCTGGAGGAGCGTTCACACCTTAGATCCCGCTTAGGTTTCCAGAGTGCTATAAATGATGTGTTTATTGAGAGATCCTGAGTGTTTTAATGACACAGGATCACATGCATATTAATAGGGAACACTCACCGATACCAGAGGCTAGCAGGCATCGTTTAAATCAACAGAAAAGGAGTATTTATGTATAAATGCTGCTAAAATTACCTTTAACAGTTTAACAGTTCTCAAAACAGTGTTTATTTAATAAGTTATAAAGGAAAGGTTTGACTAAAGAAGAGGTGTGAAGAGGGAACTTCCCTCTAACTGAAGGAATTATTAGGGTGAGCATCAAACTCCTCCCACAGATTTAATCTGATGGACTAGTAACGGCCTGTTTATCCTCCCTCTACACATGTAAACAGTCCGTCCTTAAACAGTCTATCCGTCGACCTGTACA
This sequence comes from Chaunax sp. Z400, assembly GCA_037577475.1. NCBI lineage: Eukaryota > Metazoa > Chordata > Actinopteri > Lophiiformes > Chaunacidae > Chaunax > Chaunax sp. Z400. The sequence goes on from CM075185.1 coordinate 2,627,630, forward strand.
CACTTCTGTACATCCTCAACGTCGACATCAACACAACCGCAGGACGGCAGTGAAGTTTCAAAAGTGTTGGTAACAAATAAGGCAACAGCTGTAGGAGGTTGTGATAATGTGCCTAGTAAATACACAGCAGTAAAAGCAGAGGTAATGATGTAATCTACGGTGGTCTGTGAGGTCATCAGGTTCATTGAGACTTGAGGACGGAGAGTTTTCACACTTTATCGCTTCACCTTTTTTCTTCTTCACTGTTTCCGTACACATTTGTCGTGCCTTGCTTAAATTGTAGCTACACTGCCCTCAACTATTTCTGGTGGTGTTGCTCCTTTTCGTCCGTCTCATCTGTATCTGTAAGATCTCTGAAAACATGTCTGATTACGTACAGAATGAACGCAGAAGATGTACTGAACACTCCGTCCGTCTCCGCCTTTAACACAGAGCATAAATGGGCCTGACGTTGGTCAATATTAACACAAAAAAGATGAAAAGTCATCAAAATCCTGAGTTTTCCTTGAACAGCATAGCAGTGGCGGAACGGAGTGAAACAGGAAGTTGTCCTTATTCCACAGTTCATGATCCAGTATACCCCACTTTAACACGTTTGATAAGAGTCCCATCCTGAAGACTACATGACAATATTCAGTTACAGTGATAGCCCCACCTGTTGTGCTGGAAACACGAAGGAAGCCTCGAGTGACAAATTTATATTACTTTATACTGATTTATATTATTTTCATGGTGGGAAAGAATAAAGAACCTGCAGGTGTTTGGTAGTGATGTTACATGAGGTTACGTTCAACGCTGCTTCCAGATTTAATTTCATGAATCATTAATTTATAGAATTAAAAAACTACAATTTTAATCTATAACCAGCTGCAGTTTCTATACCTGTATCAAGTGTACAGATTATAATAAAAGAAAACAGGTTTGGATATGTACATGTTACAGGTGTTACTGCTGGTTTAGGGGTCACATGACTTCACATTCATGCCAAGGACATGTGTGTGTGTGTCCAGCTGTCTGAGGCAGATACACACTCTGAGTCATCGTTAGCCGCCATCCAGTTGGCTGCAGAGAAGCTGGTTATTGGTGGGAGGTTAACGCCTGGCATAGATAGGTTTGATACTTTAGGCATTTGGAGGTTAACATTGGGCAGAGTGTCTGTTAAAGTCCTGCAGACAGAAAGAGAGTAAAGAGGACAGAAAACAGAAGAAGAAATGAGAAGAACAAAGCAACAACTGAAGAGGACAGAAAACAGAGAAGAAGAAATGAGACGTACAAAGCAACAACTGAAGAGGAAGAACGCAAGATGGTTATTTTCATGAAACATGATTGGAGGGTTGAGTTGATCCAGATGAAGGGTTGGATTCTGGATCTTTTTTCCACTTTATTTCTTTGCTTTTTTTTCTAAATGAGTTTTAAAATTGATAATTCTGATGATATTTAAATACATATGTTGAGAACAATAACTCAAATAAATCCCCAATATGAAGACAAAAAGCTATCTGGCTTAGATATCTTTACACATTTTGCTGCTGTGAGTAAGTTTATACGTTAGTCTCGGGCTGGACTGACATTTTTGGCCTAGTAGAGGTGTAACATATGCATAATATGCATAAGTTACTCACAGCAACATGATTCTGACAAAATAACATCTAGTTAATGTTATAGTCAGCCAAAGTTGCAAATGCATCATGGGAACAGCCTCTGCAGCAAACATATTGGTTATTTTGGCACATTTGGAGGCATCGGCCTGTAGATATTTAAACATTTTAACTCCAAACGCTCTGCTGCGTCCACAGACTTTTGTCAGCCCATTGTCAGCAAAGAAAATCAACTAATGGGATGCAATAAAGCGACCAATAAGGAGTGAAAACTTTTTGCAAAGTGACAAAAACTAAAGACCACATTTCTAATGAGGAACATTGAATGAAGGTGTCCTTACTTGACAGGTTCCCATGATTCCCTCTCAAACCCTCTGTGGATGGACTGAGCGATGGACGACTCCATCAGGTCCACGTATCTCACCACCAGTGGGGCGTACAGGTCCTGCAGGTGTTTGTGGAACTTCCCGTTGCACAGGTTATCTGAGGAGGACATGGAGGAGATGCCTGAGAACACAGCAGGTATGAGTTAAGTCCTCTTTACGGTGTGGATCCAGACCAGGAGGATGTAGGGCCTGTAGGACTGTTCAGTCTTGGTGGAGGTTTGTTCTCAGCTGAGAGACATTCTAGTTTTGATAGGTTCAGAACCAGAATCAGTCTTTCAAATGATGCTAATTACATTAATTATTATTAAGCCCAGTACACAAATCTATTACTACGACCTGAAGAATAGAAACATACTGACAGGAACACATCACTTGTGTGCTCACATGCATGAGCATCTCCCTGTGCAACATTATGGACACATGTTGATGCAGAAGTTAAAGTTCAGTCTCTAATGAGGTTAACTATATTAAAGGTTAAAAAACAGCTCATTTCACTCCAGCTTTCTGTGTAAAACCTGAAGCATCTTTTTATGCTCTTCCTCTTTCTAACTGGATTGTAGAATAAATCTGAGGAGCAGTGAGATGAAGAAACATTTCTGTCCTCATAATGAAGGATGACAATGTAAACAGAGTGTTTCTACATCCAACCAGAGGAAGACTCCAGTCTTCACCGGCTCCCAACTGGTAAAAAGGCAACCCTGACAAAGACCACAGGAGATAAAATGGAGGCCAGTGTGTGCTAATGTGATGCCTCACGGCTCCGTGCAGTGTGTCTTTGTTTTCCCTCCGCCTCTGAGCGTGTGTGTGTTGCAGTCAAGGTCGATGATACACAGTAGGTGCGATGTTTGTTGTGTTCCCTGATTACCACTCTCCCAATTAGCCACTTGAGCGGCTGCTGTCCACTTGGATGTGTTGTGTCCAGGAGTGTGTTTGCAGGGCTCGCTGCGGCCCGCCTGCCGCCGCTTTAGACCTCATTAACTCGTCCAATGGCAGCACAACTTTGGTGTCTGTCTGGTGCTAAGGCTATTTACTGCTCCATAAGTGCACCGCTGTGGGGCAACAGAGCAGATGACCTTCTGTAGAAGACGATGATGGGCTGTACTGTTGTTACACTATGTGAGCAGCAGGGCGTCGGTTCACTCCTCCTCTGATTAAAGGGACGTTCCACTGATTTCACACATGAAAACAGTTTAATGTGACTCTGGAGGAGATTTGTTCATTAAATAAACCTGATGATGTCATCAAATCATCAATATTCTGACCTACCAACAGAGGAGTGGAGTTTATGGATGGATGGATGAATAAACAGATGGATGGATGAATGAATAAATAGATGGATGGATGAATAAATAGATGGATGAATAGATGGATGGATGAATGAATAAATAGATGAATGGATGAATAGATGGATGGATGAATAGATGGATGGATGAATAGATGGATGGATGAATGAATAAATAGATGGATGGATGAATGAATAAATAGATGGATGGATGAATAGATGGATGGATGAATAGATGGATGGATGAATAGATGGATGGATGAATGAATAAACAGATGGATGGATGAATAGATGGATGGATGAATAGATGGATGGATGAATGAATAAACAGATGAATGAATAAACAGATGGATGGATGAATAGATGAATGGATGAATAGATGGATGGATGAATGAATAAATAGATGGATGGATGAATGAATAAATAGATGGATGGATGAATAGATGGATGGATGAATAGATGGATGGATGAATAGATGGATGGATGAATGAATAAACAGATGGATGGATGAATAGATGGATGGATGAATAGATGGATGGATGAATGAATAAACAGATGAATGAATAAATAGATGGATGGATGAATAGATGGATTGATGAATGAATAAATAGATGGATGGATGAATGAATAAATAGATGGATGGATGAATAGATGGATGGATGAATGAATAAACAGATGGATGGATGAATAGATGGATGAATAAATAGATGGATGGATGAATAGATGGATGAATAGATGGATGGATGAATAGATGGATGGATGAATAGATGGATGGATGAATGAATAAACAGATGGATGGATGAATAGATGGATGGATGAATAGATGGATGAATAGATGGATGGATGAATAGATGGATGAATAAATAGATGGATGGATGAATAGATGGATGGATGAATAGATGGATGGATGGACGATAAAATGAGTCTCATGTTAATAATTTCAGATTATTTTGAGAAAACTGGATATTTAGGATGTTAGTAAATAATTAAATAATAATAAATAATTAAACATTAGTATAGAGAAACTAAATGAATCAACCGTCACATTCAGTGATAAACGGTCCAGCTGATTAAATAAACTCACTACAGGTCGGTTTCCTTATCGCCAACATTCCCTCTGTTAACTCCTGGCTGCTGTAGCACTTCTGCTGCTATTTTTACCTTAACCGACAATAGAGAGCAAATTAAAAGGCGACCAATTTAATGACACTAACGGGTGAACATAACAAGCTATCTGCAGTCAGCTGAATGAGTGGACAGCGCACTGCCTTCTCCTTGACTCCCGACTGACAAACTGAAAGGAGGAAACATTCCTCAGGGACAATTAGCGCCCTGCAGAGTGATGCTGCACTGCGAACGGTGACGCGTTTCCTCTCCAGGACCACAGACAGCTCCAGTGTTCCTGTAGGCATGGACATGCAGTTCATTAGAGAGATGATTGGCCTGCAGCAACCATCAAACCTGACTGCAGTCAGTCCCAGAGTTCAGAGAACCGCTGCAGGACTATTTCACTGCATCAACCTGGACTGTTGGTGGATTTGTGTGTGTGGTTTTTTAAGGGATTTTTAAATATCATAAATATTTGATCCATCCATGAAATAAAGATGCTAATTTTTCATTAGACACATCCCATGAAGCTTCATCTGTAGTATGACATCATTATTCAGTCCAATTTAATCTCCATTTGGTGAAAGGAGTAACAGACAACACTTCTACTGAAAAAAAAACTTTAACAAAATGTCATTTTAGACATTTATCTATTTTATCCTAATATTCCACTGCTTTTGTCAATGTACAGTTTTGATGAACACACTTCAGAACCAGAACTGTTCATCCACATCAGTAAAGGTGTGTTTTGAAGAGCCTTATGTCGCTTTCACACCTGAGCTGTTCGGTCCGCTTTAAACGAACCCTGGTTCGTTTCCTCGGATAGCCCGGTTTGTTTGTGGTGTGAAAGCAAAGTGGGCCAAGTTATAAACCCAAGGCAGGAAGTGGAGCAAAGCACAGTGCATCGTGGGTAAAAGGAGGCAAAACAAACAGCAGGCATGTGTGTCTCATGGACAGACGTGGAGCAATGAAGAGGTGAAAGCTCAGATTGAAATATGTCAGATGATCATGTATCACAGTTGCTTGTAGCCACTCACAAAAACAACTAAGTGTTTAAACTATTTAGTGAGAGATTGGAGGCATTGGGATTCAATCACACAACCGATCAATGTCACATTAAGGTAAAAAAAAAAACTTTGGCAAAAAATACATTAAATCTTGTAAAATCTAAATAGATGATATATGAGCAGTATTCTTCTTCTTCTTCTTCTTCTGTGTTTATGGGTTCATTACCGTCACAGACAAGCAGTGACGTTGTTCAGGTTTGGTTCGTTTGACAAACTGCAGTGTGAAAGTGAACCAAACCGAACAAAAGTGCAACAATGTTGCAATTTCACCCCCCCATCGAACCGCGTCCCAGACCATCAGGTGTGAAAAGGACCTCAGACGTGAGCCTCATCTTCAGAAAGCTGAGATTGTGCTGTAAGTTTTGATCTGATGGACTGATGATAAATAAAGTGCCCTCAGACCTCAGAGACCTAACTATGTCTGATCACGTCTTCAACGGTAAACCCTGTACTAGAACAGCTGCAGGCTGCGTTCAGCTTCTCCAGCTGAAGACGTGTTTGATAATCACTCCTCACTCACAGTCCATCCTCAGGAAGTCGTTGAGCAGCTGGAAGAGGGGGAAGCTGTCCCAGCTGTCGGGAGGCTGAACCTCGAGAGCCGCGTCCATATCGGCCGAGTAGAGACACAGGAAGGTCTCGGCGTGCTCCACCATCAGGTCGGACCACCAGGCGAAGGCCTTCAGATGGAGAAGAGAGGGAAGAGGGTGAGAGGGAAAGAAAGACAAAAACAGGGGATTTTTAAAAGTGCTCTCCAAACAGAGTTTACAGAGTCGATCTCAGGCTGAACATGAGATCATCTCTTCCAAAGGCTCTTGATTATCTCTCACTCTTTACCGTATGAAATCATTCTCTCAACGACTTGACTGCGTGATCTCCGGGGAAGGATTCTTCACAGAGAAAACAACGCTTGGACACGAACCACACTGATGACCCGCGGAGGCAACAGCAGCAGCTCCTCGACGGACATAAACACTCACCCAGAGCTCCTTCAGTGAGTCAGTCAGGAGAACGGAGCTCATATCTCCACGTGAAGTAGACGCAGTCGAGTGACTGTTAGCGACTCATGCAAAACACTCGCCTCCGTCCATGCAGCCACACTCTGGCCTCTTCGGAGCGACCCTGGAGGATCCACAGTGTTTGCTCATTCACATCAAGCTGTCGACGCTGTAATGTGAATGCACCCGAGAGCTTACATAGTGGTGGTGGTTGGGGGGGGGCATGCACTGCCATGGGAGCTCTTGGCAAGAAGGTACATCCAGTCAGTGGCACTCATGTAATCATCGCTTTAAGTTTGAGTGTTTATGTTCAAGTCACAGAAATGAGCCAAAATAAGTAGGAGTAAACCAGTATTCTAACCAGTAAACCAACCAGTAAACCAGTATTCTATCCAGTAAACCAGTATTCTAACCAGTAAACCAACCAGTAAACCAGTATTCTATCCAGTAAACCAGTATTCTAACCAGTAAACCAACCAGTAAACCAGTATTCTATCCAGTAAACCAGTATTCTAACCAGTAAACCAACCAGTAAACCAGTATTCTATCCAGTAAACCAACCAGTAAACCAGTATTCTATCCAGTAAACCAGTATTCTAACCAGTAAACCAGTATTCTATCCAGTAAACCAGTATTCTAACCAGTAAACCAGTATTCTAACCAGTAAACCAGTATTCTATCCAGTAAACCAGTATTCTAACCAGTAAACCAGTATTCTAACCAGTAAACCAGTATTCTATCCAGTAAACCAGTATTCTAACCAGTAAACCAACCAGTAAACCAGTATTCTATCCAGTAAACCAGTATTCTAACCAGTAAACCAACCAGTAAACCAGTATTCTATCCAGTAAACCAGTATTCTAACCAGTAAACCAACCAGTAAACCAGTATTCTATCCAGTAAACCAGTATTCTATCCAGTAAACCAGTATTCTAACCAGTAAACCAACCAGTAAACCAGTATTCTATCCAGTAAACCAGTATTCTATCCAGTAAACCAGTATTCTATCCAGTAAACCAGTATTCTACTACTCTAACAGACATCATTTGATTCATTTTCATGCCGTGTTCTACCCATGATATACTGGAACAAAACATGCCGTTAGTGCGTGTTCTCTAGCTCCACCTAGTGGACACAGGAAGTGCCATGGTAATCTTTGAGCAGTGGGCATAGAGCCTTGTACCTGCAGGTGTCAGCGAGGTTGGATCTGCTTCATGCCCCAACAGGCAGAGTAAAAGGTTTGTTCAACGCTGCTTAGAGGTTTTATTATTATTTAGATTTACTCAAAGCCAACAGAATCTCTACAGCTGAGCAACTTTTACTGAACAAGGCAGCTTTTCATTTGTCAGCATTTCACTTGGAGATGCCATGTCTGAAACTCCCTAAACTTTAGTCCACTGTACGGCAGGATATTTTTACAGTAGCAGGACAGAAAAGGCTAAACTTGCTGTAACTTTACCCCAAACTGTGGCTCATTTCTATCATCTGAAGGTAGAATCAGAGTTAAAGTCTGGTGAGTACATGAGAGTGAGATTAGCAGATTAGCAGATTAGCTGTAACTACCATTAGATCAACCCCAGCAAGAATTACAGGGTGAAAGGGGTTGGACTCTAATGATGGTTAGGCCATTGTGGCATCATCATTTGAGCAGCAGCAGAATGCATTTCATTAAAATACAAAGGGATGATGTTATCCATGGTCACACACAGCATGCCTCCTCACACTGCTGAAGGATCTAATGGAGGGGAAAGGGTTCCTTCAGAGGAGAAAGGTGACGACACCTTCACCAAACTCACTCACTGGGTAGAGTTCATGATAGGAAACATCTCAGGGATGATTTTAGGCCGAAAACAAAGAACAGAGTTGAATTCTTTACGAAAAAAAGTCACAACTTTGCACTTTGTCTCCTCAGAGCGACGGATCAGCAAGTAAAACTCATCGCCTCAGTGCTTGTCTCCAATCCTCATAGCCAAAACTGTTAGCTTAGGAGCTAACAAGCACTCGATGAGCAGTGAAGCTGGGAGGGATTCATTGTTGAGCAGGGAAACATTAATGATCCTCGTTCATCTAAGAGCATGCACAGGGATTAGAGTGGGGGGGGAACATGACACTGAGACAATCACATACCTCTTTTCCCTGTTCAAACATCCCCGAAAAAACAAATAAATGTTTGAAATAAAAAGCAGAGAAGGAATCAGTCAAAGTTGATCTGGTTAAAAGTGACAAAAATAATATGATTTACAGTAAATAGAACATTCACAGTAAAAAGGCAGAAAGATTGGACCAAATCTTCAAATCAGAACTGATTTCTTCTTCATGACTGCATCACTTTTCCATTTTATTCTCAACATTCAGCATCTTTTCAGACTCTGCTGTGATGACATGATAGACCGGATGGATAGTTCTCCACCTGGCTTCACCTTAGACTGAGTACAGTGTGTCAGGTACGGAAGAATATGAAATAACTGAAAGTAATCCTGATATCTCTGCAGGTTTTTAAAAGCTGTACTGGAGAAAAGATCCTAAACATCAACCTGTGGCTCATGAATCTGAAACACCTGAGAACATAACCGATGGGTTCGAGAGCAAAGGTCTCCTTCCACTAACCTCCTACACCTCTGTCCACACCATGGATTGTGTCCTTTTAAACTAGATTTGGATTTGATTTGGTGCCCAGATAAGTAAAAATGTGAAATGTAAAAATATCACACAGGAATCTATTGAAATCCACAAATCTACTCCAACTATTTACCGTAAATATGAAAACTTTGTTTATTATACTGATTAGACCTTTTTTTGCATTCTTTTAAGTTCCAGTATTTTGATTTTAAGTGATGAAACCTGTTAGAAAATTAATCATAAAACTTAAGAGATTTTTAAACAAACATGCTCAACATAGCAGAATTCCCAGCATGCACTGTTTCAGAGTTTGTTGAAAGAAAACACAACATGAAAGCATGCTGTAGGCGGGCATTACTCTGTAAACATTAGTTTGTTGACCAGCTAACATTAGTTTGTAACTAGCTAACATTAGTTCCTTGACTAGCTAACCAGATCTAATGTAATCAATGCATACTTCAGCGTATACCTGCTAACTGGAGGTACATGTGTTGAAGCTAAATCTTTTAGCTTGGAGGCTACAGCAAAGATTTTAGCTTAAGATAAATAAGATAGGTAAGATAAGATAAATAAGATAAGATAAATAATGTCTGTTCACATCAGTTTGGGATCTTCTGGAGACTTGGATTACGCAGTACGAGCTGTATGGAGTCCTTTTGTTTGGGTTTTAAAACTTGTCTCCATCTTTTTCAGTAGTTCAGGAGAACAATGCAACGCAGTTTTACGGAGAAGCTCTAGAAATGTTCTTCTGAACTAAGAAACTTCAACTTTCCATCAGCCTGAGTATTCGTATGATGAACATTAAAGTTCTTATGTGAGGATAGGAGACACTTGTTTTCAGTCTCATCACTACTGGTGTTTCACATAGTCACTGCTTCCACTACACTACAGCCTCATGTGTGTGACGCCCACAGGTATACTGACCTCGGCATGGTGCTCCTCGTTCTGCTGAAGCACCTCGATCACCAGCTCGGCCAGGCGAATGGTGTCCTCCAGTTTTTTGGCAGGGGTCACTAACCTCCCTACATTCTCTGGAGCACAAAGGTCGAAGGTCAGAGTCTGAGCGGTATCTCTTCAAAACAAAAAGCTCTTACTGTATTCATGCAACCAAACGTATATAATAGCATCCCTGCTCTTCTTCTACATTTACTAGCTTGTAGAAAAGTCATGCATGTTATCCTGCCTACTCCCAAACACTGGAGCTTAAAGTTTAAATCACTCACAACTTTTGGATATAGCTGTAGCCTCAAAAGAGAGTCCAGTTAGTCCAGTTTATAGCCTCATCCTAAACCCCTGGGACAGCCTTATGGTCATATTAAAGATACAAACATGACATATCATAGAGTAGAAGTAGGGCTGGGTATCAGACACTTTGGACAAAAGTCCCGCTGTGTTTTCACAGCAGTGATTTTGGCTGATTTAAATCCTAACCAGGTGTATATTATAATATGTTCTACCCAGCCCTAGTTATACTACATTTATATATGAACACTCCAGCTGGGTGTCTGGACGTAGTGATGGGCTGAATGAACACAACTCTGTCACTGAGACTGGACAGAGGAAACATGGAGGTGATGATGATGATGTAAGCAGCATGAACACTGAACACTCATCATGCAGGCATGTGGTGGACATGTTGGGTTCATCTCTGTAGAATCTGACTCTGTTTATTTTGGAGCCTCCAAGCTGAAGACGGCATCAAACGCCTTATAACAGGGACGGTAAAACATGTTGCCATGTTTGAGGCAATGCAGATGTAACCTGTGCACCTAGACGCTGCTTTGTTAGGAACGAGTCTTTTTGTTTGTGGAACGTGTTGTTATTTAAAAATCACACAGCGGATGCTGAGTAAGCGAGTAAAACTGGATGACCAAGGCTGTCAAAGTGAAGAGAGGTTATGTCTACCAGATATCTTGTGAGGCAGTCAGTGTACTTTGATGACATTTAGTGCAGAGGTAGATCTTGGGCCGAGGCTGTTAGGTCAACAGTTGGAAACAATAAATGATGAATGATATATTTTCTACAACCTTTTCTTTTTTTAAGCTTTGCCAGATGTAATCAGGACAACAAGTCAGCTGCTTCTTTATATTAGTTGTCTGGGGTTCGATCGTGACGGTGATCAGAAAATGCTTTCAACGGCGCAGATCTTAAATATGTCATAGAAAAATGATAAATAGGGGCTGATGAGTGGAGGTGGATGAACCTGACACACAACCACCTTAAAGAATCTCCAGGGGATTAACATCTGTAGGCTGGTCTCACTAAATGATATATGAAAAACAGGCCAGAGTCTTAAATTATTCCCTACGCCACAGAGGAAATGTTTCACCGGCGTTTTGTCTGTTAGTAGGATTACAGTCGGGTTCTGGTCCAAGGAACTATTCATTTAGTGTTCATGATGCAGTCCTCCTCCTGTGGAGGGCTCCATTACAGATTTCTTTAGAAGAGGGAGGATTGTGCTCGCTGAGTTTTGTCTAGTTTCATGTGTTCAGTTAGGGGTCAAATTTACCTTCAACAGTTCCTGATCCAGATGCTGAAGAAAACCACCATCAGTGAAATCTAGTTTTTCTAGAATAACTATCAGACTAATGATGATACCAATGTGATCCAGATTCTTGGCAGCAGGTTTTCATGGTCCAGGATCACATGATGAGGGTCAGCCTATCAGGGGACTGATGGATTTAGGGGACATCATGGGGAAACCGAGCTGACTTGGTGGAGGTTTGTGCTCGTCTAGTTTATACAGATTTGTTTTTATTTCAGGTGAACAGAAATCTTGGGTTTTTACTCATTTTAAAGACTCACTGAGGTCTTTCTGTTTCTATCAGACCTCCAGACGATACAGTGGTTCATAAGCGATAACCATTTTAATCTGGGCATCACATTTTTTGGACCAAACTAGGTGTGGAGTGAAGAGGTTACGTCACCTTGAGATGAAATGCAGTTTTTTAAAGCCACGTTATGAGGGGTTTACAAATAGGATCGAGACTGTAACTGTGGTGGCCACATCCAGGTGAATGAACTTTCACTGAAATTTGATTCTGTGATTCTGTAATCACATAAATGTGGCTTTAAACACATGGTCTGTTTCACTTCATTCTTAAAATGGAAGCACTTTCTTCAGCTGAAATACTTTATAAATGCCACCTGCATGCAAACAGAGTTTCTACCATGCAGAAAAGAAGTGATTTTCACTGGCAATTTTTCTTTCGTCATCGACTCATTTTCTCAATTTGATGCTGTATTATGAGCTGATCAATCTCAAACACAAGTTCCATCTCCATTCTGAGAATTCAGAGCAGTGAAAAACACGACAGGGAGGGGAGGGAGGATCACTAACGATGTCGAAACCTTCCTGAAACTCGTTCTGGAAAGTTTCCAGAGAAGTGAACAGGTTTCAGGAAGGATGTGACGGTCTCCATGGAGGTATGGTGGCTGGGTGTTTACTGGTCAGGAATGAGCTAACACATACAGTACTACGTCACCTGGATCCTTCTGAGATTTCTCCACTAGTGACAGTTACATTTATTTAAAACAGAACAGGTTTCAAGGATGGAAAGAAGGTGGACAGAGATGGGAAAATGTCAGGTAGAGGGTGAGAGAGAAGAAATCATTCAGAACAGATATAAGCAGAAGTCATGGAGGAGTCAGAAAGAAGGGGAGAGGTTAGATTGACTATTCAGTGGCAACACATTCGACATTTATCTGCAGCCTCAACGGCTCTTCATCAAGTCAGTTTTTTCAAAGAGGCAAGAAAAAAGTACACAAGCATTTTCACTTCTAGTAAATCTGATAAAATGTTCATCTCATCTAACCTGGATGGACTCATTGAGAAAAGAATAGCAGCAGAGCTCCGACGTCCTGTTTTAATGTACCATGGTCTTAAACACTTAAGAGGAGTTACACACAAGCAAAGTAAAAATGCATTCAAGTCGCAGACAGACAGAAAAAAACAAGCTCAACATGTTCGGAGAGACTAAAACAACAGAGACAACAACAAATGTGACGTCACTTGTTGTGGTTGGCGTGCATTCTGGGAGAAAGAGTCAAATAAAAGGGTGCAGAGGTGAAGGGCTGAGGAAAGTACTCACGAATGGTTAAATCCATCACTTGAGACGCCAAGCAGAAGACGGGATGCTCGTACATCTCTCTCTTTTTCCCTACAGAGAAAGAGGGAGGATACCGAGGCATGCGAGAAGCCGGGGTCAGAGAGGACGAAAACAGACGTCACTACGGTCCGACCAGCATGAGGTGGGTCGAGGCCCAAACCTGCTGTTTAATACCCTACAATTTCACGCAATAAAGGCACCAAATTATATATAAAATACTGCATCAAAGGTGCAAATGTATCATTTTCAAATCTCAAGTTATTATTAACAAATGTATGAATGATCTTTTATAACTAGAAAATTCCTCAAGGAATTTGAGAGTCCCTGATGCTAATATTGTCATTAGTATCAGCATCAACAGCAGTTCCATTGAGGCTACATGCTGTTTGTCTGGCAGTAATAGTAGTAGTTGTAGTAGTAGTCGAGTCAAGAAGTAGAATACATCAAGGGGGATGTACCAAATGACCAACTGAGACGTTTATTTGCTTACTGCTAAACGTTATTTGTAGTATTAATACTAGAAGTAGTGGTAAAACCTGTAGTAGTGCTATTAGAAGCAGTTGTTGTTGTAGTAGTGGGTCCAGTTTCCTGTTGAGGGTCTCATCTACCAACAATAGCTGAATTTGAAAGGACACTTATTCCAATGATTATTATGCTGTGGGATGTGACCCACAGCATAATGTCACCTTAAGTGTAATCGCTGATATACAAATTCTACACAGCTGGAATCTGACCAGCCAGAAGAGAGAAAACATAACATACATTACATAGAATTAACCTATTTAATTTAAATTAAATCATTTAAATGCTACACAAAGCACCTTTGAGAGCCTCCATATCAATATGTCCTCGAACTTCATCAAATCTTCATCTCCTTTGTGAGTTGGACTGACCAGTTAATGACTGTCATTGATTAGTCAGCAGATCATCATATCAATATGAGTGATTATTGTCTCCAGGTTGTTTATACCTGGGTGAGACATGCAGCTGACATTTTACTAGCTGTTACTATGAGATGAATACCAGGGCAAATACAGGCTGTATCCATGAGTGTGTGTCTGGTCTTCAAACATTAAGGGCTGTCTACCTTGGATTAACCATTCGTTTCATCAAGCAGAGGTCAAATCTGAGAGGTTTTTTTGCTGGAAAGCCACCAATGTGAAGGACGGGGTCAACGATCACAAGTGAGAAACTAAGTTCTTCTTCCTTAGTGTCTTCAGGGAGGTGATGGTTTCTAAACAAACATGGTCTTAAATTAAAAATGTTAATCATGAGCTGAACAACATTATAGGAAATGTGCTTATTTGCTGTTTTGCACTCCTTGGAAAATAACACTATTTGTAATTGTTGATAAGGCATTAAACTGTCAGCAATCTCACAAATGTAACTCAACACATTTAAATTTAAATATGTTGAAATATTTAAATATATAAATATACTTAAATATATCCATTTTATCCCACTGTGTCTAGTTCCTTGAGGTCCAGTACTTGTTTAGCCTAGCTTAGCACAGATACTGCTAGCAGTGGTAAACAACTAGAATAGCTGTGCCATATTAGCGTTGCTTGGATATATTTGATATAGCCAGCTAGCTAATGTTAGCTAGGCAGAATTTGACTACATCTCTGTGATATCTGATGCTGAGTCATTCTCACATTTTTAGCCAGATAAAATAGCTAAGCTAACATTAGTGATACATGTTTACAAGCTTATTAGCATAGGATAATGATGTTGCAGGGGTATTTAGGAAAATTAACTTAACTTAACTTAATTAGGCTGAGGAGCCAGCCTGGATATTATCTGATAGTTACTAAGCTAACGCTACTGGTACATGTCAGCATAGAGTAACAGCATTGTCAGGATAGATCTATAAGAACATGGCTAAGCTAACGTTACTGGTAGTTACTTTATAATGGTGTTTCAGGAGGAACAGCAGGGACCTCTTAGAAACACCTCTGGTTGTACTTTACACATTCAATTGAGCTTTGTGCTAAGCTATGCTAAACACACCCATGAGATAACGACAACAAATAAGCATATTTCCTAAATGTCAGTGTTCCTGTTGCATTTATAAATAGGCCTACAGTGTGTTAAGTGAAATTTAAAGAATTATCACAATTATATAACAAAAGAAGAAGGAACCAGATATCCCTTCTGACTAGTTTTGGATATTAAAGATCTTCTAGAATCTTCTAGAAAACTTAACCATGCAACAGGAAAAAGTGCCTCCAGAGGAAGGCCCCCATCATGTCTTGTTTATTGGCCTTCTTGTCTTCAGACGTCAGTGAATGAGAAGCAGTGAGAGCCAATAGACAAGGAGAAGAGAGGAATGAGCGTTACGTCAGACAGGAAGGCAGGAAAATAACTGGTTGAGTGGGAGACAGAGGCAGGAGGACTGGGCTGAAAAAGAAGCTGAGGCGTAGAGGATGAAGAGTTGAATGCATTTTTACTCACTAAACATCTGAAATAGGTGAAAAGATGAGCTATCATGTGTCACTTAAAATCATATTATTATTATGAAGAACATGAATCACTTTTACTGCAACTGTGAAGAAAAACAGACGTTAAAAGTTGAAATTCATAACTGCAACTCATAAATGCAATAAAATATACTATATTACTGTAGAGCTGCTTTATTCTAATGATCCCCACTGACACATCTGTGGTAACCAGCTGTGTGTAAATGAGCTCTAATGCATCTAAATTGCATTTCTAAAACAGCGTGCCAAATAACGTTGAAACATCACAATGTGAAGTTCCACCTGTTGATGTCAAATGATGTCTAAAAACACTTCCTTCAGTGATTGATCAGTGTTTGACCTCCGCCAGAGACGTTATGTTGTCACCGCCATCGGTTTATTGGTTTGTCTGTCTGTTAGCAGAATTACACAAATTATACTTGATTGATTTTCCATTGCAGATTTTTCAGCATTTTTATCAATGCAAAATGCATGAGCCAAAAATGGAACCATTGAATTTTGGAGTAGATCATCCTTTCTTTAACAGAACCTAGGAGGAAGCCATTTAATGGCGCACATGTCTTGTTTGAATTTGTATTAGGATTTAAATGAATCAAAGATGACTGCTGGGCCTTGGCGGTGACATGTGCACTACTGAGAGGTCTTCAAGTTTAATGATATTCCTGCTTGGTCAGTTTTGGAGAACATCAGTACTTCTGATTTGGGACTACTTCTGTTATTTCATAGTTTACAAAGCATATGTAAACCGTCCCGTTAGACGTTGCTGTGTTATAAAAGATGCTTCATGCATGCCGTCTAAAACCTCACAGAAGCTGCATCATGCTGCCGTTGCTTTGTTCAGTGTAAACAAACAACGGTGTCCCTCTATGTAAAAAGGGCTGATGTTTAACAGCAGGTTCAGAGTACTTCTATACACAGACACAACAGCAACACTGTGTTTTTACTGCAGTAGTACTGCAGTAAAGCAGCAGCGATGAAGCAGTAACTCACCTTCTAGTTTGGCGTACTCGGACAGCCGTTGGTAGTTGACCAGAGCCGCCTGCTCCAGACACCTCCGGATCACAGCCTTGACTTCATCTTGTGGAACCGGAGTGACGATGTCTTTCATCAGAACCTGGATAGGAAACGTACATCAAACCTCATCATGAAAAGACGGGCGATTAGAAACCGTTTCAGCAGCTCAGAAAAAAACGCCTCACCCTTTCCAGCAGGGACAGCGTAGCCTTCAGCGCCCCCTCTGGCCGTCCAAATGGAAAGCAGTACCTGGGAAACAACAGGCTTTCATTTGGAGCCTCAGCAGCTGGCAGGACTTCTGAATGTTGGACGCTCTCTGTACAGCTCCTACCTGAAGTGTGTAATTTGGTTTTCCAGAAGCACCCGGAGCCTCTCCTTGATCTCCTCAAAGCGCTCCTTCTCCTCCACCGTCACCGTACCGATGCCATCAGGCCTGGAAGACAACAGCATTCAAAGAAGGTTCGGTTCTCCAGGGGTGAAGGAAAGGTTTTATTGAGTAAAGAGACACAGCGAAACGGGTGGAACCTGGATGGGACTGCAGTTAGACCATGCAGAGTGAAACATCCTATATGTATTATACAACATGGATTTCTGGTGGGTATTAATTACAAAAAAAATAGAAATGATGAATTTTCAGTGAGTGTAATCATACAGTCAGCTGCCACCATGACCCACGATAAGAGGAGGAAAACAGACGGATGGAAGTTGAGCTGTTCAACATCCTGACACACACACACACACACACACACACACACACACACACACACACACACACACACACACACACACACACACACACACACACAGACACACACACACACACACACACACACACACCTCATTTATTTGAGATCATGAAGCAAAACTTAAGTTAGAAGATTATAGTTTAAAAATCTTGAACAGCATTTTCAGATGTTCAGAAAATGAAATATTAATTCAATACATGCATAGCAAGCGCTTTACAAGCAAGTGTGTGTGTGTGTGTGTGTGTGTGTGTGTGTGTGTGTGTGTGTGTCTGTGTGTGTGTCTGTGATGTGTTGATCGTTTCTGACATGGTTGGGTCTGGGTGGAGTGTGAGCAGAGTGCATGTGACAGAAGAGGCGCTGGACTGGTGGCAATGACAGGATGATGAGGAGCAGGAGACATGACACTCTAAGCCCACCACCCCACCCCACCCACACACACAGACACACACACACACACACACACACACACACACACACAGACAGACAGACAGACAGACACACACTTCCCGCCCCACTGGACGTGTCATGTCAGCAGACACTAAGAAACATACATATGTAGCAGTAGCTTAGCATTAGCTCTCATCTCACCTGAAATTCTCTGCTGCCTAACTGAGGGGACGTATCCCTCCGATTTCTAAAAAACATGAAGTTGTCCCCCCCAATAAATTATTAATGAATAATTTGTGAGAGAAATTGTATATCTAATACGAGTCGACTCCACTAAGTTAAGTTTATGAGCCGCATGTTTCCTGCTCAGAGGTCTGAACCGTCACAGAGCAGCCATATGTAACAACCACGTCTCCACAGATGGAAGCAAGGGATCCAAAACTGTCAAAAGTAA
>CM075185.1:2648373-2678373 GCA_037577475.1 Chaunax sp. Z400
ACTAATATTATTACTAATACTAATACTAATATTATTACTAATATTATTACTTTTGTAATATTAATACTAATATTTTTGCTGACACAAACAGGTGATACTGGTAAAAAGCATGAAATACTCAGGATCCCACACCACAGGGTGCATTTCATTGAAGAAGACATTAATATAACTTAGAAAACAACTTAGGTTAACTTAATAAAGACATTATTTAACTTGTCCCTATTCATTGCAGTTATTTTTAATTGCATATCTGAATGTTCCAACCTTCAATCAATCAATCATTCAATAAATAAAGGGCTTAAAAAGGGCCCCTCCCCAGTACATGGGAGATGTATAGATAAAGTTTGGTGAAAAAGAATTAAACAGCTTTTGAGCTCTGGAGCTTCACGGATGGATGGAACCCATTCCTGTTGGTCCTCCTCACTTTGTTCATGGTGGGGAATAATAGACCTTAGTCCTGGATCATGATATGCACCAACACACCTACAGTAACGTGTTATGCCTGTCGATCTAATGCATCATGAAGCATTATGAATGTATTATAATTCATTATGAATGTCCATATAACACACAGTGGTCTTTACCGAACCTTCAGACCACTTGAATTCTTAATGTCTACTGTAAATTCTGTGATATGCTTCACTTTAATGTAAATATACAGCAGAGTTTAACATCTAAATAAATGTATTTTAGATCAGATTAATAGACGTTTACTTTGACGTCAGTGGATCTGAGCTGAGTGGACATTTATCTGGACAGAAGTCACTTTCTGACACTTCAGCAGGCGACTGGTCAACTGAGTCCAACTTAGTGCAGCAACAGCTCCAGGCCAGCGGGCTACAGGAGGCCGGGGTGGGGGTCGGGGGGGTGTGTGTGTGTTTGGGAGGGGGGTCTGGATGAGGTGTGTGCACTGGGGCAGCAGCGTTGGAGACACTGGGCCGTCACACATGACAACCTGTCAACCTGTCATGGTTGGACCTGCAGGCACGATGCTGGACTGGCAGCAGGTCTTTGTTTGATGTGGGAACATGTGATGCTTTTATATGAGGGGACGTTATTCTGGATTTTATGAGAAGAAAATCTATGAATTCACATGGATTTAATTTACATATTAATAATTGTGCTGACCTCTGTCCTCTGGCAGCAGCTAAAAAAACCAAAGCAGTGCGTGAAGAGTGATGAACCTCCCTGCAGACTTCACCAGAGCCTCCTTCCTTCCATGTCTTGAAGCGAATGTTGTCCACGCTGATCAGAAAAGTCAGTCCTCAGTTTGTCAGCAGGACAGATGGAAGGATGGATTGACAAAGGGGGGACAGACAGCCCTCCTCGACCTCTGCCCTCAGAGCCGGAGCGTCTCTCCTCTGTCTCTGTCAGACGTTTGAGTTTGATCCTGACAGATTTGATGTCTGCAGACATCAGAGGAGATTAGAAGGGAGGCCGATACTCAGATACCAGGCTGCATACTGGAACAAAGACCAGTACCCAGAACTGTCAGGAACAAAGACCAGTACCCAGAACTGTCAGGAACAAAGACCAGTACCCAGAACTGTCAGGAACAAAGACCAGTACACAGAACTGTCAGGAACAAAGACCAGTACCCAGAACTGTCAGGAACAAAGACCAGTACCCAGAACCTTCAGGAACAAAGACCAGTACCCAGAACCTTCAGGAACAAAGACCAGTACCCAGAACCTTCAGCAATAAAGACCAGTACCCAGAACCTTCAGGAATAAAGACCAGTACCCAGAACTGTCAGGAACAAAGACCAGTACCCAGAACTGTCAGGAACAAAGACCAGTACCCAGAACTGTCAGGAACAAAGACCAGTACCCAGAACCTTCAGGAACAAAGACCAGTACCCAGAACCTTCAGGAACAAAGACCAGTACCCAGAACCTTCAGCAATAAAGACCAGTACCCAGAACCTTCAGGAATAAAGACCAGTACCCAGAACTGTCAGGAACAAAGACCAGTACCCAGAACTGTCAGGAACAAAGACCAGTACCCAGAACTGTCAGGAACAAAGACCAGTACCCAGAACCTTCAGGAACAAAGACCAGTACCCAGAACCTTCAGGAACAAAGACCAGTACCCAGAACCTTCAGCAATAAAGACCAGTACCCAGAACCTTCAGGAATAAAGACCAGTACCCAGAACTGTCAGGAACAAAGACCAGTACCCAGAACTGTCAGGAACAAAGACCAGTACCCAGAACTGTCAGGAACAAAGACCAGTACCCAGAACTGTCAGGAACAAAGACCAGTACCCAGAACTGTCAGGAACAAAGACCAGTACACAGAACTGTCAGGAACAAAGACCAGTACACAGAACCTTCAGCAATAAAGACCAGTACACAGAACCTTCAGGAATAAAGACCAGTACACAGAACCTTCAGGAATAAAGACCAGTACCCAGAACTGTCAGGAACAAAGACCAGTACACAGAACCTTCAGCAATAAAGACCAGTACCCAGAACTGTCAGGAACAAAGACCAGTACCCAGAACTGTCAGGAACAAAGACCAGTACCCAGAACTGTCAGGAACAAAGACCAGTACCCAGAACTGTCAGGAACAAAGACCAGTACACAGAACCTTCAGGAATAAAGACCAGTACACAGAACCTTCAGGAATAAAGACCAGTACACAGAACCTTAAGGAGGAGAAACCAGTAGATCTGACAGGAAACTGACCAGCATGACCAAACTGTGGCTGGAAGTCAGTAAAGCATGAACTACCCATGAAACAGAGCCTGAAACAGCTGAATTTCTTTAGTCAGTCAGTCAGTTATTATCTAATATTATATATTATATATTATATTATCTGAAGAACTAGTGAAGAAGTGAAAGCACATTAAGTAGCTAGCTTTAAGCTGGTCATTTCCAAAAGCAGAGGTGTCCAAATTACGGCTTTATATAATATATTAATTGGACCTGTGAGTCTGATGATGATTCTGGTGGGTCAACAATCAGAATGATGATGTTCACATTCCCTCGCTGGGTCGACTGTACAACACCGTCTATAACGTGGCTTACCTTCTGGTTCCTGAGTAAATCAGGGCTCTGGGGTCCTTCTTCCTCATCAACTCAATGATCCTGAGTTCTCTCCTGTGAGCAGGGAGCTCAGGGGCGGAGGGGAACAGGGCTCGATGGAGTTCGGCCTCACATACCGGCCAGTTTAATAACTCAGACACACGTTGACTAGGTGTGTTTGTGTGGGGGGGGTTAAGGAACAGTGGAGGGAGGTCATTTTGTTAAGGTGAACAAGGTAAAGATGAAGCAGATGAGAAAAAAGAAAGAGGAAAGGTGAGCGTGCAAACAGCATGCAGAGAAAAGCAACAGACAAGAGGAAACAAGTCAAAACAAACAGAGAGGAGGAGGAGATCTGTATCTGGAGGGGTGGACCATTCCATGACCCACCTTCAGGTTTTACAACAGATACATTTTGTGTTTTTACCTTCCATGGGTGGTTGTACCTGAGGGAGGACACAGGACAGGTCAGGCCTTTGACCCCTACCTGTTTCCGTGGACGTGGGAAGCACAGAAGGCGAAGCTGTAGTGCAGCAGGGTGGGGTCGATCATGGCTCCGTTCTCCGCCCTCTCAAGCAGGTCGCTCAGGTAACATAAATGTCGATGGCAGCCTCGAACGCCATAGCGAGCACAGTACTCGTCCAGGACAAACACTTGACCGGGACTGAACCAGCCCTGTGGGCGACACACAAACGGCACACAAGACTGTAGGCTAGGCAGCTAGCTTCTGGAGATACAACAGAGATTACATTTAATGACTGCGTCTTAATCCGGGTTCACACTATAGGAGTTTTAAAATCCTAACTGATTACAAAATCAGGTTTCATTACACACTACAGCTGCTCTGGGTGTCTCTCTCTCATTGGCTAGTGATCTCAGAAAGAGCTGATGTAATCATCCAGATTTTAACTCCTCAGTATCAAACAGGTTTGAAAATGATTGGGGCGGCCCTGATTGTCCACAAGCAGACTGGGTGTACACAAACTGTGAAGGAGTCAAAATACTGCATCTTGGACTTTAGACCAGGTTTTGGGTCCAACACTGCTCCTGACCACACCTCATTTTAACACCAACACTCGAACACTGGGCATTAAAAGGACAACTGTTTGTGAACGTTGTCTGAAAGCTTGGATTATGTGGAAAAGGAGAAATCTTTGGGGGCAGTGTAGCCAGAATTCAAGCACATGTCACGATGTATTTAATGGCCTGACAGACCATCGTTGAATTCATCGCTGCCTCCGTTTTTTATTTACTAGATGCATCATCACAACCTCCTCACCATTTTCATTGCTGTCAAAACTTTTGACTCTTCACTGCCCTCTTGTGATGTATCGATTCTGATGTAAAGGACACATGGATACGTGATACATCCTTTATTAACAGTTGTATTTATTTTATACGTAGAGGGACAATAAACCATCCTTTACCTGCCAACGTTTGAGAGCTGTTTGAACTGTTTCAGCTGATTTATATTAAATTCATGCAAGATGACAAGATTTTATCAATAAAATGTCAAGTTTAACTAATTCAGTCAACAGTAAACAATATTGGTTTCTTCCTCGGGGAAAGTCTTCACACTCTAAATCTCAGTTTTGTGAGGTGCTGAGTCAGGAAAAACATGACCAACTTTGTGAAGTGGCTGACTGTGATGGGATCACCGAGGACGGATGTTAATATCAGGAATGAACAGTCTGACACAGCTGATATAAAATCTTTGCTTACCAGGCAGGAGTAGGAGTCGTTGAGTCTGTGGTCCAGAGTGAGGCGCTGTACCAGTTCAAACAGCGAGCCGTGGTCAAAGTTACAGGGATTGGCTGAAATAAACTCGTCCATGCCATGCTTCTGGGCTCGATCAGCATCTGCACACAAACATTTATCGTCCAATGAGAAGAAAAAGAAACAGAGGGCGAAGGTCAGGTAGAAAGAAATGAAGCTTACGACACATAAATACATAAGAAATAATCCTATGAAGAGACAACAATAAATCAATACGGTAAACACGTCATATGAAGGGTTAAGGCTCAATCATCACTTTGCTGTTGTAAAGACCAACCAGGACTTCGAACCATTTCAACACAGCATCGATTTCAGTGAGACAAAGAGACAGAAATATCAAAAGCAGCTTTCCAGTAGATGAGGATTACATTTACAGAGTAAAGTACTGTAAAAAGTACTGTTGGGTAGTGGTATTAAATTCCAGGTACCAGTTTAAATATGAAGGGTTCACAACTCTAGACCAGTAACAGAATACTGACCCAGTATGTTCATCCTGCTGGATTCACCTCTTACTATAGATGGAAATCCCTCCTACTTACTTTACAGGGGACTATACTTACACTTTTTTATTCAATTTGTCTAAATTCTGTCCCACCAGTCCAGACAAACGTGGGACACATGAATGAAGGTTATACCACAGCAATCAGCCAATGTCCTCTTCACTGCCCAACGAATGCACCCCAGCTGTCAATCAACAAACAAAACAAAGAGCGGGATGCTGGGAGCTGATTGTGTCCCCTCGATAAGTCCGCCCCCATAAAAAAATCTAAAAAGGTGACATTGTGTTGCCCCTTTGGTCTGTAGCTGGTGGCCTGTCAGGTCTGTTTGATGTGAGTGAGCGGGAGTGGAGGCGGGAGGGCTGGACAGTAACATGCAGTGACATTAGTCACCCCCGTCCGTCTGGGCTGGGGAGGGACGGCCCTGACGATGATTGATGGCTGCTATTCATTTATAGATCCAGAAGAGAGGAACCGGGAGGCAGGGTCCTGGGCCTGGTGGTCCAACACATTCGACTGACCAACGCATCACCTCGGCTATCTGCATGGAAATAGCTTTTCTACTTGTTTACCTAAACTAGGATGACAAATGTTCATCCATGACACTTCTTTTCGCCACGACTAAGAAGAGACGACGATGAGTCGAAACAGACGTCATTTAACACAAACTCGGACTAAATCAACATGAAATATTGTTGATGAAAAAAGACTGGACACTGTTAACAAACTAGACTAAAATACTGACGGTTTTCTTTGATACAGTCAGACTTTTAGTGACTAAAACTGGACTAAAAACAGGATCACGTGACTAAATATGAAAGCTGTTGAACCAGGAGTAGCATGTTTCTGGTTCTGATGGACCTGAGGTCCTCCTACCTGAACCAGTCATCTGTCCTTGAATGAACAGAAGATGTTCTATAGAATCCTAATGTAAATGAATACTAACATGCTTAGTTTTATAACATACAATACTAACAATAGATAGCAGAGAGTTAGAAAGACAGTTACTGTAAAGATGTGTGACCTGTGGAAACTGTCTCTCCTGCTGCAGCATTTTAATGGAGTCTGATTGATTGGGGGGGGGGGCATGATGTTATATGACTCACTGCGCTGATCCAGGTGTGAACTGACGACTACTTATTTGGTAACATTGCCTGATTGCTGCCTGATTTAATTGTGCAGCAGCCTCCCTGTTTTATTCATGGCCTGGCACTTTGAACCTGGTAATTACCAGCTGCTGGGTTTCAGCAGGACTCCAGTGGTTATGACAAAAACAGCTTACTCAATCATTTCACTTAAAGCTTTCTCATTTACCGGTACGTTTGCTCTGCGATCATGTTCTGCTTCAGTCACTGTGTTCTGGATGCAGAGTTTTTACAATGTCTCACAGCCTCTGTAGGGAGACTGAGACGCATCGACTGCTCCTCTCTACAGAGGACGGAAATAAAGACAGATTTTGGTCAAGCTTTTAAACTACGTTTTAGTCTCGTCTTTTTTGTTTAACAATATTGCATGTTGATTTTGTCACAGTTAGTGCTTAATGACATCTTGTCATGGATAACATTATTTTTGTCTTGATATCAACACTACATGAAACACGGTCGATCCCTGCCGTACAGACTGCAGACAGAGGCACAGCCAAATAACTGATGTGTGCACATTAAACTACAGAGAAGTTAGGACGTCTTGTTTTTCAGTGCTTTGACAGAAATAAGAGTTGCTAACAGAGGAAGAGAGATGGACAAGACAAGTAGGGGAGGAAAGGACGTACCTGTTAATCCAACTATAAGATGTCAGGGTTTAGAAGGAGAAAGGGAAGGAGAAGAAGGAGAAGGAGCAGAAGAAGGAGAAGAAGGGACAAACAGAGAAACAAAAAGACACAGCAAAGCCACCAACACTTCAGCAGCTGTACAGCAGAGAAAAGCAGCACACAGAATAAAACCGAAGGAGAAGAAGAAGAAGGAGGAGAAGAAGGAGGAGGAGAAGAAGGAGAAGAAGAAGGAGGAGAAGAAGAAGAAGAGACAAACAGAGAACCATAATGGCATAAAGCAAAGCCACCAATGCTTCACCAGAGGAAAGCAGCACACAGAAATAAAACAGAAGAAGAAGACAGAGTCATAAACCTCAAGATGCTGTGAGCGATTAGAGAAACGGTCTTTAGTTCTGATCAGTTTGCTGTCATTGATAGACCAGAGTTTAATCAATCAGTGTTACATCATCATCACCATCAGTGTGCTGTGAAGGAAACTTACAGAACTGAGATATGGGTGCATCGAGCTGCGGCGCTGTCCCCCCCCTCGAGTTCAGTTTCTGGACCTGAGTGGGAGGAACTGGTTTGTGTGACTGGCCGGTAGCTCGGTACATGGCCTGCACCCACAGGATCCGGTCCTGCTCGTCATCGCTGGCAAAGATCACAGTGTCGCCTTCTTTCACGGCGTTGAAGAACGTCCGACCGCCATCCAGACCTGGAGGACACAAAGAAGTTTATGGGCTCTGTTTTAAAGCTGGCAGAGCACGTGTCACTGTTAGTGTCCGACCACTGGAGCCATATCCCCCTTATGTGCTTCCAGACTGATGCTCCTTCCTCCTCAGGTGTGGTACCATACCTGGCTGGGGGTCGGTGTAGTCCACAGTGTAGCCATCCAGCTGGAGGAGCTCCACAGGCTCGGCCTTTTTCTCTCTGTAGCTGCACATGGCAAAGGTGTACTGACTCACCTGCACCAGTCACAGAATAACAGGAATAAAAATACAGCTTCTGACCACATTTTTCATTTAAACTTCTTCCCAAACATTTATCAATAATCAATACATCACATCGTATCGACACTCAACTATAACAAACTTTAATCGACAATCTTTACGAGACATTCCGTCATTTCTTTTTAATAGTTACAAAAATTCTTTTTAATATCTCCTCTCCTGAAATGAAACATAAAGCATGAGGATGAGAGGAGCGATAGAATAAATGAATATGATTCCAGTATCACAGAGTGAGACATGATGATGTCAGGACTCATCTTTTCACCCTCCCTCCAGGAGGCAGATACAACATGGCAGCACCAAAAACAACACATCATAACACACATCCTGGATCTCTGGTGCTTATTTATTAACCCAATAATTAAATATACCTGTGAGAAATACATGTCGCTGCGCTGCAGGGATGGTGAGGAATCATAAATATGTGCATGTGTTTGTGGTAAATGTTTAAGGTGAGAATGGCTGAAGTTTAGAGAATCAAACATCATGTTAAACTGGTTAAACTGGTTAAACTGGTTAAATAGGAGCTGTCACTCTACATTCATTAACTAACCACACTTTTATCAACTTGCAGTAAAACCAACAAACCAACAATCAGGAATCTGCTTCATCAGACATCAGAAACAATAAGAAACAAATGTGACGTTCAGGAGCACCAGTTAAAATCTGGGGTTTTCTGCATCTCTTCTTAAAACATAAAACATAATATTCAAGTGTTTTTATCTCCAAATTGAGAGCACAAGATGAGGCTGTCATTTAACTACACGTTCCACCCCTATGTGGATCCAGATCCAGATCCAGATCTGGTAGATTAAATCTCTATGTACTGGGTCACAGTAACAGGGGTGGAGACAGGCAATAGGTAGCTGAGATTCAGAGTCATTGGATGGATTCATGCATCTGTGAAAGGTAAGAAAAACAGATCCAGTTCCTTCATTATGGAAAATCAGATTTTAGTTGCTAACTCATAAACAATGCTTGTGTAGATTCTGATTCTTCCAGCTCATGGTGATCTTAATCAGAATTATCTGGACCTCTTCTTCACTTCTGACTGACTGTTGGGGAGTTTCAGATATTTAAACTCTTCTGAGATCGTTAACACGCTGACAGTCCTTATGGTCACATGCTTTGCTATTGGTGGCTGAGGCCTGAAGTGGTTTGTTTAGCTTCTGGGCCATCATGTGAGTCAGTCAGAACTGAAGACACAACTTGGATGAAACGTCTTCAAAGCTTACATAGAAGTCCAGTCGCTTCTACTGATGATGAACACATGATTCCAGAGGTAGGAGGTGGTTTCCAGGGTAAAAGAATCAGGTGGGGTTCCTTCATCTGGCATCAGGCGGATCCAAATAAAGAGATGTTACAGGATTTTGTTTTGCCATAACTATTTTCTGACTGTTCAGGATGTAGTGGTGATGGCGGAACGATCCTCTCCTCTCCATCTTCTCTCCTCCTCTCCATCTTCTCTCCTCCTCTTCATCTTCTCTCCTCCTCTCCATCTTCTCTCCTCCTCTCCATCTTCTCTCCTCCTCTTCATCTTCTCTCCTCCTCTCCATCTTCTCTCCTCCTCTCCATCTTCTCTCCTCCTCTCCATCTTCTCTCCTCCTCTCCATCTTCTCTCCTCCTCTCCATCTTCTCTCCTCCTCTCCATCTTCTCTCCTCCTCTCCATCTTCTCTCCTCCTCTTCATCTTCTCTCCTCCTCTCCATCTTCTCTCCTCCTCTCCATCTTCTCTCCTCCTCTCCATCTTCTCTCCTCCTCTCCATCTTCTCTCCTCCTCTTCATCTTCTCTCCTCCTCTCCATCTTCTCTCCTCCTCTCCATCTTCTCTCCTCCTCTCCATCTTCTCTCCATCTTCTCCATCTTCTCTCCTCCTCTCCATCTTCTCTCCTCCTCTCCATCTTCTCTCCTTCTCTCCATCTTCTCTCCATCTTCTCTCCTCCTCTCCATCTTCTCTCCTCCTCTCCATCTTCTCTCCTCCTCTTCATCTTCTCTCCTCCTCTCCATCTTCTCTCCTCCTCTCCATCTTCTCTCCTCCTCTCCATCTTCTCTCCTCCTCTCCATCTTCTCTCCTCCTCTTCATCTTCTCTCCTCCTCTTCATCTTCTCTCCTCCTCTCCATCTCTTCATCCTGACTGACAGCTCAGAGATGAAGCTGCTGTTTTGGGTGGAGGGGGGGTCGTACTTTAGATTTGCTGGTGTGGTGTCCTGGAGGCCAGGGAGCTGCTGGAGAGTGGGTCCATCCTTTACTTGGCCTCAGGTGTCATCAGTGTTGTCGTGGGGGATCTCATTTGTCACACACACAGACTGCAGCTGGAGTGAGAGCTGCCACTTGCAGCAGCAGAGGTGGCAGCAGCGGCCGACTGGTCCAGTCTGGTGATTCATGATGACAGGCTGAGTTTGACTGGCAGCTACAGCTAGCACAGAGCGTGGCTACACTTCTCTTAGCAGTGACAGACCACAGCTAACAACCTGAGCCAGGTTACACCCTTAAGACTTTTACTGAGAGGAGAGTAAAGCCCTGCTCGCTACAGTCCAGTGTTCCATAACAGCACACATTAGCCCTTCATACAGAGATCAGGCATCAGCACCACAACTTCTCTACACCACCACTGAAACAACAAACAGTAGCATAGCACCGCTTTTCTGCACGTTTTCTAGTTCACGGATACGGACAGAACAGAGCAGCACCACCGGAAAACGTTTGAAGCAGCGCAGCCGTAGTTCAAGCAAGACATAACAAACGTCTGCAGAGACGACAAAGAAGAAAAAAACAAGTGTAAAAAGATCTCGGTCAACACTTTACGATGTATTTAATGACCTCACGGCCCACCGCTGAGTACAGCACTGCCTCTGCTTTTGATTCACCAGGTGCGTGTTAGACTCTTCACTGCCCTCTTGTTGATGCATCGATGATAATGAAAAGGACTCATGGATGTATGCTGGCGTTGATGGAAATGTTGTTTGACACAGACATGTTTATTTTCATAGAGGTGGTGTAATGAACCTTTAGAGCTCCAGGACCTCATGTTGTCTCACATTTTTGGGTGAGTTTCTTCTTCTTTGAGATTGCTGCTAACTGCTACTAGCTGCTAACTGCTACTAGCTGCTCCTTTTGCGGGCCGTACCCATAACACGTCGCCAAAACGTCACACCCATGTCCTGTTCGACCGCCTCATTTGTTTGCTCCTTTTATACAGCATAGATTCTGCACTGAGGCAGAACAATGAACAATTCAGCCTCTGACACCACTCAGCTGTGTTCAGCATCTTTAATCCATCTTTAGGCCCGATGGAGATTTTTGAACTGTGGCGTTTGTGTTTTAAAAACTATGATATCTGTAAAACAGCTCAGCCTCCACCAGTCAGCCTCTCAACTGGAAGTACTGGTGCTGTGGGAACAGCTTGAAAATTTAAACCTGTCCCGATCGGCCCCGTATTTCTGCCCCCGATGTGCCTCTGAGGTGAAGACGTGTATTGAAGGGTCGTCTTTTTGCCCGTTTCTGAGTGATTTCCGATTAAAAAGCTGAAATGTTGACGGTTGAACTGAAGTGAACTGAAGGACAGATGTGCTCATTATGAACACACATGAAGGTTTAGCTGATCTGTAATCTGCCAGAGATGCTCTGAGGAGGGCGACTCAGGCTGCAGGCAAGGTATGACAGACGAGGACGGGAAATGAGACGGAAGTAGAGGATGTGACGGAGGGCGAGACCGGAATGAACAGTGTGAAGAAGAGGAGGGAGAGGATTAATTTAATCTAAACTGTATCTAATGAGGATTCATCATGAAACAACCACAGATTACATCTCCATAACGGTCTGACCATCAGTTCTGCTGTATGTCTGATCAGATATGAGGTATCATTAGTTTGTCATCAGGTCTGAGCATCTCTCATGTTTGTGTTACAGAGCAGATGTCTGACTGCTTTAACTCATAGTTAAAGATGAATTTAATCATTTTATACCCTTTAGAACAATTTACAAAACAATTAAGAGTCTTTTTCTAGCATCTTCCAATTCAAGACAAAATCTACAAAATCACTGCCTCTGAAAAACGACTAGTAATAATAATAATAATACTCAACAGTTTAGCTGACAGATGCTGATAGTTTAATAGTTTTACTTATAGTTTTATTCACTACTTTTAATTATCAGTGAAGGTTGCGTTCACATCACCAGCCTCTGTTCTCAGATCAGGTCTGGTCCTGTTGACGGTCCATAATCCCTGTGACCTGTATCTGGTCTGAGATCAGATCTGGTCCCGTGACCTGTATCTGGTCTGAGATCAGATCTGGTCCCGTGACCTGTATCTGGTCTGAGATCAGATCTGGTCCCGTGACCTGTATCTGGTCTGAGATCAGATCTGGTCCCGTGACCTGTATCTGGTCTGAGATCAGATCTGGTCCCGTGACCTGTATCTGGTCTGAGAACAGATCTGGTCCCGTGACCTGTATCTGGTCTGAGATCAGATCTGGTCCCGTGACCTGTATCTGGTCTGAGATCAGATCTGGTCCCGTGACCTGTATCTGGTCTGAGATCAGATCTGGTCCCGTGACCTGTATCTGGTCTGAGATCAGATCTGGTCCTGTGACCTGTATCTGGTCTGAGATCAGATCTGGTCCTGTGACCTGTATCTGGTCTGAGATCAGACCTGGTCCTGTGACCTGTATCTGGTCTGAGATCAGATCTGGTCCTGTGACCTGTATCTGGTCTGAGATCAGACCTGGTCCTGTGACCTGTATCTATCTCTAATGTGAACACATCTGTCCTCCAATCAGCAGACATGTGATCATTGATTTGAACGTATGATGACATTTAGCTCTGGAGGACGACAAACACTTGATCAGCTGATCAGCAGCAGATGGCGATTTTACATTTGGTATACTTTGGTGACTTTCCTTTTTTAAATCTACTATAAATATGAGGTGAAATGTAAATGTTATTGTTGTTATTATTAAATTATCTGCATTATTAATGTAAAAATTAGGCAGAATATTGTGATTCGTTTTTACATATTGCGATGCTGGAAGGTAGCAGCAGGATTTTATCCCAAAACATCATCATCACACATTTGAGCAGAGTAAACCAAGATTTACTAAACCACGTAAGTTTATCCAGTCTTAAGACAAATACATCTGAATAAAATGTAGATATAAAGTGTCTTTATTCTCTATGTAACACAGGTCTACCTGGTCCAGAGCTCAGTAATCCTCTGCTGACTGGTTCTACTGGTTCTACACTGATTCAAGGCCCTGGAACCAGAACACCTCATCCAGTACCTTCAGTCTGAGGGGGACCAGCTCCTACTGGTCCAGATCCAGCAGGTCAGACTGAACTTGCGCCCAGTAGAACTTTACTAATTGTAAACAGTAGCTGTTTGGATCAGGATCTTTGACCCTTCATTAAAAATAAGAATCTGTACTTTTCTCCTATGTGACAATAATATTCATTTACCATATCTACATTTCTACCTCCGACTTCACCTCCAGAAATTCTAAATCAAGTTCAGGAGCTTCCAACATCCATAAAGGAACAGAAGGCAGTGATTCTGCAGGGCATCTATCCCCAGGTCCTTTGGTAAAATCTGCATCAACCAATGGAGTCAAACTTCTACTGTTTGAGTGGTGACATAAAAGTAATTCATGATTTAAAAACAAGATATAAAATATATCTACAATTTAAACGTCACTTCAAAGTAAATCAAAAAGATCTTTTTAAAGAAAATTATTTCAGTCTAAAGTTAAAAGTTAAAAGAGAAAAGACTTTTTCAGGCGAGGGCAGAAGAATCTGGTTAGAGAGCGGCCCATGTACCGAGGCCACAGTCCTCTAGCTGTCGGCGTGGGTTCGATTCTGACCCGTGGCCATTTGCCACATGTCTTCCCCCCCGCTCTCTCTCCCACATTTCCTGTCACCTCTTCAGCTGTCCTATCAAATAAAGGCATAAAATGCCCCCAAAAAATAACTAAAAACAGTTCATACAGTACAAATCCTCAGAAAGATGAGAATGATGGAAATGTTTTGGTTATTATGTCGTATATGAGCAGCTTGAATTTAAGAAGAGATGTAAAAATCAGAGTTTCAACAACTCCTACCTGTATTTTTTGCTTTTAATCGAGGTATCCTGAACATAAAAGGTTATTTTAGTTCCTCATCTCATCGTGAAGTGAAATCATGTGATGGTGAAACATGACGAGAGACAAACCGAATATATTTGACACATTTAAAGGAAAAAGATCCACATCAGAGCTGAACACAGATAATAAAACGCTAACAGTCAGTGAGCATGAGCAAAGAACAAACATCACACACACACACACACACACACACACAAGCACACGCACACACATGTACACACACACACACACACACACACAAGCACACACATGTACACACACACACACACACACACACACACACACACACACACACACACACACAGTGTATTGACCAGTGTTTGTCACTTGCTATATATTTAGCTGGAAGCCAGTGAGATGCTTCAAGTTGGCAGCGCTGCAGCTTTTCTAGCTGCAAGTGTTAGTCCAGCTAGTGTTCACTCCACTTTGTCAATCCCCTGTCAACATGTAGCTCTGAGACATTCCCCCCCCCCACACACACACACCAACCCATACACACCTCCCAACGCAGAGCCACCAGGAAATGGCTGCTACCGCCCTACCGCCGCCCCCCACCACCCCGCCACCTCCTGACAAAAGCCTGCTCGGCGTCTCCATCATCCCTCTGACAGCAGAGGGAAGACAGCTTGGCTGCATCTCTGCAGACACCAGTGGAAACATCCCAGCTAATAATCAGCGAGAGCTAACATCATAATAACTCATGAACTAATGTCATAATAACTCATGAACTAACATCATAATAACTCATGAACTAACATCATAATAACTCATGAACTAACATCATAATAACTCATGAACTAACGTCATAATAACTCATGAACTAATGTCATAATAACTCATGAACTAACATCATAATAACTCATGAACTAATGTCATAATAACTCATGAACTAACATCATAATAACTCATGAACCAACATCATAATAACTCATGAACTAACGTCATAATAACTCATGAACTAACGTCATAATAACTCATGAACTAATGTCATAATAACTCATGAACTAACATCATAATAACTCATGAACTAACATCATAATAACTCATGAACTAACATCATAATAACTCATGAACTAACATCATAATAATTTTTTCTAGTACAAGCTGTTCTACTATGACTAAATGTTAGAAGTGATTGGGTCTCTCTTCTCACCATCCCATAGGTCTCTATGAGTCATGTGACTTCATGAGGATACAGAAGGGTCTACAGCTTAAACCACATTTCTATTACGTTTTATCACAAAGATATTTATAGAAACATCATGAAAACTTCTACAGTATTAATATTTTACATGCTGTAAACTGCAATGCAATCTGGGAAATTGATCCCTGATCATTCAACAGCAGCAGAGCATTATGGGAAGGTGAAAGAAAAGTGTGGGAATTGACTGTGTTTCTGACAGAGGCAGACGATAACATCTACAGCAGCTTGGATGGATGCTGAAAACTATTTCATTAACCTTAACAACAATTATATCAAACAAAAGTTTAAAAAAATATGAGCCTCCAGCAGCCCCATCTGTACAGGAAGTGACATCACCACCTTCAGCTTTAACTACGTATACTTCATGACTGTTATTAAACACTAATCTGCTCTATGTGGTGGATCATTGGTTGATTTGTGACTTTAGTAATAAATGTGATTAAAAGTGTGACAGTTCTGTGTTCTTACTTGAACCAGCACAAAGAACCGTTTCTTCCATCTTTTCCAGACGTTTTTACCGACAGCCCAGAGATACCTGCAGGATTATAGAAATAAAACATCGATTTAGACTTAAGACACTTCTCAGTGTGGCCTTCCTGCTCTGTTCTGACTGATCTGAGAGCAGTCTGACGGGTCTACAGGGAGGATACAGTGGTAGAGTAGAGCATGTACTGACCTCTACTGGTAAAACACCAGTACTACACTCATCCTTGAGTTTCCTGATGTTTCATCTGACAGAACTTTGTTGGAACAGATACACTATATGTACAAAAGTATTGGGACACCCCTCTTCATATGGATGAGGGATAATCATATGGGGTTGTTTTTCAGGGGTTAGACTAGGCCCCTTAGTTCTAGTGAAGGGAAATCTTAATGTCTCAGCAGACCAAGACATTTTGGACAATTCTCTGTTTCCAGCTTTGTGAGACCAGTTTGGGGAAGGCCAGTTCCTGTTGAGGATTGTTGATGTTGTTACAGACAAACTGCTGAAGACACCGCTGACTTGTCCTTTAACCGTGTTTTATTAACACACTGCTCAACATCAACATGAGCTCTTAGCAAGTAACACCAGAGAATCTCTGCGCTACATGGTTTTATAGATCTGACTTTTTTCTTGCATAAGAACATTCTGAGATCTGTGAGTACAGAGTGTTTCAGGATGGACTCTACACTGAGTTTTATGAATGAGGCCCCTGGTTTGGTGAGTTTGGTGTGGAAGAACTTGATCGGCCTGCACAGAGCCCTGACCTCAACCCCATCCAACACCTTTGGGATGAACTGGAACGGAGGTTAGGAGCCAGACCTTCTCAGTATCTGACCTTACAAATGCTCTTCTGGATGAATGGTCAAAAATTCCTACAGACTCTCCACAGTCTGCAGAAAGCCTTCTGTTATAGCAGCAAAGGGGGAGCAGCTCCATATTAATGCCTATAAATTTAAAATGGGATGTCAGAAACGTTCCTGTAGGAGTAAGGGAGATGTGTCCCAATACTTTTGTCCATGTATTTCTATTAAAAGTCAAAATGCTGTAATTTTTACATTATATAGATTAAATTGTATATTATAACATAATATATGATGACATCATTGTGTCTTTGAATCTCTGTTAACCTTGAATCAAACAGAATAAAGGTCATAAGAGAATCATTCTAATCACTGATCACAGACCAACCATCTTCAAATCACTCAGACATTCCTCTTGATGTTTACATTGTTTTCTTCAGATTTAACATGGAAACAGCTGCAGAAGGACGAGGAGAGAACGTCTGAGGGGGATCCGTCTCCACTGCTCCCAGTCCTGCCCACCTCAGGGTGACTTTCCCCCCAGTCTCTCCCACAGCTGCTTCAGCCTGTCGCCCTAAATAAACCAGCATCCAGAAGGTCACACACGCCTGTGCACAGAGTGGGACCAGTAACATGGTACTGGGAGGTCTCGAGTGAGGAAAGAAAAGCAGGTGGAGGAAGAAGAACGCCAAGAGATGGGTTTGAGAATACAGGACAGAAGTAAATGGACGGCAGAAGCTCCAGAAATGATTGGTGCACTGAGAAAGTTCACCTGAGCTTACATCATCATGGAGGTGAGGAGATAATGACGAACTGTTCCTTTAAACAATATAACATTTAAATGCTATGATGTAATCATCCCTGTCCAGGATTAAATACGTTTAAATACGTGAATCTCATTCCCACACTAAAACTTACCCACAATGCTTCATGTTCTGTGGCTTGTCCATGCGAATGGCCAGTTTGATCCTCAGGTCGCTGTCCGGACAGCCTTTGGACACCGTCATCTTGTGGAGCTCAGACTGTTTGGGGCTGTTGGGGGTTGGATGGAGCACAACCTGGAGTGGTCACAGAGAGGATGATGTATGTGATCTATTAGACTGTAGAGAGGCTGGACATAATGGATACTGTTAACTATTAATATAGTCTTATTCCTGAGTCAAACGTTCTCATTAGTTTTATCATATTTAAGTCACATGATCCTGTTTTTAGTCCAGATTTAAAAGTCTGGACATTTTAGTCTGATTGTATCAAAGAAAACTGTCAGTATTTTAGTCTATTTAATAAAAGTGTTGA
Source organism: Chaunax sp. Z400 (assembly GCA_037577475.1). Lineage (NCBI taxonomy): Eukaryota > Metazoa > Chordata > Actinopteri > Lophiiformes > Chaunacidae > Chaunax > Chaunax sp. Z400. The sequence goes on from CM075185.1 coordinate 2,666,348, forward strand.
CATTTGAGTCTTTTCTAAGACATCAGGTTATTATTAACATTTCAGATCAAACCAATATTTTTGGTCATTTTCCTCTGATTTCACTGATTCATCAGATTTATCTGATCATGATCTGATAAAAACAGGGTGAATGATTCAGAATGCAGCTTTGCACCAAGTGTCTGGTCTGATGATGTCACTTTAAGGAACACATGCAGACATGGAACATGTTCTGATTGGCTGATCTATTTTGAACCACGCCCACCTCCAAGCCAGCGAGCCGAGCGTCTTACCCATTTAAAGTCTGAAATTGGTTGAGATGGTTTCAACCCCAAAAACTCTAATCATTGGTTTACAGATAAAACTGTGAGACCCTGAGCTCCAGATATCCTGAGGAACCTTCAGAGGGAACCAGCTACTAGATGGTTCCATTAGTCTTTGGCTCAGTTCGTGTTTAATGTTGTCTCGTCATCGTCTCTTCTTCATCGTGGAAAAGCTAAATTAACACTAATAATGAACAAACTGTAGCGTCCGTCTTTTCTTACCTTCCCCAGCTCCTTATCCTCTAGAGCCAACACTCCTGTACTCTCAGTGAACAGCTTCACCTTCACGGCAGGTAACGGCTGGGTGGTGGTGAAGTCACCCTGGGTCCCCCAACTACACACAGACACACACCACACACACACCACACACACACCACACACACACACACACACACACACACACACACACACACACACACACACACACACACACACACACACACACACACACACACACACACACACACACACACACACACACACACACACACACACACACACAGAAAGGTACAACAACAAAAAGGAATCACTGTCAGACTCTTCCTTGTAGGGTTGGGAACAGTTCATTTTTCCACTGATACCAGTACCTGGAGTTGGATTTGATTTCGGAATCAGAATCGAGTCACTTCAGGTGATGTGAACATAGCCTAAGCTCCACTATCTCATTCTCCTCTCCATCCAATCACAACCTGCCACAGTCTCCTTCAGCCAATCACCTGTCACCTTTCAAACATTCCATGTTCTCTGTCAGCTGGCTCCTTTCCTCACCACCAGCAGCGTCTCGGCTCTCAGATCAAGTCTCTTTCATTTTAGAGGCGTCAAATTCATCGGACTCCTTCCTCTGGTGAAAACTCTCTCCCCCTTATTTCTCCCTGCATTCCAGAAGGTTCTAAAGCTGCTGACTGAGAGCAGAGGTGTCGCTCACAGAGACCAACCCTCAGAGAATCATCACACCTTCTCTGTTTTAGTTCACACTCATCCCTGTAATCAGCCTCGTCTGCAGCAGCAGCAGACAGCTGTTCTTCATGAACACCTACTGTAGCGTGTTAGCACCAAACAGCAGACAGTGTTAGCGACTAGCTGGTGAACATTTAGCAGCTAAAGAGACTCCATGTGAATAAATACACAGGAACTCAGAAACTCATAATAAAGTGATGAGACAATATCACCTTTAGTTTGTCTGTTCTTCAGAGGTCAAAACAATAATTTAATGCATTAGTAATAATTCACAAAGTATCCATATCGAGATCCAAACACTATTCCCTGAGAAATGGAAGAACATGCTGACAAACATCCTATCTCACGATGTCAAAGAAAGTCCTGGATCCGCCCCTTTATCCAGATCTGCACCAAAATGTAACGGCGTTGATTCTGGTCCAAGACCCAGATGTGAAGCCTTAGTGCCCTGCATGGAACAGGCCCCAGGAGGGATGCATCTATGTCGTGGATCAGAGCCTGCAGATATTAACAATATGTTTGCCTTGCATTGTCAAAATGTATTCGTTTCTTGGTCTAGTAAAGGAAACATTCATTCATTCATTTACTTTATTGGCCATTTTGCAGACATGACTTGATGTGTGGCTTTAATTTTCTAATGCACAGTTTTATTTAGATTTTTGAATAATTTTTAGGAAGATTCTGGACCAGACCAAGTTTACTGGAAATCTGTTTAGTAGTTCAGTAACATCATCTTGCTGCCAAACCAACAAACAAACAGATACGGGTGAAGATATAACCTCTTAGGCAGAGGTCATAAACAAATAGACGAGCTAACAAATAAACAACCATAGGTGATCACATGACCAAACTGAGGAGCGGCTTCAAACACAGACTGCACCAGTTTCAGCTTCACTGCATTGGCCTCCAGTCTCCTAGAATCCCACTGAAAGGGATTTTAATGACATAAAACGGAGCTCCTGAAACAAAAGGATCCAAACAGATGCTGCAGGTCTCCTGTGTTACAAAGATGGAGACTCTGCAGTACTGAGTGTAGGACAGAGCAGATCTTTCAGAACAGACAGTCATCACTTCTCTGTAGTCTTTGAAGTATGTGAGTCTGTAGAAATGTGTCTGCTGGTATGGATGTGTTTGTTTTTGCTCTCTGTATGTATGTTTAATTATTTATCTCTTATAATTGACCCTAGTGTCCTGACCTTGGAAAGCACTTTGAGCTATTACTGCTTTAATAAGCTGCTTCTTCTGCAGGTTATTGACCAGCAGATGGCAGTATGCTCTGGTTAATAAACGGTGTGGACATACTTTGGTTTGGACGCCTCAGCCTGGTCCGTCTGTAGTTTGTGTCCTCCCTCCACCTCCATGGTGCAGTAAACAATCCTGTTAGGAGCCAAAGACTTCAGACCCTGGACCTCCATGATCACCACCTGCAACACAAACATACATGATATCTTAGACACAATAAGAGGGAGAAAACACTGACATCAGATCAGTTCCTGTCAAACCGTACCACTATCTGTGTGTTGGTTACATTTACAGGTCAGAATAAACAATTAGCTGTAGCATCTTAGCCTGAATCATATCATTTTACACATGTGCAGATGTCTAACTGCGCAAACATGTCAACATTGTTATTACAATTAAAAGACTAAATCAGCCTTCAAACAGAGATTTGCAGAGACAGTCTGAAGCTTTCAATCGTGCAACCAAACTGTTCACCAGAGAGGGGGGGGGGTCTCTGGTGGACACAGTTTTATGGTCGGGCCCCTGCGCAGGGCCGCGGGGGGGGGCACGCCTGCTCAACCAGGTATTTGGCCCTCCTCTGAGAAATCAGCATCAAAACAGACCCATGCTACTTGCAAACAACATAATCCCAGAGAGTTTGATATGAAAACTTACAGCTCAGCCTCAGCTTCTTGTAAGATGAGGCTAAAACTCTGATTCCTGAAACTCTTCAAATCTCTGGTGAAAACTCCTTTACTCAGGTGGATGAATAGTTTTGGTTTCTGAAATGGGTTTACCAAAGTCAAGGGCTGACAAAAGCAGTGGAATATTTGAATAAATAGTACGTAAATGTAGAATAAATCATCACTCCCCACAGATAGACATATTGGGGAGTGAGTGGGAGTAAACATCTTCAACCCTGCCAAACTAGAGGTTGAAGTGGGCGTTCTGACACCTTCAAGAAATAAATCTGATTCTGAAGCGGCACTAAGGGCGGCCCTCCCCAGTGAAACCAGCAACCACTGTGTTTTCATGCAGACCAAATGATGTGACAGGTCACATGATTCTTGGGGGGGAAGAAGTAATAAAATTCACCCTGAGAAAAAAACCTTCATCCACATTTGTATATTTTTTGTCTATTTATAGAGTCTGGATTCAGAGCGGAGTGAGACATCTGTCCTCACGCCTCGTGTTCAGGATCTGCTCAGAACAGGCAGCAGCGGTTTAGTTGTCATGGATGGATTTCTCCTATTGTCATCTGTTAGTTTCACTCTATGTTTCTATGTTTCTGATTGAAAGAAGCGAGTTTAAGACTCTGAGCTTCATGTCGCAGCAGCAGCCAACTCTGTTAGCGGAGGTTAGCTTGCCGGCTATTGATGTAAATAAATTAAACTGAACAGAATCATGCTGGACATAACTTGCCAGTGGAAAGTGACATCATAGCCCTGTATTTACCACTCAAACAGTGGAGCATTTAAAACAGACACCTGCTCACTTTCAAAGCCTGTTTCATTAGTCAGTTTTTCTGTGAGTGGAGTTGATGAAGGGTTTGTGTTGACACCTGAATGAAGTCTAATCCAACAGAGCCTGGAGCCTGTCCTGACTCCCCAATGAGAGGAACACAGATCGTGGGCATGTGCTGCCAGGCTACAGCAACCATTCATTGTTCAAGAGAAAGACTTTCTCCCACCTCACCCACATTGTGTTATTTTTTACTCTGGAATAGCTGGAAAGGAGCCTCTTTGTCTGAGATGCTAAAAACGGAGAGGCAGTCAAAATATCCTGCTGCTGCTCCATGGAGGATGGACACAGGTGTTGGAGAGGAAATTTATCACAGGAATAGTAAGGAGATTCTACTCCTTCTCTGTCTCAACATAGACATGTCAACCAATTAAAGAGAGGCTCAAAACGTCTGTCAGTCAAAGTCCTGAGAGACGTTTTCTCTCATTAGAGACTCCAGACACTAAAAACATGGAGAGAAAACTCTGAGGTGGATTCATGTCACAGCCAATCAGGAAATGAGTTATAATTGACAGGTAAAGACAGGTGACACGTGCTCATTGGGCCCTCCTTAATCAATCGGTCCAACCCCGTTTTGATGGTCAAATGGTGCAAGACGTGAAGTGGTTGTATTTGAAATGTGATGATGTCAGAGCCGATCCGTGCATCACTAGTGTGTAACCAGCAGACTGTACGTCATCACTAGTGTGTAACCAGCAGACTGTACGTCATCACTAGTGTGTAACCAGTGTTCTGTGTTGTGAAGCCTCCTATGTAGTTTCATCTGATTCGTCCTTTAAATAGCAGTAAAAATATTGCAGCTTTGACTTTAGAGGTTTTTGTTGATACTTAAACTACATCTGGGAGTTTACGTCATCCAACTGGGAGGAGACGCAGAACTTACTGGACTAATTATACATCTCATCTAGACTGGGAACGACTCAGGATCCTCCAGGACAAGGAAGCGTTACTGGGGAGAGAGACGTCTGGAATACCTGATGAGTCTGCGGCCACCACAACCCGACCCCAGATAACAGGCAGAAGATAGATAGATGGATGGATGGATGGATGGATGGATAGATGGATAGATGGATAGATGGATAGATGGATAGATAGATAGATAGATAGATGGATAGATGGATAGATGGATAGATGGATGGATAACTATCTCCTGTCCTTCACACTGTTTCATGTATAGCACTACAAGTATGGATGATGCATGCAAGTCTAAACACGTCCACCAACCTCGAGGGTGAAGGACAGAACCACGTCAGATTTGGACAGCGTGTTCTCGTCCTCCTGGCCCATGTCCATGATAGAGGTGTTGTGGCCTCGTTTCAGCTTCTGCAGCTTGAACTCTCCTCCCTTAGAGACCGGCATGCTCTCCAGGTTGGCCATCAGCAGGTTGACGGAGGATCGCAGCTCCTCGATGTACATGGCCTCCATCTCTCTGGAGGCAAACCGGGGAAACCTTCCAACATGCTGAACAAGACGGGGATAAAAACCATTAAACAATGAGCAGGATCCACCGATCCATCTTTCATTCATCCCTCCATCTTACTCGAGCGATCTGGTCAGCCATCTGCAGTCGTCCGTCCAGCTCTCTTCTGATCTGTGCTGCCTGTTCATCAGGGTTATCCAGCTGTAGAGACACAGACAGACACACTTCAACCACAACAAGCTGTGTTTTTAAGAAGCAGCAGCTATTTCAATAAAACCAATCATGAGATACTCAGCATCTTCCGCCACGCATGCTTTTTATTGAAGACAGTTAATTGTTAATGGCACAACTGAGAAAAGGTTCAATTTTCAAATAAAAAAAATGCTGAAACTCCCCAAATATCTAGAGTTACCTCTGCAGTACATAACGTTTTGTGAAAACTATTAAACAGTTATTGAGTTACACCCTGGAAACCCTCATTTGGGACAAACCCACTACAGAATGACCTAAATTCAACTTGTAACCATGGAAACGTAAAAAACCAAACAATATACATCCCTAAATAGCAAAAGGCACCGTTTCAGTACTTGGTTGTTGTGTGTGTAGAAGGTTTCATGAAAAAGTATTAAACTCAGTCTGTTTTAAAGGCTGTAGGCAGCTGCTGTAGCCAATCACAGGTTAGATCAATCATGCTGTCTTTAAACTAATTAGACTGGGATGGACGTCCCTCTGACCATCATCAGCTGATGGTGGAGGACGTGTGGGCAGACCGGGAGGTGAAACAACCTCCAGCAGGAAGTCAGGAAGTGTCTGAGTCTACAGACGAGCCACCGAGAACAAAGCCCTCATTTAATCTGACAGAAAACATATATATTTATTTATACAATTATTATACATACTGTCAGTATGTATAAACAAAGCAAACTACAACGTCAGTCAGTAGAGCGTGTAGCTCTGCTAGCCTCAGCAGTCACCTTTAATTCAAACAAGCCTGAGTTAAAATCACACTCATAGCCCTGGAACCAAGATTTAAGGTAAAAAAACAAAACAACAACAACAAAAAACTGCATCCACACCTTTATCTGCACCAAAATGTAACATTTGTTGTCTCATATTCTTCCCTGATTGTTTTTGTCCAGCTCTGCTGTATTGACAGACATGTAAGTGGAGCAGGCAGGTACATTGATTTTCTCCCACTGTCTGCATTAACATCTTGAACATCCACCCAGCTGTTCCCACTGACTGAGGAGCGCTGGAACTATCTGTCCGTCTGATGTCCAGAGGAAGCAGCAGACACTCATCCCACAGGAGACCCAGAGCAATGGGGAATCAGACGTCCACATGTTACAACGAGACACTGAAAAAAGTTAAGAGTTATATTTGTGACGATTTGCTACAGCAGTAAGATGAACTAAAGATAAAGTTAGATGATAGGCTGACCATGAAGGAGTGTTGCTGTGCTATTGTATAAATGTGACCAGCTGATGACAACAGCTGATATCATCAGACAATGACAGCAGGAAATTAAGACTGAGCATGTGTGAATGACAGGATGGTTTAAGAATAAACTACATCCTGAGCCTGCAAAGAAATCATCTTCCTTAGTGAACATTCTCCAGAGCTTCATTTAATGAAATAAACTGAGGCAGTTTTAAAAAGTTTTTTAAAAACAGAAGGCAGTCCAGAGAGATAGAAACACAAACTACAGAAAGCTGAGAAAACACACAGACTATATCCACGAGAGCAGGAAGCTAACTGGACTGTTTCTGAGAGAGAAAATCTGATATGTAGCAGCTGTCATCCTTCACTCCACTACTTTAGTCACTTCTCATGTGAACAACAGTTATTAAATCTATTAATAATAAACCTCTACTTAGGTAAAGAAAATAACTATGACAGGTGTGTTGTAATAAAAACGAGTTATGTCCACTAAATGTAATGAATAACAGGTTGTTTCTTCATGCAAAATAGATTTGGAGTTTAAAATTCAATGAAGCTGCTTTTAGTTTAAGGGTTTAGTGAAGGCGGGTCATTTCTGAGCCTTAGGAGAGCAGAGTATACAGAAAACGAGCCTCCACCATGTTTAACAACAGAAAAACTCTTCTCCAACTTGATGTATGAACAAACATCTACATGTGGCCGTTTTTACCTCCACCTAGGAGGCTTTGTTTTGTTTGTCTGTCTGTCAGAAGGATGACTGAAAAATGCCCGAACAGAACGGTTCTACTCAGCTTTGGTACCAGGTACGTTTAGCCGACAGTCCCGCCTCGGTGTACCTGGTCATCTTAGCGACGCAGAGCGGTTCCCGTAGCGTCGTCTTCAACCCGACACGTCTCGTCCACCTCCCGTGATCCTCTCACCATCTGTCAAACACAGGATCGTCTGCTCCTCCTCTATGTCGCGGCAGCCATAACAAAATTCACAGCCGCTAAAGTAGTTTGGCTGTTTAAAAATGGCGGGCCTGGGTTTGTGCTGTGCCCGGCGTTGATGACGTTGATGACGCAGTGACGCAGTGACGCACTGCCCGTTCGCTCTGATCAGCGGTCTGCAGTGTTTCACGTGACCTTTGAGTACCTGCTCAGCTTTTTTGGAGCAAAAATGAATTGTGGTCTAAGAACCTGTCCATCCGATCCTGGTATTGATCCGGATCATCATCTGGATCCAGAATCTTCTTAAAGGATTATTTATCATTGTGGGACAATTGTGGGACAATAATGGAGAGACTGAGCTGCCCTGGTGGAGGTTTGCTGTCTGAATGACGTCTCGTGTTGTTTTTACACATTGTAGGTTGTTCTATAGCACCTACAGGAAGGAGGTGGGGGTAGAGGCTACCTCCTTTCTGTGCTGTCTCTTGGTGGTTTACTTTACACCTATGCTGAACCTTCATGGACCTCTACTGGGGTCAGTGCCGTGTCTGACCAGCAGGTGAGGATACAGTCTGTTTGTCTGGAGACGATTAGAGTGTTTGAGCCTCAAATCAGGAATTCTACTTCAATAAACAACAGAGAGACTAAACCTGTTGTCATGACGACAGGTCCCTTAGTTAGTTTACACACACACACACACACACACACACACACACACACACACACACACACACACACGAAAAACAAATGAAAATCTAATTAGAATCGGTCCAAAATCATAATAAAAGCAGTAAAGTCATAAAGTCCATGACCTCCAACCTCCTGCCTGTTGTGGACGATGTCATCATCAGTCAAAGAGTGATGAAGAGGAGCTGAAACAGTATAGTAGTGTAAACTGTGAGCCCAGACTGTAGTAGTCTTCCTCACAGCGTCTCTTTCTCAGTTCAACTTTATAATAAAAACACAAATACAACGAGTCACTGAGCTACACGTCCAGCCGGAGGCCATATTCCTGTTTCTGTTTTAAGGGACCCCAAAGATGGAGAAAGCCTCTGTGGAGGAGATGTAGGAGGAGAGTGGGCGCTATCAGGCGGAGTTTATGGACCAAATGATGAGACTCCTCCTGCTCCTGCTGTGTCCTCCCACAACCTGCATTAATGTTGTGTCAGAATGAGGCTTATCCTCATTTGAAAGAGACGGAGGTGTCGACAGGATGCTGTTCTATCTCTGATGTTCCTCTCTTCTCACCAGGACGCCTCCTGTCCAGTCGTACCTGCCTCCCTCCTCCAGTGAACATCAGCCCTCCAGGCTGCTCCTCCTCTGTCTCCTCTGGTGTCTTCATACCAGGACTCTCCTGCTGCCTCTACAGTGTGGACAGACACTGTCTCTGTCTCTGGTGTCCTGGACTGTTGAGAGATGTGAATAGAAAACAGACACAGCAATCATCTAAACTACTGATGCTTAATGGAGCTTCGGTGAGTCTGAGCTGTTCGGATTCTGTTCCTCTGAACTCCTTCTGTCTCTACATGTCGTCTCCTTCAGCTCTGCTTCTCTGAGCCTCTGTTCCCCATCAGAGACCCTGTGGCAGCAGAGACCTGCACCCAGCATCTGTTTTCAGAGCCTTTTCATGAAGCTGCTCCGAGGACTTCAAGTTGAAAACATCTAAACGTTTCAGAAACGGGTCACTCCTTCTTCTCAGGCAGCCAATCATATATTAGTGACATGTTTGAGAGGGAAACACGAGGAACTGAAGCAGATCAGGTGCGGTTCAGGGATTTAATCAAATAAACTGAGGAACTGAAGGAGAAACTGAGGCAGTCAAATAAAGAAAACAAACCCAAAGTGTGGCCAAAAAAACAAAGATTTCAAAACATAAAGCAAGACAGACACACTAAATAAACATGTACATTATTTATATTAAATAGATATACTAGAGGGAAACTAAACAACACGACAAAGGTTTTACCCAAAAACTGTAAACTTTAGTTGCATTTTGGCCATTTGTTTACATAACAAAGGTGTTTTGAAAAGCGTCAGTTTGTAAACAGGAAAAAACAACTGGAGGAGGACACACCCCCACTTCCTGTGTGTCTATTATGGTTCCAGCCTTATTCACACACGCAGACAGAACAACAACAAAACAACAACGTCAGACTGTTTGGTTCTGTTTGTGCTGCAGCCTCTGAGTTTATTTTCGCTCCTCCGGTGTAGATTTACTGAACCACTACTGTGATCTTCTTCTGTGGTGCTGCTGTTGAAAGATTCCTCCTGCATCTACAGGCCTGGTATGCATTCTACAGCGTTTTCAGTCATTTTTTAGGATCCAAGTGTTCGAGAATCATTTACAAAATGTTGTTGTGTGAACGCAGAAAGTTTTTAAAAACCTTTTTAAAACACAAAGGAAAAACTTTTCTGTTTCAGCAAAAATGGGGCCTCTGAGAGGCTCTGAGATCATACACCTCTGAGAGCCTCTAAAACCTGAACAGTCTGGTTCTCAGGTTATGTCGAAACAAGTTTCATGAAAATCCATCAAGTAGTTTATGCATAACTGATAAAAACATCTCATAATGTTAAAGGAAGTCAAACACATTCATGGACCTGTCCCTGTATCCGGACCCGTTCTCTCCGGGCCACGTGACCAACCCTCACACCAGGGTTCGGGAAAATCCATCGAGCACTTTTTGTGTCACCCTGGTAACAGACAAACTGATAGAGGAGAAAACATGACCTCCCTGGAGGAGGTGATTACTCATGAGGTTTCCCTGTGTTTCCGAGACAAAGGACTCCTACATCTACCGGTTAAATAGTGTTTGACCAGCTGGTTTAGAAGCTAACATTACATTTAAATAGTACTGATACTGACAGGTTATAAGGGGCTGGTTTCATCTGATGTCTCTGTGAGTTAACATGTTGAACATAAAGCAGGAGAAGCAGAGGAGAAGTCTAATGACATCAGGCTGAGACAGCATGAGTTACAGCAGAGCTCTAACGAACATAAAGGCAAAGCCTCCTGACGGCTCAGACACGTCTCTGCTACAGATAACAGTCATAAACTCAGCTTGGTTTGTTCGTCTCAAATGATACGAATCTGTCTGAAACAAATCCTGTCAGGGTGACATTTAGAAAAGGCCGATGTGATCATCATCAGTCAAGCAGGAAGGAAGGACAGACAGATCTCTGACAGACACACTGTAAGGGAAAAGGTTCACCAATACGTATTGGAAAATCTATTTATAATATATCAATGCAACAGTAATAAAATATCAATATAACATCAATATATGTGAGACATAAGACACTTTATTGTTGTTGTAGATATATAATGAAATTACACCAGGCAAACTCAATAAGACATTAAATCAAAGCTAAATAAGAACAAAAAGACGATGTAAGAACGAGCTAAAAACATATATAACAACAAGATAAAACAGCAAACAACGATGGATTAATACAAAAAGATGATGTGTGTCCTAAATAAAGAATAAATAAAGTAGAGGGGTAGACAGTAGAGCACATCACTCGAGCAAGGTACAGTTTAATTAAACTGTAATCCAAATAACAATAAAACATGCAGCATCAAAATGGGTTCTGTTACAAATAAAACACGGATCCACCTCTTTATCCAGATCTATTCCAAATTCAGTGGTTCTATTTTTGGCAGATGTCCAACTCTTCCACAATGTTTATGCAAGATGAATAAAAAAATGTTGAAAGAAGCCAAATGTAAAGGAAGTGAAAGAAAGTCTTACAGCTGATTGGCCAGATGAGAATCTCTTCTAATGTTATCATGAACATGTTTAATGTCGGCTTACAGAATTTATTTCTTCTTTTCAGACAGTTCCAGTTTCAGACAACTGTCATTAATGACTTTGTTCAGGATGTTCAAGGATAAAGAAGAAAAAACTAACAGCCTCGTTTTCAAGGTTGGTCCTAAAACAGAGGCAAACTGCAGTATCTGATGTTCTTCATGGTGAAACCAACACAAACGGCACAAAAACCTGAACATCTCCGGATAATGGAGCAGTAGACCGACGACTATCACGATACGGCACTAGTGATGGGACAAAAAGGGAATTTCACACTTTGCCTTTGCACTGCTCTGAAGTAGGAGTTAAAAACTGAGTTCTAAGGACTACAGTCGTTCAGTCCCTGATAAAAGAAGAATTATTGAGTAGAATTCAATCCTCGAGTAGCACAATGACAGAATGTATTTCTTTTACTTCCCTTTCTGTAATAAAA
>CM075185.1:2683373-2695873 GCA_037577475.1 Chaunax sp. Z400
AACTTTCATGAGTTTTTGAGCACGGCAAAGCCCCCAAAAAGGCAATTCATTTGGAGGAAAAGAAATAAAAAATTCCTTGCCGAACAACAGGGTCCTCGCACGCTTAGTGCTCGGGCCCTAATTAACTTCACCAAATCCTGAAGGATCAGAAGTGGAACTACTGACCAACATTCCCATAGAGGTGTGCTGTTAGCATGCTAGCATGGCTAAAAAAACAAACAAAGCAAAAAGTCTTTCCACTGGAAGAAGCTGGAACTGGTTCATGTTTGAAACTTTAACTTGATTCACACTTCTGATATTTGTCTGCCATGCAGATTTTATTCATCTCATATACAACAACATATATACTCAAATCATTTGAGTGAATCGACCCTTTACTTGAATGTAATCAGCATTATTTGTCTATCGATCATAGACGGAGCAGTGTGTTGTCTCCAGTCCATTGTGACCAGTTGGAAGCTTTCAGTGGTTGCCTTCTCTGCCACAGTCCTAATGTCTGAACCCATCTGATAAAGAGGAGAGACACTCTTCCTCCCTCGCTGCACATCCGCCGTGATGAGCTACAATTCAATTTGTCTCCGGACTGCAGCCATCACTGCTAGCAGAGGAGCATCCATCAGAGGGATGTGGCTCGCTGCTCTTTACATGATGTGAGCAGTTTGTTAGAGGACAGTCAGCTGATCTGATGTTCTCTGCATGTTTGAACTACATGGACCAACAAAAAGTAGCTGCAGTATTTTTACTGCTGTTTAAAGGATGCATCAGATGAAACTACATAGGAGGCTTCACAACACAGAACACTCTGCTGGTTACACACTAGTGATGATGAACACTCTGGTTACACACTAGTGATGATGAACACTCTGGTTACACACTAGTGATGATGAACACTCTGGTTACACACTAGTGATGCACGGATCAGCTCTGACATCATCACATTTTCATCCACCTGAACCAATGACTGTCTCTAATTTAGAGACTCCTCCCTCATGGATTTTTATTTGGATCCACACCAAATTGCACTAAACACTCTTCGGTAACAACCCCCCTAAATATGCTTGATTTTTGTCATGGATCTTGATGTATTATTATTTGAGAAAATATCAAATAAATTCCCTCTCAATGTGAAAAAAAGTGCAACAAAAAAATCCTGGATCCGACCCTTTATCCAGCTCTGCACCACGTCTGGTCCAGGAACACATCCTCCCACCAAGTTTCATGAACATCCATTCAGTAGATTTTTGCATAATCCTGCTGACAAACCAACAAACATAACATAACCTCTCTGGAGGCGATAAAGTTAAAAAACGGCACCTTGTGTCTGCAGCACATTAAACTCCCACCAAGATAAAAAGCCTCTGTCTTCTGGGTTCAGCTCCCAGTATCTGTCTCCATGTGTGGGTCAGACAGTCCAGTAATCAGAGCATCAACATGCAGCTTTGAATTCTCTTCAGAAGCCACAGACGGAGAACGATGCCAGCAGGAGACAGATCCCATTCCAGCTGCCCCAGCATGCATCAGTTCTTCACTGGTCCCACTGGGGTTATCTCCAGGTTACACTCTCTGCACCAGCCTGCAGCTCAGCACCAGAGGAGGTTTCAACATGTCACAGAGTGGAGGGATTAGAGGATTAGCTCTGGCTTTAGTCAAATGACGAGCATGTGTTAAAAACTATAAAATACATCTGTACGAAGTAGCATGATGTCATCTTTTAAGGAGCCATATGTCAGAGCGTTCAGACGTTAATTGGCAGTTATTAACCACAGAGTGCAAGAAGCTGATATTTACTCCGATAGCAGGACAACAAACGCCTCATTTAGTACAAATGTCTGGTTGTTGTAAAGTCTGGTCCTCCCTTCCTGTCTGCCTCCTTTCAATTCACCACTACTGTTTAACGTTTAAACCCTCCTCCTCCTCCTCCTCCTCATTTTACTCCCCTTAAACATCCCAGTCCTCTCCCTTTATATCCTCTCTTCTCTGCAGGGACGTCGCCACAGGAACTCGACGAGACTTAGAACCAGAATTAAGGTTGATTTCACCTCTGGATCACAGATCTGTGTTGGATTTTTTAATGAAATAGACGAGGATTAAACAGCAAATGAAATTAAAATTGCTAAATGGTCCCCGGTACCAGAAGGGAAGGAACCTATTGTTTTCATAAAGATAATTATTATTACCTCCACGAGGACAGTTTGTCAGCAGGATTACTCTAAAAGAGGTAGAACAATCCATTAGATGTTGGTGTTGATCCGGATCATTACAGACCCACAATGCACTGTTCATAAACGTTCATCAGGGAGAGTGAAGAAGAGCTGCACCTGCAGGTCTCCTACCAGCAGAGGGCACCAGGCTCCTGTGGAGGTGAGCTCCATTACAAATTAGTTTAGAAATGGAAAGTGCACCACAGGGAGATTGAAGAGTGGCCAGAAATTAAATTATTGTGTTACTGGTCTAGATGAGACATCTATCAACTTTGGTGTTTACTAGCATTTAACAATTAATTGTAATTCTTGTTCATTGCATATGTGAGAAAAAGTTTAATTTTTGAAATTAAAAAAGTTAAAATAAAATATCAAAAGGTACATGGAGGTACATCTCCAGTACATGGGAGATGTGTACATACAGTTTTATACCAGTATCCTAAGGACCCCAAAAGTGAGTTCAACAATTAGCAAACAATAGGTTCCTTCACCTCTGGTGCCAGGCCCCGTTCTACGTGTCCTGTCATTACTGGCAAAATAAACGTACAGATTTCCCAGACTCATATAAGAACGCTGCAGGCTGGCAGATGGATCCTCTCTTATGTATCAGGACTTTTAAATGACAGTAACATGAAAACTAATTTCAAACAGCATCACAGACAGAAGCAACACTAACATCATCAGCTGTCATCCCTAACCCCATGTGTCCTTCAGAGCCGTACTACAACAAACAGCAGCAGATTCCTCAGCTCATTAATTCACAGTTTAATGGCTCCACAGATTAATTAATGACTCCACAAATGGAAAGTATCCATGACAAGAAGAGCCCAGAGAAAACAGTCCTCAGAGAAGGTTTTAGGATGAGTCAGGAAACATAGGGACCAGAAAATAACACGTGTTAAAGATCACTGATAGAATGTTTTAATGTTGTCCACCTCATTTATATAGAGAGCAACAGCTTTATATAGAACTACAGTTCATTATAGCAGCATGTCAGAAATATAGTATAGTAGAGTCAAGACCAAAGCAGGAAGTTACACACAGGAAGCATTAAATATAAAAACTGGATGGATGGATGGATGATGGATGGATGATGGATGATGGATGATGGTTGATGGATGATGGATGGATGATGGATGATGGTTGATGGATGATGGATGGATGGATGGATGGATGATAAAACAGATGGATGGATGGATGGATGATAAAACAGATGGATGGATGATGGATGATGGTTGATGGATGGATGGTTGATGGATGGATGGATGATAAAACAGATGGGTGGATGATGGATGGATGAGTTGTGTTGGTGGAGGTTTGCGCTCTAGTCTAAAATAATCTGATCATCCTGGTTATTGATCCGATCATATATATTATCCTGTATATAAATAGTGCAGAGATAACTGGTCCCTGTTGTTCCACCTCTTTGAATGCAGATCTCAGGGATTATAAATGTGACTGAATCCACATGACCTGTAAAGATGACGATGGTTCATATTAAAAGAAAACCTGGGTTCTAGTCTGTGTTTAATATCTAAGCCTTTTATTCTCTTCTTCTCCTGTTTTATTTCCTCCCACGAGGTTTTCAGCTCATGCCTACAAACATTTCACAGATTGTTGTGTCACATTAATTATCCAACACGCTTCACTGTTGAAGCTGTACAATGTTAGTTTTCTATATTTATTAATGATGAAATGCTAAAAGAAGAGTT
Source organism: Chaunax sp. Z400 (assembly GCA_037577475.1). Taxonomy (NCBI): domain Eukaryota; kingdom Metazoa; phylum Chordata; class Actinopteri; order Lophiiformes; family Chaunacidae; genus Chaunax; species Chaunax sp. Z400. Next base: position 2,687,287 of record CM075185.1, read on the forward strand.
GATTTACAGAGATTGTCTTGTTATTTTATTTCACTACAAAGATTCAGCAGAAAGTAGAGATGTGGTCTAGTTGTCATCAATTAAACAACAAGCCGATCATTCATATACATTTTTTTGTAAGTTGGATAATCAATTAACCAGTAAAGCATTAACTGGTCCAGCCTCTCACATGTGAGGATTTACTGCCTCTCTCTGCCTCGAGTCATAATCGATTCAGAACATCTTTGTTTTTTTGGAATTAGTCAAACAAAATGTCAATATAGTGTACAGTGATTATATCAACTAATCAATGCATTTAAAATAATAAAGATAATAATTTGCTCTATTTGTGTTTCGAACATTTTTTTCTTAAAAACGGGGACACCTGAGTACTACATTAGGACGTGGTGCACCAAGGCGTGGCTCACATCGACAGCAGGCCGCACTGAGTGCTGGTAAATGAGACGGTCTACAGATGAAGTCGTAGTAAAAGCAGTCGTGGTTGTATGCTGTCTCCATGCTCTGCTCATGGAGGATTGTTGGGTCTCTGTAGAATAAAGAGTCGGTCTAGACCTGCTCTTTCTGGAAAGTGCCTTGATATAACTTTTTTTGTGATTTGGAACTATACAAATAAATTGAATTGAATTGATTTAATAAAGACTGTAGCAGCAGTAATGGTAACAGTTTGTGTCGTCCGTGTCGATTATGCCGCTAGATTCTGTTTTGGGGAAAAAATCTAATCATCACTGATGTGCAATGAATCTTGGGATGTGGAGGGTCAGATCAGACCTGAGGCCAGAAATGAGGAACATGTTTTAAGTTTCCTGTGGTTTGAGTTGAGGACTGACCTGGCAGGCGTTGTAGAGGAGCTGGTGCTCAAACTTCTTGACGCCCAGGATCTGCTGGAACATCTCGTACAGCTGGTCCTTGCTCAGGATGAGCTCGGAGGCGGCGCTGGCCGTCATTCTCTGCTGGTGCTTCCTGGGGTCCTCTTCGCCCCGGTAGATGGTGTCAAACTTGGCCAACCAGGAGCTGAGCACCGTCTCTTTGCTCAGGCCATCGATCTCCGGCAGGCTGCGGACACGCTTCTCGATGTGCTTCTTAAAAACCTCCCGAGAGTCGCTGGCCGAGCAGCCGCCGCTCTGCACCATCCGGGACACGCGGTCACTCTTCAGGAAGACCTGCAATCAGTGTGAGAATGAACACGTTAGTGGTTTTAATCCACAATATTATTTATATTTACCGCTGTATGTATCGCAAACACCATAAACAAAAGCCATAAACCAGTTTCTTTGTTGGTTTGTTTGTTGGTTAGTTAGTTTGCTTGTTTGTTGGTTTGCTGTTTAGTTTGTTGCTTTGTTTGTTTGTTGTTTTGTTCTTAGTTTATTAAGAAAAATTGTTATTTTTGCTGGTCTATTTGGTGAGTTGTTTGTTTGCTGTTTTTTGCTGGTTTGTTTGTTTGTGTGTTGCTTCTTATTGTTTGTTTGTCAGCAGGATTAGATTAAATCTACTGAGGTCGTTGACACGGTGTCTGGGGGCGGAGCATTGCTCAGGTAAGCTGAACATGTGTAAGATATTTTCTTCAGTAGAGGTAAACGTTCTACTGATGTTCTAGTTTCATATCCAGATCTGCTTATAGAAGAGACGACATCATCGGCCTCATCAGAGACTCGTCTGGTTTCCAATGCTGTGAAAAGATTAAATCATTTTACCTCTGTTCATACTGATAAAGACACAAAGAAGAATTCCAGTGACTCACAGTTAACAGACTGAATGATGGCGGGTAAATTCCTTCGCTGCTGTCGACACAGCCGAGCTCTTTGTCTCAGTTTCCTCTCATTCACTTTGTGTCTGTCTCCATCAGCGTTAGCCTGAGGCTAAAGCTGACAGCTTTAGGTTTTAATTGAATTGGATAACCTCTGCCACGGAGTCTTATGTTAAATATCACAGTGTTCTCTTCTGGCCTGGTAGAGCTGCCACATTAACTGATAAGGTAGAGTCAGTCAACATGTCAGCACCACCAAACCAACAGAGGCTGTTCTTTGTTTTCCTCTAGCATCCCTCAAATCTCCAGACGTCCTTCTCTGGAACAGCTGTACCTGGATCAGCTTTTAGGAAACACATGTAGAGAGTGTTGAGTGTCAAAACATCTTCATAGAGGCTGGAGGAAATCAGGTGTGAACATGTGACGTAGCTCCAGAAATGTTTATCATCTAATTTAACTCAGATACATGTTGAAACACACACTCAAACTTTTATTACTAACCATTCATGTTCCTGGTTTGCTTGAAAAAGTTCTTTAACTTTTTTTGGGGGGGGGGGAGAAATGGCCACAGGTCAGAATCGAACCCACGCCGACCACTGGAGGACTGTAGCCTCGGTACATGAGGCGCTATCTGCACCCCAGCTTTAAATCACTTTGCATCTCCCAACATTAATTACTTAATGTTCCAGATCTTCTGTTTTTATACTCCTAGACTATGGAACTCACTAAATGCAGAACGTTCTCTGAATGATTGTAAAAGGAAGTTAAAGGTCTATTTTTTCAATTAGGATTAATGTTACAGCCTTTATTTTCTACTTTTAATCATTATTTTTTACCCCTAACATTTATCTTATTTTATTGACTTGTATTGATTTCTAACATTTTAATGCTGTAATTTTTAGTCCTGAATAATTTCATCGTCTAGTTTCAGTTTCAGTTTTAACTATAATACACCAAGTTGACTTTTTATGTTATGTTATGAAATCCCAGACTGAAGGGTATTCTTCTCGCTGTGAGTCATTGCTGATACTGAATGTCAAATGTTAAGTTGTAAATGAACTGTTCTCTTCTTTCATCATAATGTCTTCTCCGCCGGTTGAATCCCGGCCGTCTGGGAGCAGATTATGAAGAACGCCCTGAGGAGCTCAGTGAACGCTCGGAATCATTTATCAGAGCCGAGACGACTTCTCTCCTCGGAGGTTTGAATACTTTTAACCCCATTATTAGTTTGTCCGCTCGAAAAGATTCATTTTAAACAAGACGGGCTGGCAGGGAAGTTAACAGCTAGAAAATAGAAGTTTAGATCTGAAATGATAAAAAGTTCCAGCAAAGGGACATATTTAAACTACGGCGCATAAGCTGGACACAAAGTAAGGCGCAAGACACAGTTAAAATGAGGTGTGGTCAGCTGTTAAAATGAGGTGTGGTCAGCTGTTAAAATGAGGTGTGGTCAGCAGTTAAAATGAGGTGTGGTCAGCTGTTAAAATGAGGTTTGATCAGCTGTTAAAATGAGGTTTGATCAGCTGTTAAAATGAGGTGTGTCAGTTGTTAAAATGAGGTGTGGTCAGATGTTAAATGAGGTGTGGTCAGGTGTTACACACTAGTGATACACGGATGACATCACTCATCACATTTTCATCCACCTGAACCAATGATTGTCTCGGACTTAGAGACTCCTCCCTCATGAACATTTGACGTCACCTCTAGTGGAGCCTCAGGATTTATCAGGAGGACGTCTGTTCTACTCCAAACTGTTTCACTGTGTGAACCTGGACTGTTTCACTGTATGAACCTGAACTGTTTCACTGTGTGAACCTGGACTGTTTCACTGTATGAACCTGGACTGTTTCACTGTATGAACCTGGACTGTTTCACTGTATGAACCTGGACTGTTTCACTGTGTGAACCTGGACTGTTTCACTGTATGAACCTGGACTGTGTTGGACCTTTAGGATGTGTAGAAGAACACAGAACATTCATTAACATTTGATCCTGACGGCGTGTGCATGATTTAAATCATTAAAGCTGCTGTGCATTGTGGGTAAATGTCACAGACGGTAGAGACCCACTTCTGGTTTCTGCTGCTGGGGGATCGCTGCAGGCACACCTGGGAGTCGGCACTCTGATTGGTCTGATTCATATTAAGACAAAGTGAGTTGGACACGCCCTAACTGAACCCTGGACTTTCAGTGATGAGCTATAGATTATTTAAATAGGACTCATAAAGGTCGCAGACATGTGTTAATTATATAGAATTAACTGACAGTGTTAAATAGATTCATGTAATGAATCATGTAATGAATCAACTCATGCAGAGACCACATTAAACATACGTTCAGTGGGTTTACTGGTGAAACAGACTCACGTCATAGTAGCTCTGGACAGCGTTGATAAAGGCCTCGTCAGCAACGATCTGAGTCTCTCCGTTGAGGAAGGCCTGGAAACGCTCTTTAACTGTCTGCAGCTGCTGCTTACTGATCTAAAGAGACAAAAACACACAAACACAAACACATTCATGACTAAAAGTGAACAAAAATGATGCATGATGGCATGAGCTAAACAATACAAAAAGATGTTCGCCTGAAATTGAATACGATTAATTTTCGGTTGTTTTTTTTAAACTTTATTTGTCGTGAATATTGATCCTGTGTGTCTTCATTGACTGGTTTATACTGGTAATGATGCCACTGTATGATGGTCCACACACAGTCACATTCATGCTGTCATAATAATTCATCACCATGTGTAAAACTGAATTATCCTTCATCACAGAAAAACCCTACAATGACCAGTACGAGCCTCCCTCCCTGAGCCAGCTCCCATCCACAGCCCTGGTAACCGTTACCATGGTGACTGCAGCAGAGGAAGTGGTGTGAGATTACAGCTTCCTTAATAGGGGTCAAAGTTGAGGTGAACTGGAGCAGAGGCAGCTGTGTGTGTTTATCCAGGAAACACCAGAGCTGGACTGGAGGTCAGCTGACTCGGTTCTGTCACATGACTTAAACTGGACCACAGCAACAAAGACAGCAGGTTACCTGGACAGGTAAGCAGCCTGTCATCATGGCTGCTGCTACATGTTAGCATGATGTAGCTACTTTATGTTACTCCTCCATCCATCCATCTATCCATCTATACACCATCCATCCATTTATACACCATCCATCCATTTATACACCATCCATCCATTTATACACCATCCATCCATCCATTTATACACCATCCATTCATCCATCCATTTATACACCATCCATTCATCCATCCATCTATACACCATCCATCCATTTATACACCATCCATCCATTTATACACCATCCATCCATTTATACACCATCCATCTATACATACACCATCCATCTATACATACACCATCCATCTATACACCATCCATCCATCTATACACCATCCATCCATCTATACACCATCCATCCATTTATACACCATCCATCCATTTATACACCATCCATTCATCCATCCATCCATTTATACACCATCCATCCATCCATTCACATCCATGTTGCAGCTTTGACGTTCCCTGGTGTGAATTCATGTCTGCGCACAGCTTTGCATTGATTGTATATGTAATCATTCCATGTGAAGAATTCACTTAGTGTTTGGTGTGAATACAGGATAAGGCTGAGCCGAGTCTCCCTACAGAGGAAGATCATTTCAACCGCTTCTATCTGTGATGTCATTCTTTCAGTCACTGCCCAGAGCTCATGACCGTAGGTCAGGTTTGGAACCTAGATCCACTGGTAGATCCAACGCTTTGCCTTCTCACTCTTCCCCGATACAAAGCCATCTGATGCCGAACAAAACCACCTGTCCATCTCTCACTCCATTCTCCCATCAACCTTAAAAAAGACCCTGAGATACTCTAAGCCACTCAGATCCATGAACCATGGCCTCAGACTTGGTTGTCAGGGGTTGTCAAGTCATTTTAAACCTATTTGTTTGAACTTGTGGTGATGAACATAATCACCAGTCTATGAGACAGACTGAGTGATTATGATAATCAGCATATCTGTGAAGTCAACGAGCCTGTTGAACTCTTCTCTCCTGTTAATGTGATTTTAGTTCTGTCAGCTGATTACAGCCTCTCACAGCATCCAGACATCTTTATAATGGACTGAGGGTCAAGCATCTAACAGAGATGGACAGTCAGAGATGTAACGTAGTTTACATCATGTTAATGTTTCTCTGGTAGCCAGAAAAACAACTCCAAAACATTAATGCTAATATTTGCTAGCAGTCATTTTATTGTTCCAAGAGCCCCGTTTTTAATGTATTTACAATACAAAAACTAGCTTTTTTAGCTCCTGCTGCAAAATAGGTTCTCTCTGAGAACCCTAACCCTATATTTATACATCTGTCCTCCTTAATTCTAAGTTCTTTCCGCTTTTACTTTTCTTTTCTTTATGATGCTGTATGATGATGTATTTGGTTTTTAACCAAATAGACATTTTATGTAAATGTATATAAAAATGTTGCAATATTCAACCTCCCCAGTGGACAGTTCTTCTCCGATAATCTGCAGAACTCCAAAAATCGATCGATATTAATTAGCATTTGATGAGTTAACAGACCAGTGCTGTGATCCATAATTTAAGTTTAAGAGAGCTAATTGGTTTTCAGTCATCAAACATGCACACTGAGGTTTTATGTTTCATATTTGTATTTTAATTTTGTTAGATAGTATCTTGGTTGCATGAAGCACATTAATTCCCCTCAGGAACGACTCCTGGTCTCTATCCTGAAGATATCGTTCCACTCCATTTGTGCACGTTAAGAGACATCTGTTCTAATGTTGTGCTCCGTTAATACTGTCACTGCAGGGAAACGACGACAGAGAGGAAGAAGAGGAGGGAGGAAGGGAGGGGAGAGAAGGACAAGAAAAGAAGGAAAAACAGATTAAGAAGGAAATATCATAATGTAAACATAGAGGACAGAAGTGTCCCTTAGACTGCAGCACATTTAACCTGTTAGGTCTGCACAGCATCAACAGCTCCACATTCAGCCGTGATGCTAATTCCCTGTTGTATCTGACAACATTCAAAGCTGAATTACTCAATCATTTTATATGAACAATAAAATCAAATAGTTATAATGTGAAAGGTTTCACATAGTGTTAATTTCATTAACAAAAACTATGACATAAAAAGTTCCAACAAAGACAAGACGATGACGATGCGACACAGAAGTCATTAAACTCGCCGTTACTGAAGAACCGACAACCTCCTGGACAAACGTTACTGGTACTGATAAACAGTAACGTTTATCTGATCAAATGGTAATTTATTCTATCATGGATGGAATTTTCAAAGGGTTGGTGCTGAATGGAGTCAGAGGGAGATGGAAAGGACGGTCTGCTACAAAATAAAACATCATACCATCCTTAACTGTGACAAAATCAACACGTCAAAATGTTGGCAAAAAAAGAAAGACTAAAATGTAGTTTAAAAAATAAAAACTTTACAAAATGCTCTTTATTTCCGGAGGAAAGCATGACGCTGAACACTGGCCCTCCGATGGTTAATCAGCCAGTCAGGCTCTGGCCTTCCAGTGGAGTATCGAGGTCTCCAGGAGGAAAGAAATACTATTGGTTTTAAAATAATATTGGTTTTAAAATAAATAGAAAATGTAACATATTTAATTTCAATATTTGTTTCTATTAAAATATTACAAATAATGTCTGAAAATAATTTCTAGGGAGTTAAAACACTGAACTCCTTCTTGTTCTCTGCCTTCAGGTTTGGAGTTCTCACACAGACAGAAGCAGTCGCTGTCAGAGATAGACGATATCTCTGCTCTGCCATCGTTACTCCAGCCTGCGTGGAGGCTGCATCAGGCTGAGAAGGCAGTCTGACAGCAGTCGCTATCTGAGCAGCTAATCCACTTTGTCAGGTAACATTTCTGATTCATCAGTCTGATGGTTGTGTTTCATTTACTAACACAATTACAGACCAGTCGGAACGCTGGTTAAGATGGAAACACAAACAGAATGGAATTGGAAAAGCACTTAGAGGCTGCGTACCACCCATAATCTTAAAAGTTATTCCTGGATCCACCCTTTAATCTGAACCTCCTCAGAATCAGATTAACTATTATCCATAAGGACCACCTGTCTGGAAAATGTCCGTTAAAAACATTTTATTCTGCTAACATGAACAAATAAAAAAACTGGACTGAAATGTATGGAAACCGACATTTAGAATCTCTCCGATGTTAATCTGACTCATGTCAGATAATTAGATGAATACTTTTTTGAATGTTTGTGCTCATGAACTGTCCTTTAAGAAACATCATGTTGAGTCCAACTTTGTTGTTAGTCACACAAAACAAACACAACACGCAAAGCATCATGGATGACATGAGCACAAACACTGAACCAACAACATGTTGAGCTCCACATTCCCTCTGAGGCTCAACGCTTAGTCTACGTCCTTAAACGACCAAGTCTGAGGACCAGATAACATGCAAGGCTAGGCTTAAAACATTCAGAGCCAAACAGGACCTACAGGATGGACCACAAGACCTACAGGATGGACTACAAGACCTACAGGATGGACTACAAGACCTACAGGATGGACTACAAGACCTACAGGATGGACCACAGGACCTACAGGATGGACTACAAGACCTACAGGATGGACTACAAGACCTACAGGATGGACCACAGGACCTACAGGATGGACCACAAGACCTACAGGATGGACTACAAGACCTACAGGATGGACTACAAGACCTACAGGATGGACCACAGGACCTACAGGATGGACCACAAGACCTACAGGATGGACCACAAGACCTACAGGACCTACAGGATGGACTACAAGACCTACAGGA
>CM075185.1:2700873-2788373 GCA_037577475.1 Chaunax sp. Z400
TGTTGTGTTGCAGTACAAACACACACACTCCTTTGTCGGTGTACGTTGGTTCACTGCCCTCTTAAAGCAGCTCTGAGTGTGTTGTAATTAGACCGGGGTGAGTCATCGAATCAATCTTATCTATTGAGACAATAATACGATGCTCATCATCGCTGTCTGCAGGCCAGTTAGCATGATGAGTCCTCAGCTCTCTAGTTAGAGTGAGTTACTACACATTAACACACTGTCTCTGAATAAAGGCAGGAAACCTGCAGGTCTCTACACACATACAGCCACACTGAACTTCTACAGGTGACTCTGCCTGATCATTTTGTACAAAAGCATCTGATTAAACTCTTCGACTCCTATTCTGGTGCTAAAATGACAAATTAAACTGAATGTAGCTTCTGAAATATGCATGAATGAGGTTTTACCAGGAAGAACAGACCCAAAGGTTTCCTGTGAAAGTATCAGAAACACTCTGAGTGAGACAGAAAGAGGAAAGACAGCCTCTGAAAGCAGCACAAGATTGTTGTCTGCTTAAAATAAAAAAACATATATCAGTATAAATAACTGTATGTCTGCATGTGTCGAGGTAAAGGACAGCGGAAAACACACTATCAGTGAACTCTGATCATTCCACAGGGCTGTTTTCATGGAAAGGTCCAGGAGCTCCAGAAAGGACATTTAGGAGACTCCAGATGATGTTCTTCAACACTAAAGATGGTTTTTTTCATCAACATTTTGATTTATTTCTTCAACTGCATCTAAAATATTCTTCATTCTTTAACTTTTCAAATAGTTTTTGCTATTTAGGTGAAACTATTTCTGAAGCTGGAAGTCTGGAAATGTTTCTGAAAATGTTTCTGAAAAAGTTTCTGAAAATGTTTCTGAAAATGTTTCTGAAAATGTTTCTGAAAATGTTTCTGAAAATGACCAGAGTGACTCAAACTAATGCTAACATGCTAGCCTGTTGAAAACATCTAATGCTAACATGCTAGCCTGTTGAAAACATCTAATGCTAACATGCTAGCCTGTTGAAAACAACCTGTTTTGTATTAGTCGATGCAGGATAAAGCTACATACATGCATGAAAAACATAAATGACGATGTCATATCTGTGGGGGTATATGTAGACTAAACATAGTCTGACAGCAGAATGCTAACATGTTCTGTCTTGTGCTTAGCACCCTGCTAACATCCTAAAGTCACCTTTTGCTGCTCGGTCACAATACCTGTCTAAATGTTGACAGTCCGGGTTCTGATTGGTCACAGGTTTCTCACATGTTTACACGTCTCTGATGTAAACTATGTTTAAATACATTTAGATGGAGGAGATTTCTGTAAAGAGGGGGTCTCCCTGTTTCCATGGTAACACGTGTCCAAGCTTACTGAAGGGATGTGACGTTGAGACGTGAGACATGTTTAGAGTTAATTTTTCTTACTTTACATCAGACATCCTGTGATGTAATAACTGTTCATGCACAGATCAGCATGTCGATGCTGAGATGATAATAGAGACATGTCAGTCAGACATACTGGTATCTGTGCTGCTGTCTGTTCCCTCTAATGATGGTCGAGTCCATCATCCATCCATCATCCATCCATCCATCCATCATCCATCCAGCCATCCATCAACCATCATCCATCCATCATCCATCCATCCATCCATCAACCATCATCCATCCATCATCCATCCATCATCCATCCATCATCCATCCATCCATCATCCATCCATCCATCATCCATCCATCATCCATCCATCATCCATCCATCCATCATCCATCCATCCATCATCCATCCATCATCCATCCATCATCCATCCATCCATCATCCATCCATCCATCATCCATCCATCATCCATCCATCATCCATCCCTGTGGGCCCACCTAATGCAGGTCTAGTCTTTAGGAGTACTGTATGGTGAGGGAGGAGACCTGGGCTTGTCGACTCCTGGTATCACAGACTGGTTCTAGAGACGTTCTGTGGTTTAGATCCAACATAATACTCCAATACTTCCACTGTACTGCTTTAGAGAGAACCAGTTCATTCTAACAACTAGTCTTTAATAATTATGGTACAAACCAGTCAGTGAACGCATCTATAGATTAATGATGGAACAAAGATTTTGGGAAACATCTTTGTTTACCACTTTCAGTCAGATCAGGATTAGTTTATCTTAGCTTAGCATAAAGCCTGGATTCTGAGATAACAATGGATGGAGTTCTTGTTTGACAGCGACCAGCCGTGGAGACCTCCTGGAGTCTTGGCTGGTTGCCTGGCAACCTTACAGCATTGTCAAGATCCAGGCAGTCACTGTGATGGAGCCACAGCATGCTGAGTCAGTTTGTCCCAGTAGCCAACTGGGCTACAGCCCAGTAACCATTCTGTCCATAGACCCCCCCTCTAAAGACTGTTGGACACATTATTATTGTTTTCTGTTATTTCTTACATTTTTAGGATGAAACTGTTAGCAGACATGCTGCTAATAGAATCTCTCCATTATTATTACTCTTTATATAATGACGAACTAAAAGACTGTTTGTTTATCAGTCCTCTGTTTATTCAGTCTATCTAAAAGAAGAGGTCATGTTTGTGATGCTGTTTGTTTGTCTGTCTGTTAGCAGCATTACTAAGAAACCTATGAACAGGTTTTAATGATGTTTTCTGGAGACGTATGGAAGAACCAAAGGGCATTAAACTCACTATAATAAAGTAAAGTCACTCTCCATCACCTGCTAATAAACCTTCTTATGATAACGTTTTCTGTCTCTAGCATCCGTACAACTTATCCAGAGGCTACGTTCACATCGCTGAAGCCATTGTTGTTTAGTTAATTGTAAACAAACGCCGCCTTTGTTTATTTACACTGAACAAAAGGCAGCATAACGCCGCTCTGTCATTTTAAATAGCATGCTGGCGTTCCATAGGAAAAAGAGGCGTGGCACGTAACACAGCAGCTTCTCGTTTGATGTCCTACATACGTTTAGCGTCCTTGTTTCATGGCGGATGATCTCGTCTCTACCGTCTCCTCAGTTTGAGAGAATTTTACGCTGATTTTCTTCTTCTCTGGGTTAGCTGCTAACTGCTACTAGCTGCTTTTTTCAATCGCACACATAAACACATCATCAACACGTGATAACCTCGTCCTGTACGACCAGTTCGGCTCCAGCGTTTACACAGATGTCTGAGATACAGAAGAACACATAAAGGTGGCTGTGGTCCCGCCTTAAACAGCTGATGTAAAAGGGACGAATGTTAGTTTGAACTCCTCTACTAGACAAACTACAGAGAGGATGAGACGGACATGAAGCTTCCTGAAAAGAGAACAAGCAGAAACACAACAGTTTCTCTCTGAGGGCGGAGAGGACACATCGTCTACTCTCATTGGTGGACGCCGGCGTCAGCAGCATCACCACCAGGTTCTCAAAGATGGAGGATATTTACAACATGCGTGGTTTTATTTTGTCCAAACAGGAAACAACAGGCTTGAGGAGCAGCTCCTAAATCTTTCAAGAAGTGCTGGGCTTCTTGGCCCCGGGGCCCCCCTGAGTCTAGGACCACCACTGTCCTCTCTGCCTCAGCCTGACACCATATTTGACATGAGTAGAGTTGCTGACCGGTGGATGCTGTGTGTGCAGTGATCACCTGACCACAGGTGTCATCTCATCCATTACCCTCCATCAGTTTACTATTAAACCATTTCAAGATGTTCTCTGGTTGTCAGGTTGATGATTCTGGTGGACAGAATGTGTGGAAGCAACAGTTGGTGTCATGAACGTCGGTGATTCCGGTCGGTTTTCACTGATCTTACCTTCTGCTGCCTCCTGGCCATGTCGGTCGGCTGCTTCGCGTTAAACGGATAAGCGATGCAGCGCATCACAAACACGTACAGCTGGAGTCTCTTCTTCTTCTCCTCCTCCTCTCTCTGCATCTTCTCCAGGTCCTCTTTCTCCTTGTCGCTGCCCACCGACGGGCTCGGGCTGGAGGGGCGGCCACCGCCGCACCCGCGGCCCCGCGGCTGGAGCCCTCCTCCTCCTCCTCCGCCGCTGTGGCCGTCGGCGGCTCGGCCCGGGGACAGCCGGGCTCCTCCGTGACTCTTCGGGGCCGCCACCTCTTTGTGCTCCGCCGCCTGTATCTCATCCCCCTCCTCCTCGCTGGAAGACGGGTCCAACATGTTGCTGAGACTGTTTCTGCTGCACTGGTTAAACTGGTAAAGTGGAGATGAGGCAGCTGCGGAGACACGAACCTGCGGCTCACTCTGTGTCTTTCCAAGGAAAATGAAAGTGTTGTGGAGTCCAGCTGGTTGTTGGCAGCCAGTCGCTCACAGGAGGATTTGTGATGGAGCACAGATAAAGGGGGATGGGTCACCGGGGGAGATGTGTTGACGCTCCGCAGCCTGGAGGAGGAGGCTGGGCTCAGATCTCAGGCTGCTCTGGGATCAGTTTGATCAGACTGGGAGCACAATGGGTGAACGACCACCTGATGATCCAGTCCAAAAAGACATATAAATAAATATATATATACACGCACAGCAGACCGGAATCACAAAGTTCTGCCCTTCACAATAAAAGTGTCACTACTGTTAAATAAATCCTCATCATTCTTATTAATATCTATCGATCTCAGCGGCAGGCAAAAGCCAACAATGGTCGATGATAACAAATCTACCTAGTATTCCACTGAGACCACTGTACATGTATGTGAACTGTATGAACATAGATACAATATATAAATAAATAAATAATCTATTTGCGATATTTGCATCAATAAAACACATAACGTCAACAATAAAATGAAATATGAGTCATCAACATGTTTTGCTGAGATAATGTCAGATACATTTCCAAACCTGATCTCCATTTTTATCCAGGATCCGATCTTTTCTGTTGATGTCACGAAACGTCTGTCCCTGTTTATGCTTCTTCAGAATCCAACAGATTCAAGCCCAGATCCTGAGTTGAAATGATTGACAATAAAAAATAATTTTCCACCTGCTACTGGAAGGATTTATGAAGTTTAGCTAATGCTAACATGTTAGCTCTCTTTTGAAGGTTGATGGGAATTCATGGAAATTTGAAACTGCTGCGTGCAAGTTTTGGGATGAGCGACTAAATTACAAAACACTGATGAGCACACCTGACTGATAAATCCATTGTGCTTTGACGTGTGTTCCAAGACATTCATTCTCTTGAATGTATTTTAGTTCCTATATGAAAAAACACTTGATGAGGATTTTGAGTTTGAAATGAGCTAATCTGTTAGCAAAAAGTTAGCTCTCAGAACAAACTGCTACATGTACCTTTTAGGATAATAGAGTAGTTTTGGTCTCACTGTTCATTTTGCAGGATGTAAAAAGTTTTTCCACAACACTCTACAACAACTTCACTGTTTTTATGTTGATATACTAGTTTTATCAGGCTACAAGCTTAGATAAACTCAAATACTTGCCAAAGCATGTCATGTAGATGGAGACATGGAGACGTGGAGATCCAGGTTCTCAACAGAAATTATTTCAGTATAAATGTAACAGCTCCCTCTGCTGTACTTTTAATAGCAGTACAACAAATAGACCAACTATTGTTTAAGGAAAAAGAAAAAGATTAAGAAAAAGAAGGAAAAGTCAGCCACTGTCTGTAAGGCTCTTATTTTGAAATCTCTGCAGACAGGAAGTGGTGCATCATATTGTTGTGACTTGATCCAGAGGAGATGATGAGACGTGTGTATGTGGTCAAAGTCCACACCACAGCTGTATGTGTGTCAGTTTGTTTGAACCAACATGGAGGAAGAGAAGAAGACGAAGAAGATTCTCTGTGTGGGTTTGGTTTGTCTCGACATCATCAACGTGGTCGATAAATACCCAGAAGAAGACACTGACAGCAGGTTAGCACACAGGCTAATGCTATCACCTACAGCAGGTTAGCACACAGGCTAATGCTATCACCTGCAGCAGGTTAGCACACAGGCTAATGCTATCACCTGCAACAGGTTAGCACACAGGCTAATGCTATCACCTGCAGCAGGTTAGCACACAGGCTAATGCTATCACCTGCAGCAGGTTAGCACACAGGCTAATGCTATCACCTGCAGCAGGTTAGCACACAGGCTAATATCTAAAGCTAACACCTAATACCAACACAGGGTAACAATAATGACAGCAGTTGAGAAGAGATCAGGTGATGTTTTGTCTCCATGTTAAAGCTGCAGTTTGTAACTTTTATAAAAAATAACTTTTTGTTATCTGCTGGTAGAGATACGCCTGATGATTTTGAACACAGGTGATGCAGTGACATCATCACTGTCCTCATCTGCAGGTGTTTGTCTCAGCGTTGGCAGCGAGGAGGAAATGCTTCAAACTCCTGCACGGTGCTGTCACTGCTCGGAGCCTCCAGCGCCTTCGTGGGTTCACTGTCCGCTGGTCCTGTGGCTGAGTGAGTACAAATCAATAATCAATGATCGTCAATACCTTCTTTGATACATGGATGAACATCTTCATCAATCTGTTCATCAATGCATGAATCCTGTTTCTCTCCTTGTTTCCTTGCTCCTTTCATCTACTTGTATCCTTGTGTCCTTCCCTCTGCTTGTTTTTTCTCCTTTCTCTCCTTGTTCCTTTTCTCCTGTTTCTCTCCTTACCTCTTCCATCTAATTTTGTTGTCCCCTTCTCTCTCCTTGTCTCCTCTCTCTCCCCTTGTCTCCTCATCTCCTCCCTGTCCTTGTTTCCTTGCTCCTTTCATCTACATGTATCCTTCCCTCTGGTTTGTTCATCTCCTTCTCTCTCCTTCTTTCCTCATCATCTTTTTTCTCCTTGTTTCCTCGCTCCTTTCATTCATCAACTTGTATCCTTGTGTCCTTCCCTCTGATTGTTTTATCCCCTCCTCTCTCCTTGTTTCCTCATTATCTTTCTCCTTGTTTCCTCATCATCTTTCTCTCCTTGTTTCCTCGCTCCTTTCACTCATCTACTTGTATCCTTGTGGCCTTTCATCTACTTGTATCCTTGTGTCCTTCTCTCTGCTTGGTTTATGTCTTTTCTCTCCTTGTCTCCTGTCTCCTTTGACATGTGAGGAGGAACCTCTTCACAGTAAGAGTCTGGTTCAGATGGAGATGTCAATCAGTTTATTGTCTGTAGTTTTATTTTGGAGGACTTTCAGAGGTTCCACATCGATGTGTCTCTGGTTTCTGAGCACGCTCAGTGCGTCCTTCCAGCCTCTGTGGTCATCAGCAACATCCTCACAGGAAGCCGCACCATCCTGCATATGAACAGGTGTGAACAGGTGTGAACAGGTGTGTGTCTCACCATCTACTTCTGTTTCAGGAACATCATCATCATCATCATCATCATCACGGAACAGCTCTGACCTCATCCTATTCCACCAATCAGAACCCAGACTTCTGTCTGTGGCTTTATTTTGAAAGAGTTGATGCAAACCCGTTTCCTGTCTCTCTGTCAGTTTCATCATGGCCGACTTCTCGCGGCGTGCAGTCGATGCCTCTGCGGTGGTTTGGCAGGTCGAAGGTCAAACTCCGTGTGCGTGTTGTGTGGTTTGTC
Organism: Chaunax sp. Z400; assembly: GCA_037577475.1. Taxonomy (NCBI): domain Eukaryota; kingdom Metazoa; phylum Chordata; class Actinopteri; order Lophiiformes; family Chaunacidae; genus Chaunax; species Chaunax sp. Z400. Next base: position 2,708,402 of record CM075185.1, read on the forward strand.
TGTCCAGCGGATCTCGAACCGTCGTTCTGTCCGACACGTAAGACGATAGCGTATAAATGTGCAAAGAGGATAAGTGAGTTAGCGCTGTAACGTTAGCAAGCTACGCTACGTTGGACCTGTTGAACCTTCCAGTGAGGAAGAATCAGGGCTGTCTGTCCTGTCTGAAGGCTGAAGATGAGGTTTACCTGTAAAACATTTAAAATGATGATGTTTGTATCCATGAGACTGGAGGCTCAGCTGTGAGCTTCTGCTCATCATTTAAGTTTAATTATGTTAATGAAGTTCTGAATTATTAACAAACACATCACCATGAACTCAGAGACCAATCAGGTGAGCCTCTATTAGTTGTCATGGAAACTGGAAGAGACCAAACCTGAAGTTCCACGTACCGCGGCGTTTTGTGAACGTTGCTTCTGATGCTGATCTAATCGGATACCAATCTAATTGAATCCTGAACTAATTGAATCCCGAACTAATCGGATCCTGATCTAATTAGATCCTGATCTAACCTGATGCCGGTCTAACCTGATTCAGATCTAATCAGATCTCGATCTAACCTGATCCTGGTCTAACCGGATGCCGGTCTAACCTGATGCAGATCTAATCGGATCGCCATCTAAGTGACTCCCGAACAACTTGGATCCTGATCTAATTGGATCCCAAAGTAATTGGATCTCGATCTAACCTGATGCAGATATAATTATTCCCAATCTTCAGAGTAATTGAAGCCTGATTTACTCAGGTCCAGATCTAAATGGATCTCGATTTAATCTGATTCTGATCTGATATAATCTGAATCAGAATTGTCTGATCTCTCTGTCACATGACAGCGTAAACATGTGACATGAGACCACCTCCATAAAATCCTGACAGACTCATAAATCAATCAAATTTAAATGTAAAAAGTTTTAATCCTGATCAAAGTTTTGTCTAGAAGAACCTCCTCCATTAATCACTGAGCAGCTCAAACTGGAAGCTGACTGGTATTTACAGTCAGTTTACTGGTCCCAGTTAATTCTCCTCAGCCTGATGATGTCATCAGGTTGGTTGTGATGCAGTGATTGAGGGATGGAGGTGTTTCTGGATTCTCTTCCTGTTTTGATTCTTGAGGAACTCTGACATCACTTCCTGTTGATCAGAAACCTTCCTGATGTCACAGTGGAGGATTTCTCCAAAGTCAACCTCGGTCAGTTCAAGTGGATCCACTGGGAGGTAAGTAAGTTAAACCAACTAGTCTGACTAAACAGGTGAATTATTGAACCACATACAGAAAATGAGATCATACTGATGTTACCTGATGTTCTAGTCCCTAAACGTTCCCTGTCATGGCTGATTAAACTCTGCAGGGCAGAAACGCCAATGAACAGGTGAAGATGATCCAGCAGGTAGAGATGTATAACAGCACGTTGCCACAGCAACAGCGAATCACCGTCTCCGTGGAGATAGAGAAGACCAGAGAGCCGCTGTATCAGCTGTTTCCCTACGGTGATGTGGTGAGAGATTGATCTTGACGGTTGAACCTGTTAGCTGTATGTTTATGTATAAATGATGTCATAGACGTAACGTCTGCTGCCTCCAGGTGTTTGTCAGTAAAGACGTCGCTCGTCACTTCGGTTTCCTGACGGCTGAAGCGGCTCTGAGAGGACTCTACAGTCGGGTCAAACAGGGGTGAGTGGAGGTCAGAGGTCAGCAGTTAGAGCTCAGTCCTGTCTGTTACCTGTCACTGGTGCTAATCTATTTTTAATGCCATATTAGTCCTGTATCAGATGTTCTTATGAATTTGTATCAAGTCTCTTTGTTTTAATTTGTATAATTTGTATTTAGTCAAATGATCCTGTTTTTTTAGTCCAGTTTTAGTCGACTAGAATTCTGGACATTTTGAACCACCTCCAAGCCAGTGAGCCGGGCTGCTTACCCATTTAAAGTCTGACAACAGGTTGAGATGGTTTCAGCCCCAAAACCTCTAATCATTGGTTTACAGATAAAACTGTGAGACTCTGAGCTCCAGATGTCCTGGGGAACCTTCAGAGGAACCAGATACTAGATGGTTCCATTAGTCTTTGGCCCCTATACCCAGGTCGGACCAGCTACTAGATGGTTCCATTAGTCTTTGGCCCCTATACCCAGGTCGGACCAGCTACTAGATGGTTCCATTAGTCTTTGGCCCCTATACCCAGGTCGGACCAGCTACTAGATGGTTCCATTAGTGCTCTGCCCTTATATCCAGGTCGGACCACCAATTTGTACGTCAGGACTGCTGCGGGCCTCCACCAGAGTTTCCTCTGGCTCCGCCCTGTCCAGACATAGTTCACCATCTTTAGGGTCCTGTCGCTCACACTCCACCTCCACAAATGGTGCGGGCGAGACGGGCCAGTTGTGAACCCAACCCTGAGGACCCAGGAGCCCTCCTCACCTGTCTTATTGTCCCATCTGTCTTTCAGAGCTGTCCTGGTCTGTGCCTGGGCAGAAAAAGGAGCTGATGGTTTGGGTCCTGATGGTTTGATCGTTCATTCAGACTCTTTTCCTCCTGAAACTCTGGTCGATACTCTCGGAGCTGGAGACACGTTCAACGCTGCCGTCATCTACACACTGTCCAATGGTGAGAGACTGTTCAAAACACAGTCTACTCTGTGTGATATGTCCTGTCCTGATGCAGAGGTGTACATTGTTTCAGGAGATGTCATCTTCAGATTAATCTTTTATTTTAATGACTCAGTTTTGACTTGTCTTATGGTCTTAGCCACATAGATTCCCCCTTATGTCATTACATCTAAAACCAACAGTCCCCTGATAGGTTGACCCTCATCATGTGATCCTACACCATGAAAACCTGCCCCTAGAATCTGGATCACATTGTTATCATTAGTTTGAGTGTTATTCTAGAAAAACTATATTTCACTAATGGTGGTTTTCTTTGGGATGTGGCTCCAAAATGTGATGATGTCTTTCATGTCACATGACCCACCCTTCCACCCAGTTTCATAGTAATCCGTCATGTCGTTTCTATGTGACAAAAATGGTCCACAAAGCCCTTGCAATGTTAAAAGAAGTACAAAAAGAAAATCCTGGCTCTGCCCCTTTATCTGGATTATTCCAAAATTTGATTGGTTCTTCTGTGTCATAAGCCCAACCCTCCCAACAAGTTTCATGAAAATCCATCAATTAGTTTTTGTGTAATCCTGCTAACAGACAAAGAGACGGGGAAAATCCTCTCTTTCTGCTTAAAGAGGCCGATGTCTCGACTTTTATTTTCTGATGTTGTTTCCATTGAATCTTCATCGTTCTGATCTAAACGTCATCCTGAACCCTCTGACATCACATTTGTTTCATGATGTCATACTTCACGTCTGTAGGTGGGAGTTTACAGGAAGCTCTGACCTTCGGCTGCAGAGTCGCCGGCAGCAAGTGTGGTTTCCACGGTTACGACAACATCGGTGAAATGTTCGCAGACGGAGGGAAGAGTTAAAGTCTGGTTCCAGTCTGAGGTTACTCACACTGTAAAAAATGCTGAGTGAAGTTTAATTAGTGTTATTTTACTGTTTTTTTTAATATAATAAGCTGCTAATAAAGTGATAGTTAATAGTTAATTAACTGTTAGTTAACTGTGTGATGGAGATAAAATGAAGTAACAGCTCAGTAGTTTATTGCTGTTTATTTAACATCTGTCAGACTGATGGATCAGTGAAAACAGGTTTTAGTCACATTTTAGTCTTTTAATTTATATTTTACTCAACAAGAACTTAGAACATCTCATTTACTTCTCATGTTTCCTTAGTATTTTCAGGTTTCGCCCTCTTTGGGTTTTTTTTGTACAGTTACCATGGTTACAGATAAAATCAACTTTATTGACAGGCTAATATCACAAATCTTCCTGTAAAGTCTCAGTCGGTACAAAGTCCAAATCTGAATCTGTGTCATTCCTCATGTGGAAGAACTGTTTTTGTTCTTAAATGGGTTTACTAAAGTCATGGGTTAGCAGAAGCAGTGGAATATTTAAATAAAGTAGTAAATAAATGAATAATAAATCTCTCAAATGACATGTGTAATAAGTTTTTTTTAGTAGAAGGATTTTCTGTCACTCTACTTCCACTAAATGTTACTGTTGAGGCTTTGGCATCTAGCAGTCATAGAAACATAAAACATGAGAAAAGAAGAGAAGAAGAAAACTGTTAGCAGCAAGAATTCAAACTATTTAAATAGCAGCTATGAGGAAATAATTCAACATGTTAATTAGAGCGCAGAGATTCACACAAACACAAGTTTTAATAGGAGTGTAAAGAGATTTAATCACAACTTTAAGGATAAAACTACAGTCCATGTGATGTAAATGTAGTAATCTGTCTATTAGTACACACCTGTGTGGTAACTTTACTGCAAACACACTACAGTACAAGCTGAACTGTATATAAACTATAAACTCACTGGTTATTGTATTAGTCCCAGTTTAACACTGGGATTAAACTAAACTTTGTCCAGGTAAATGGAAGAAATTGGATTTATACCTGAGGACCTGAATGCACCTTCAGTTTCTATTGGACTCACCTGAATAGGCCACACCCCTCGGTCTGCTTACAGTGTTAGTTATGATTTCAGTGACACTATACAGTATATACAACTGCATATATAACACTACATAGAGATGTGTCTCATATACACGAGTATATTAATATGTATATAACAGGTCACTCTATTTCTATATAGTATGATGTTTCATATAAAAACGTTTTATTGATCTTATCCTGCAGAAAATGTTAATAACTTTTATTAATTAAATAATTAAAATTCTATTCAAAATCTTCAATTTTTCTAAGAGATTAAATATTTCTAAAAGACTATAAAATTCATGTTATTTCTAATTCTTTTTTTCATTTTTTTTTCACTCCTCTTAAATCCATTTTGCTGAGGCCCCCCTGGTGCCCACTGGCGGCCCCCCAGGGGGTCAGGATCCCCACTTTGAAAAGCTGTGTTATATGAAACACCAAATATATAATACTGCAAAGAATAAACAGTATATATTCACACAGCATCGTTACATCTTGCATACAGAAATGTCTCAATGGGATTTAAAAAAGCACCACTGTGTTTATTTTCTTTGGTTGTATTAAAATAACAATCTGTATTTTGTTTTATTAACTTTTAATTATCATCATAATCAGTAACTAAAACATTAGCACCGTAGATTCATCAGGTGACCCAACATTTCACACCAGCACTAACCAGTGTCCCCCTTCAGCATTGGTTCCAGCAGTAATCCTCCTCCTCATGGACTGGTACAACCTCCAGATGATGTCATCCTGCAGGATTTCATCCCAACATCTGTTATCAGGATCTCGGTAAATGTCAGTCCTGATTTTGGGTCATGTGGTCTACCAGGGTGGGCGTGGTCTGATGTTCCTCTGGTTAAATAAGGCTGGTGTAGAAACAAGACTGTGGAATAGTGAACATTGACCTCCTCAGACTTGTCTGGTGGACTGCCCCGCCTCCAGCATGCCAACAACACGATCCCCGTCACGTTGCCCCCGTCGTGTTCTTACAGTTCTATTTGTCTCCCATCTTCATGCCTTTTTACAGGGGTGGGTTAGTTTAAGAAGGGATTAGTTTGATAAAAGCTGTTTTCAATGTGACCAAACCTCAGAATTATGACAAACCTGCCCAACATATAGATGAACAACCAATTTTAAAATAGAGAAAAGGCTAATTGGACCGGAAAGTTAGTGGTACATTTTAAAATCCTTTCGTGTACAAAAATATAAGCTGTATCTGAATTAAGGGGCCGCATCCTTTCAAGGCTGCACAGCAGGGCAACAAGGCCACAAATGCGTCCTTCTTTTCTGGGGCCATGAAGGATCCACCATCCATCTAATCCCAACACACCAGTGATGTCTGTGCACCGACCTCATGGACCCCCATCACCAGCCGACAAGTGAAGGTGAAGCATCTCAATTTTTTTTTACAAAGTAAACTTTTCTGTCTCCATTTCTGTTACTATTACTACTACATCCTCTACTACAACAGTTTTAATTACAACAACCTTTACTACAACTACTACTACCACAACACAGCTTTTACTACGACTGTAACTATGGCTACTAATCAACTCCCGCTGCAAATGTTCATAGGTGACAAGACCAGCGCTTCGTGCTGCAAGAGAAAGAAGGTAGCCCTTTGGTGCTGTTACTACCACCGTTATATATATATATAAACCTCCAATTACGCCTTTGTAGCGTTTATACAAAATGGTGAGGCGCAACAGTCCCGCCTTGTACAGGCTGTGTAAAAGGTGCCATTGTTGCTTGGCAACAGGACTGGTGCTCCATGACAAACAAAAAGTCTCTGTTGAGACTTCGTAGAGATGAGGCCCCTGAATTGAGACATAGTGTATATTCTATATACTTTAGACTGTGTCATATATATAGATTCATGCAGTTATATACAAATGTGTCTATACAAAGTCATATTTAGGTAGTGTTGTGTGTGATTGTATGTATATTTTAGACAGTGTTCGTGTCCGTCTCGGTCCCTGCCACCATTTCTCTCAGGCCTTTGCTGAAGTGAAGATTGGCTCCGATCACGATGAAGCCCTGCAGAGATCAACATAGCTGCTATCAACACCAGGGGGCAGCACCGAGGTCTATCCTCTGAGGAGAGGCCTCATCAGGTAAGTTCAGGTGTAACTACTGATGAATAATACATGATTTACTCTGTCTCTAAACTGGTCCCAGCAGGTTGTCTTTAACTGGATGTTAAGTTATCTACAGTCATACAGGTAGGAGGGAGGAGATCTGCAAGTTTATCCTCATTGTTTTATCATATTTACTTTGAATATTTCATGAATCTGTTACCTACTGCAGACCAAAAGACAGACGGTATGATAATGTGAGAGAAACATCTAAAAGTATCTGATTTTATTGATTAATCTAATTGTTAAATACGGCAGCAGTGACGTCTGTGATGGTTAAACTCCCCTCATGGTACAGCCCTCTGACGTATTACATCACATAGTACAGTGGACAGATGACCAATCAGAATGCAGCATCATGTATGAACAGGCTAAACAAACTTACATTATGATACTCGACCACCTCCTCAATGAAATCCATCCCATCAGCCAGAGGAATCTGAACTCCTCTCTTCGTCCAGTCTGAATACAAATAGTGTCAGTAGTACGTAAAGTATTACTGCAGTATAAACTGTGTAGTACGTAAAGTATTACTGCAGTATAAACTGTGTAGTACGTAAAGTATTACTGCAGTATAAACTGTGTAGTACGTAAAGTATTACTGCAGTATAAACTGTGTAGTATGTAAAGTATTACTGCAGTATAAACTGTGTAGTACGTAAAGTATTACTGCAGTGTAAACTGTCGTACGTAAAGTATTACTGCAGTATAAACTGTTGTACGTAAAGTATTACTGCAGTATAAACTCTGTAGTATGTAAAGTATTACTGCAGTATAAACTCTGTAGTATGTAAAGTATTACTGCAGTATAAACTGTAGTAAGTAAAGTATTACTGTAGTATAAACTATATAGTACGTAAAGTATTACTGCAGTTTAAACTCTGTAGTACGTAAAGTATTACTGCAGCATAAACTGTGTAGTACGTTAAGTACTACTGCAGTATAAACTCTGTAGTACGTAAAGTATTACTGCAGTATAAACTGTGTAGTACGTAAAGTATTACTGCAGTGTCAACTGTACGTTAAGTATTACTGCAGTATAAACTCTGTAGTATGTAAAGTATTACTGCAGTATAAACTGTAGTACGTAAAGTATTACTGCAGTATAAACTCTGTAGTATGTAAAGTATTACTGCAGTATAAACTCTATAGTACGTAAAGTATTACTGCAGTATAAACTGTAGTACGTAAAGTATTACTGCAGTATAAAGTCTGTAGTACATAAAGTATTACTGCAGTACAGGATACACCATGTACTGTAGTACATAAAGTATTACTGCAGTATAAACTGTGTAGTACATAAAGTATTACTGCAGTACAGGATACACCATGTAGTACATAAAGTATTACTGCTGTATAAACTGTAGTATGTAAAGTATTACTGCAGTATAAACTCTATAGTACGTAAAGTATTACCGCAGTATAAACTCTATAGTACGTAAAGTATTACCGCAGTATAAACTGTAGTACGTAAAGTATTACTGCAGTATAAAGTCTGTAGTACATAAAGTATTATTGCAGTATAAACTGTGTAGTACATAAAGTATTACTGCAGTACAGGATACACCATGTAGTACATAAAGTATTACTGCTGTATAAACTGTAGTATGTAAAGTATTACTGCAGTATAAACTGTGTAGTACGTAAAGTATTACTGCAGTACAGGATACACCATGTAGTACATAAATTATTACTGCAGTATAAAGTCTGTAGTACATAAAGTATTACTGCAGTATAAAGTCTGTAGTACATTAAGTATTACTGCAGTACAGGATACACCATGTAGTACATAAAGTATTACTGCTGTATAAACTGTAGTATGTAAAGTATTACTGCAGTATAAACTATAGTACGTAAAGTATTACTGCAGTATAAACTGTAGTACGTAAAGTATTACTGCAGTATAAAGTCTGTAGTACATTAAGTATTACTGCAGTACAGGATACACCATGTACTGTAGTACATAAAGTATTACTGCAGTATAAACTGTGTAGTACGTAAAGTATTACTGCAGTATAAAGTCTGTAGTACATAAAGTATTACTGCAATATAAAGTCTGTAGTACATAAAGTATTACTGCAGTATAAAGTCTGTAGTACATAAAGTATTACTGCAGTATAAAGTCTGTAGTACATAAAGTATTACTGCAGTATAAAGTCTGTAGTACATAAAGTATTACTGCAGTACAGGATACACCATGTACTGTAGTACATAAAGTATTACTGCAGTATAAAGTCTGTAGTACATAAAGTATTACTGCAGTATAAAGTCTGTAGTACATTAAGTATTACTGCAGTACAGGATACACCATGTAGTACATAAAGTATTACTGCTGTATAAACTGTAGTATGTAAAGTATTACTGCAGTATAAACTCTATAGTACATAAAGTATTACTGCAGTATAAACTGTAGTACGTAAAGTATTACTGCAGTATAAAGTCTGTAGTACATTAAGTATTACTGCAGTACAGGATACACCATGTACTGTAGTACATAAAGTATTACTGCAGTATAAACTGTGTAGTACGTAAAGTATTACTGCAGTATAAAGTCTGTAGTACATAAAGTATTACTGCAATATAAAGTCTGTAGTACATAAAGTATTACTGCAGTATAAAGTCTGTAGTACATAAAGTATTACTGCAATATAAAGTCTGTAGTACATAAAGTATTACTGCAGTACAGGATACACCATGTAGTAACTGTGTGTTAATGTTCAGATACTTACTGTTGATTAAAGGAACCACAGACATCTGGAGCATCGTCTTCAGAGGAGCCTGTAGAGGAATCAACTGACAGACAGACAGACAGATGGAGAGACAGACAGATAGACAGACAGACAGAGAGACAGACAGATGGACAGACAGACAGACAGACAGATGGACAGACAGACAGATGGACAGACAGACAGAGAGACAGATGGAGAGACAGACAGACAGACAGATTAACTGCAGTTCTCACAGGTCTGTGATCTCTGCTTCACTAATTCTCATATTTTAAGACTCTATAAGTTCTATTCACCAACAAAAAGAACTGAAGTACTAATAGTTCTTATTGTTTGGTTTTCAGAACGTTGCAGTACATTTGAAGAAGTTTGGTCCCAAATCTTTAGATGAAGTAATTCAGACACTTACTGCCAGAGATTCCAGCGCTGATCGGTTGGAGTAGATTTTAAACCTGAAAGAAGGAAAACAGACACATTTATTCAGCTTGTGATTCAGATGTCAGCATCCAACACATCCTGATCTAACCAGGAAAGGAGCTTTAAGACAGGCAGGCAGAGCCACCAGCTAAGGACAGACGTAATAGTACTTATGTTGTACTGTAATAGTACATACGTTGTACTGTAATAGTACTTATGTTGTACTGTAATAGTACATACGTTGTATTGTAATAGTACATACGTTGTACTGTAATAGTACATACGTTGTATTGTAATAGTACATACGTTGTACTGTAACGGTACATACGTTGTACTGTAACGGTACATATGTTGTATTGTAACGGTACATACGTTGTATTGTAATAATACATACGTTGTACTGTAATAGTACATACGTTGTATTGTAACAGTACATACGTTGTATTGTAACGGTACATACGTTGTACTGTAACGGTACATACTGTAACGGTACATACGTTGTGTTGTAATAATACATACGTCGTACTGTAATAGTACATACGTTGTATTGTAATAGTACATACGTTGTATTGTAATAGTACATACGTTGTACTGTAATAGTACATACGTTGTACTGTAATAGTACATACGTTTTATTGTAATAGTACATACGTTGTACTGCAACGGTACATACGTTGTACTGTAATGGTACATACGTTGTACTGTAATAGTACATACGTTGTACTGTAATAGTACATACGTTGTATTGTAATAGTACATTGTACTGTACTATAATTAAGGTGGAGTGACTCTCAGACTTACCTGCGGAGGTCAGCATGAACAGCCAGACGTTTGCCCTTCATGGAAACTTTAGCATTGAACTTTGTTTCCTGCAGAAAAAATATATAGTAAAAAATAGTAAATCAAGATAGTAAATCATGTTTGATCAGCAGGTTTTCACTTTGAACATTTAGGGGATAACATCTAGTGTAAAACTGGTGTGAACTGGTTAAACTGGAATGACAGTAGCAGTTACGTGAAACAGTCTCAACTTTTGAATCTTGAACAAATGAATCCCAAAAAGGTTCCTCTAGAACACGTTCTGGGGTGTGTCGGCGTTTGCGTACCATGGTCATGCTGCTTAGCTGGACCGGAGGCCGACCTGGAGGCAGCAGCATCACCTTGACAATGGCTGTCATGACAACGGTCGCCCCTGACGTCTTGATGGAGGTTTTAGGAGGCGAGTTGACGGCAAGGTCCAGACAGATCGGAGCATCCATCAGAGCCGGGTTCTACCCAGAGAACGTGAAGTACAGTATTATTATGCAGTACAATATACAGTACTACTGCAGTACACTGGGTTCTACCCAGAACACACATTGAGAACATGAAGTACAGTACTGAGTACTGAGACTCTACTGTACCTCTACTGTACCTCTACTATGTCTCTACTGTGTTTTTATACTGTACCTCTACTGTGTCTCTACTGTACCTCTACTGTACCTCTACTATGACTCTACTGTGTTTTTATACTGTACCTCTACTGTGTCACTACTCTGTTTCTTCTATGTCTCTACTTTGTTTCTACTGTGTTTCTACTGTGTTTTATACTGTACCTCTACTGTCTCTACTGTACCTTTACGGTGTCTCTACTGTACCTCTACAATGTCTCTACTGTGCCTCTACTGTCTCTTTACTGTACCTCTACGGTGTCTCTACTGTACCTCTACTGTCTCTACTGTACCTTTACGGTGTCTCTACTGTACCTCTACAATGTCTCTACTGTGTTTTTATACTGTACCTCTACAATGTCTTTACTGTGTTTTTATACTGTACCTCTACTGTGTCACTACTCTGTTTCTTCTATGTCTCTACTTTGTTTCTACTGTGTTTCTACTGTGTTTTATACTGTACCTCTACTGTCTCTACTGTACCTCTACTGTCTCTACTGTACCTCTACTGTGTCTCTACTGTCTCTCTACTGTACCTCTACGGTGTCTCTACTGTACCTTTACTATGTCTTTACTGTGTTTTTATACTGTACCTCCACTGTGTCTTTATACTGTACCTCTATTGTGTCACTACTCTGTTTCTTCTATGTCTCTACTTTGTTTCGACTGTGTCTCCACTGTGTTTCTAATGTGTCTCTACTTTGTTTCTACTGTGTATCTACTGTGTATCTACTGTGTTTCTACTGTGTTTCTTCTGTGCCTTTACTGTGTCTCTACTCACCAGTATCATGATGGCTACAGAGTAAGTGGTTCTCAGCAACATTTCCAGGTCTTTGGGCATCTGAAGAAAGACGACAGGAGGAGACGATGAAGGTGAGACAGGATCACCTGTTTGGTTGTTTGGTTTGGTGGTTTCAGGGTTGCTGGGAGACTGTGGAGATTTTCAGGGTCTTAAATGGTTTTTAGAGTCTCTGATGCTTTTTACAGTGTTGCTTTTGAGGGTCTATGGTGGTTGTGACCTTCTCATTGACGATGTGCATCTCGAAGATTCCTGCTCTGTAGTAAGCCAACAATCCGCTGTCGAAGAAAAACTCGGAGAGAGCGAGATAAACCATCCTGTCGTACTCTCTGATGACTGGGTCGATGGCGGAGTTCACCAGTGTCTCATTCTGATGTGACAGGTCGAAAAACATCCCCTACAGACAAAAAACACTCACCGTTACTCTCATAGAACACCGTATACGATTCTAAAATATAACCAGTGTCACCGTCTGACCCTGAAGTTCATGTCGAGAGCCCTGGACATCACCACAGGATTATCAAGCAGAGAATAATCAATCCCAATGTACTGATCGACCTCCGTCCTCACAGGAATCGTCTCCAGCATCGAGTTCACGTGAACCAGAGCAGCATTATTCAGAGCGGGACAGATCTGAGGGACAGACAGGCCAGAGACAGACAGGTGTTACAGGCAGACAGGCGTTACAGGCGTTACAGGCAGACAGGCGTTACAGATAGACAGGCGTTACAGACAGACAGGCGTTACAGGCAGACAGGCGTTACAGGCAGACAGGCGTTACAGGCAGACAGGCGTTACAGACAGACAGACGTTACAGACAGACAGGCGTTACAGGCAGACAGGTGTTACAGACAGACAGGCGTTACAGACAGACAGGACAGGCGTTACAGACAGACAGGACGACAGACAGGCGTTACAGACAGACAGGCGTTACAGACAGACAGGCGTTACAGACAGACAGACGTTACAGACAGACAGGCGTTACAGACAGACAGGCGTTACAGACAGACAGGCGTTACAGACAGACCTGTTTGTTGAGGAGGAAGCGCATGCCTGTCGTCAGAAAGCTGGCCAGAAAGTCGTAAACTCTCCTGAAAAAAAAGGGATCACAGACAGTTTCTGATTGGCTGATCGATTATTGGTCAGTATTCATTACTATTAATAGTCCTAACAGTCATTATTGATTAGTCTATCAGAGTGTTTCACCCCAGAGTTCCGCTGAACTTGGCCCTCATTTTGGAGATACTGGCGTCACACGTGATGTTATTGATCTTCAGCCGTCCTTCATCGTCTCTGATCAGGTTCAGAACCGTGTTGATGTTTACTCCGTCAGCTGACGCGTTGATGTTCCCTGTGTCATAGCTGACATACAACAGCTTCATCACCGATAGGAATGAAACTACCATCATCATCATCATCTCAGCTAAAGTTTATTCATAAAGCACTTTAAACAGGACCCTGTTGATCCAGTGTTTTACAGAACACAGAAGAAGAGAACTAACAAGAACCAGTAGAGGATCCGTCGGTGGAAGCTGAGTGTGATCGATGAATTCTGAACGTCGAACAACAAACCCACTTCAGGGTGGAACTGCAGGTTGGCGTGAGTCAGATTCAGCTCTGTTATCTTCACACTGACAACAAACAACACAGAGTATTAGTACACATTAATAGTATTTCGTATTTAAGTACTGCTTTAGATGTAATGTAATATTAGTACTCAGTGATGGTGTATTGGAAGCGTCCTTCTTTGCCCTTCATTTCTGGCATAGTGATGTTACTGAGCTCCTCTTCAACAAACTTCAGAGTCTCTGACTTCACTGAAATACAAAACACAGTACAAATACTACTAGTACTACAATACATACTTCAGGGAAACACAAAAACACGGTACTTTAAATAGAAAAAAATACTACTAGCACTGCAATACGCACTACTACACTAACACAAAACACTATCTCAGAAGATTAAACAAAACAGTTATATTTTAAGAGGTTTAATCTGGATTATATTATACACATTATACTTATACTTTAAATTTTTTTTACACTGAAGAGGATATACACTCAGGCATTTTATTGGTATATCTGTATACTCACACATCTCCAGTCCTCTATCAGTGATGCGTATTTTGCAGCCGGCAGGTTCGGTGGCGGCCATGATGGATGATACCGAAGAGAAGAGGAACAGAAGGGACGAAAGACAGGAAGTCATCGTGAGCCTGAAAAACCCGCCTGAAACACAGAAGAAGAAAATGTCAGCCTGTAACACAGAAGAAGAAAATGTCAGCCTGAAACACAGAAGAAGAACATGTTAACCTGAAACGCAGAAGAAGAAAATGCTAACCTGAAACACAGAAGAAGAAAATGTCAGCCTGAAACATAGAAGAAGAAAATGTCAACCTGAAACATAGAAGAAGAAAATGTCAACCTGAAACACTGAAGAAGAAAATGTCAGCCTGAAACACAGAAGAAGAAAATGTTAACCTGAAACACAGAAGAAGAAAATGTCAGCCTGAAACACAGAAGAAGAAAATGTCAGCCTGAAACACAGAAGAAGAAAATCGTGGTTTACAGCGTGGTCTCTATTCTCAGGTTGGGTTTTGGGGGTTCTGGTTCTGTTCTTATGTTTTTCTGGTTCTGTTTCTATGCAGATGAGCTGCAGTAAAGCTAAGAGGTCATGATCTGAGGGTTTTTGTCCCTCCTGTTGCTCCGTAGTTCACAGCTGAACATATTCTCAGACTGTTTGGTCCATATATACAGTGTTGAACTATAGTAACCTCTGTTTCACAACCCTCTCCTCCTCCTCCTCCTCCTCCTCCTCTCAGCAGCCTCCTGACCCTGTCTTTATTCTCTGTTAAACAAATTAAATCTCTGAACAAAAACAGTGTGACAGGAGGAGAGGACGAGTGAAGGAGAACTTCATGTTCTGTTCAAACACATCTGTAATCTCCTCACTGCCTCCTCACAGAACACAGTCTTTTATTATCCGTTTCACTTCTTTCTTTCTGTAAAATCTTTATTTAAAGTCTCATTTTATAGCATTGACAGTTGTCTTCTGATTAACCGCCTGCGACACTTCATGACCCTCGTTTCTCTCCACATTCTCACACAGGGAATAATCGTGTATCTTTAAATGCTGGGGTGAACAGCTGAAGAACATTTATGTTATAAAATCATCTAACAGGAATCATTAGCCGGATGAAATCACATTACAGCCAAAGTTAAGCCTGGTTCCGTTTTTTCCCTGAGTCGGTTTCAAACCTACGTTTTCCGACTGGTTCTTACTGGTATCTTTAAAAAAACACCTCTGCTGGAACCAGTGTGGCTGGAAACTCATGCACTAATAGCTTTGCAATTACTTGCTGTCACTTTCTGAGCCCTGCGGTAAAAAGTTCCAAACAGCATCAGTCATCATCAGCCTTCGACCACAGTCGCACTTCTTGGAATGTGAGTCTCGTGTCCCTGGAGATTATTATGAGGCCTGTTTCCTCTGGTAGTTTATGGAAGCCACATAGCAGGACATCAGATATGTTCTGATCCTTTGCATGAAAACAGTGACCTGTGAAGATTGATTGCTCTTTGAGCACCTGTTACTGAGGGCAGGTCACCTGCAGATCTGCTCTTTGATTGGATGATTTCTCCAGGAGATGTTCAATCAATGATTATCAGAACATCAACCTCATAGCTGAATTATGAGGGAATAATCATTGTTGTCTAAAGCTGTGGTTCGCAAACATTTTCTGGTCAGTCACCCCTAAAATGACAAAAATTAGACTTCTACATATGATAAGATGTTTTTTTTTATTAGAATACAGAAATGTATGAATCTTGTGATTCAAATAGTCAGACATTATGTTATTGTGTTACTTTGGGATGGAATTCCACCAAGGAGTGGGTGAAACTGGGTGGAAGAGTAAATCCGGATAAAGAAGTAGATCCCTGATTTTTCCAGCCATGTTGATGCTTCACATGTCCTGTTTGAATACAAACAAGGAGGCCATGTTTTTGCCTGCGTTGGTTTGTTTGTCTGTTATCAGGATTACTCAGAAAGTTTCTGAACCGCTTTTGATTAAATTTGCAGAGATTTAAGGAGGTCCAAGGAGCAGTGCATCAGATCCTGGTGTTGATCCGGATCATCATCTGGATCCAGAATGTTTTTAAAAGATTCTTTACCATTGTGGGACATTTAGTAACTAACTAACTTCCTGGATAATGTCTACAATGATTGGACAAAAATGACACGATGACATCACCGTAAGATCTAGAACACATCAGAGTCTGATCTTCAACAGTTCTTGATCTAGATCCTGAAGAAATCCACCATTTTTCTAGAATAACTATCAGACTAATAATGATACCAATGTGATCCAGATTCTAGGGGCAGGTTTTCATGGTCCAGGAGTCACATGATGAGGGTCGGACTTGTAATGATGGAACCACATGGATGCTACAAAGAGGATCTTCATCTCTCATCAGCTGACAGACGACTGCTGATGTTCCTCCAGGACAGCTGATAGAGAAAAAGGTATGAGCTCCTCCAACACCAGTACATCCCCCAAACCACTCAAACATTGTTTTACCTGATTTCTTGTCAGTGGTCGATGCTAATAAATAAATGTTATAACTAATCTTTTACATGTGAGCAAAAACAATTAATATTCAATACGTGAGTTAATGAAAAGTTTCAAACCATGAATCCAACATTTTCTTCCATCCAACATGTTTCTGAGTCGATGATGGAAAAACATGTTAAGATGATTAAATATGTTATTCTAATTTAAAGCTGCGTTCACATGAAATTACTGTTAGATGAGACACTATATTTCTAAATGAAGTCACATTAAAGATGCAGATTTAACGTCAGTCTGGTTCCTTCTTCTGCATCAATGTTTAATTTATTATCTCAACCATCATCTGTTCTGCACAAAGAAAATAAAACCAGTGTACCACACTATGTTCATTAATGTGTATATTATAACTATATTATTATTGTATATTTAAATATATTATAAAACAGGAAGAAGAACGAGGAACATTAATGTAAAAGTCATTTTAACAGACAGATCGACATAGAAAGGCAGGCAAACACACATGAAGCATCATGTCTGAAGCTGTCTGAGCAGAAAGTCTCCACTAATAAAGTAACACACACACACACACACACACACACACACACACACACACACACACACACACACACACACACACACACACACACACACAGTCTGTAATCTGTGTCTTTAATTACAGCCCAGTGATGACAACCAATCAGCATCCAGCTGCTGCAGCTGCACCCGCATCAGGACATCTGGCTAATCGCTAACTGCTAACCTTTAATTAAAGTGGTTCAGTTCAAAGAGAAGAAGAAGATTTAAAGTTAACTCAGAGGCCTGACCTCAGGTCAGTCAGAAGAAGAAGAAGAAGTAGTTGATTGGACTTCCTGTTGCTTGGATCCTCCCTGAGCTATAAGTGTATGTCTGTTAGCTTCCAAATTAGCATCACTAGAAGCAGCACAAATTTTACTACATTTTCATGTCAACATTATGGATGTGGAGTAAAAACTGAGGGAGTGAGAACAATTTAAAGAAGATTTTTAGACTATTTTCCATCTCCCCTCCACTCTAATGATGATCTGGGTGTCTTATCACAGCTACAATAAGCTCCTCCTACTGATGTCCAGACATGTGAGACATCTGGAGAATCTCAATGCTAATAGACTTTTGCGTGATGCAAATTTCTCACCTGAGTTGAAATTTTTCAACCAGCACAAATGACATGAATGACATGAAATTCACTAAAGCATGTTGCACCCTTTGTGTCGCCTGATTTATTTCTCATCTACTCTACAAAAAGTTTGTGTCGCGTTCGGTGTGAACGCAGCATAAAGCTCAATGTTCCTGTAAAACACACCCAGTATAAAATCTGAAACCAGCCAAAATGACCCCAAACCTAAACTGGGATTCCATGAAATCCAGTCTACATATGAAAATGTCCATTTAGTCCATTAAAGTCCAGAGTCTGGAGATCAGTTTAAACTTTTAATCAGTGTTCTTGACCATTAGCTACACAGAACTAATCTAAATATAGAGACATAAAGTTTAAACCAGTTGGTTCAAGAAAGTTTAAACTTCCTGAAAAAAGACAGACTGAGCTCTAAAATATCATCTATAAATACTCTAATATACATTAAACTAGTTCTGACTGATCAGTGATGAGACCCTGTCTGTCTGTCTGTCTGTCTGTCTGTCTGTCTGTCTACCTGTCTGTCTGTCTGTCTGTCTGCCTGCCTGCCTGTCTGTCTGCCTGTCTGTCTGCCTGCCTGCCTGTCTGTCTGATTCAGTAACAGTTGAATGATGAAACTCACAGATCAGCAGAATGAGGAAGGAGGACCTCAGATCTGGATCAGATCCTGTTGGTTCTGTTGGTCCTGATGGTTCTGGAACAGCTGATGTGTTCTGTTCTTCTGTCTCTGTTCTTCTGTTCTGCGTCTCTCCCTGTGGAGACTCTTATTTTTCCCTTGGGACTGACTCCTCCTCCCAGTGGGAGAGAGAGTGAGAGAGAAAGAGAGAGAGAGAGAGAGAGTGAAAGAGAGAGAGAGACAGAGAGAGAGAGAGAGACAGAGAGAGAGAGAGAGAGAGAGAGACAGACAGAGTGTGTGTTAATCAGTTCAACATTATTAGGTCCCGTTTACATGGCAACAGTTTTGCTAAAAACGGAGACGTTTTTCCTTTTCCTCCAAATGCTCCTGGTGCACAGAGCTCTGTGAGATGATTGAAAACACTGCAGTATGCAGACCAGGCCAGGAGGTGGTGTAACTCTTCAACCCCTCAGAGTAACACCATGTCAGGTGGGTGGAGTGTTCATGTAGCTGATGCGTCTCCACGATGGTCATTGATCGTTTTATTTTAATACCTGCTGTGATGGAAATATCATTTAGGTCTGCATGGAACGAGGAGAAGAGTCAAATAATTCACAATAAACAGTATTAAAGATCAAACAGTCTGCAGTGTTTATTTCTTGCAAGAAAGGTCGGCAGCTGACAGAATACAGAGTCTGTGGAGTGCCAACAAAGAAGAGACAGTAACACTCAGTTTTATACATGACAGCATGTCTGTTCAGGAGCATTCTGCAGTTAACAGCTGAGTCGAAACATCGGTTCAACGGAAAAGACAAAACAGGTCGAGTGAGCGCTAAAACAGGAAATGTGGTTTTATCCTTTGCACCTGTGACACAGTGAAAAAGGTCAACACCTTGAGTCTAAAGCACTTTATAACATTTAACACTAAGAAACTTAAAAATGTACCAATACATTGCATATTCTACACAGAGTAAAACCAGCTGACTGACTTAATGAAGGGATCAATATGTTAAAGGCTCATTTATATACTGTACAAACAAGACATCACAGAGAGAATGCAAAACTCTGCCAAAGCATAAATCATAATAATAGTGATAGTAATAATACTAATAATAATAATAATAAACAACTAAAGTTCATTGTTATTCCTTTGAATATACAGTACCAGTCAATAGTTTGGACACAGTTACCCATCCACTTGAATGGGAAACTGTGTCCAAATTTTTGACTGGTAGTGTATGTTAAGCAACAACATGTAGTCAAATCAATCATCACTGAATATAAGAGAGATAATCAATAATTAATAGAAACTGATCTGAGGTCTGCAGGATGTTTGTGTGTAAACATGTGGACTTTATTCAGACTGATGTTTCCTGTTTGATGACCTCATCAGGTCACTGTGAACAACATTCACATTCCAGGAAAATCAAAAGCTTTCCAGGAAGTTCCAGAGTTTCAGGGTCAGCCTTACAAATAGAATAACACTGTGTGTTCCAGCTGTTTGCTGTTAGGATGAGACCCATCGACTCATCTCACACACAGACACAGACTCACACAGACACACACAGACACACACACAGACACACACACACACACACACACACACACACAGACACACACAGACACACACACACAGACACACAGACACACACAGACACACACACAGACACAGTGTAAAAGTCAACATACCACTTCATCCATAGCTGCCTTCAGTCTGTCCTCATCCCACCTATTGTTCTTCTTCTTCTTCTTCTTCTTCTTCTTCTTCTTCTTCTTCTTCTTCTTCTTCTTCTTCTTCCCTTCAAATTCTCTCTTTCCACTCTTCCCTCCATTTAACAGACCTTAAATTCATGGATCAGAATAAAACCATAAATAATACTGAAAATACTGAACATTTGCTTTACTGTTTATGATCAGAAAATGATGGTGATAAATTAATTTGACTAAATTCTAAGGCCTTGTACAGTTTGGGGATTAGCATCATTAGCTTTTTACTCAACTTAAAGTTGACCTGTTAGCTCCACCTTTGTGGTTCTGTGTTGACATATATGTGACGTCCCTCTTTATATTACATTACATGAATAAACGAGTCACACATTTAATTTTAATAACCTTTTAATATCAGCCCAATTTATCTGAAACATTCTGTCCAAATGCTCAATTTAACTAAACACAATTTAAAAACAGTGTCAGTTTATTTTGTTACACTGTTACACCAGGCATGTTTGTATATTATTTATATCTACAGTATATCAGTGGAATTCCATCTATATAAAAACCAATCTGAAGCACGTTATGTCTCCTAACCTGTTGCTTCCTGTTTGATGCTGATTATACCTCGATATGATGTCACATTAATGATGTCATATCAAAATGAGCATTTAGCCGTTCAACAGCACCTCACCATATTCAAAATAAAGCATCATAAAGGTGTTACAGCTATTCTGACCTCCACTTTGAGGTCAATATGGTCAATTGAGAGCACATAAAAGTATGAAATGTGTAATATCCTGTTTCCAGTGGGAACTTTAGTAACTGTCAGTGTTGTGCTGAGACAGTCAATCAATTTTGACGTTCATCCAACATCTGAAGTTTGGGGCAATTCTGAGTCCCCAAAAATATCAAATTTCCCTTCACTTCTAACTCGTGTGCCAATTTTCATGAGATTTTGTTCATGTTAAAAAAAACTCGTTAAAAAAGTAAAAACAAAACAAACAGGTTCCAAACAATAGTTTCCCTCCACCTCTGGTGCCAGGAGTCTGTTGGCCCCTGGGCATCATTCATGCTCGGGTGTAACTGTTATTCAAATGTAACTGTATGGTTGAAATCTGATAATAAAGAACAAGTTGAGACTCGGGCTTTATACAGGAAGAGTGAGCCTGTGAGGGGGGGGCCGTCACCCTGCATCACCTTGTCCACTGGTACACTATCCTGCACATACTTACCGTAGACAGACTCACAGTTTATAACGTGAGTAAACATGTCAGACATGCTGCAAATGGCCACGGGTTGGAAACGAAACCGCTCAGACAGCTAGAGGACTACAGCCTCCATACATGGGGCGGCGCTCTAACCACTGCGCTGTCTGCGCCCCATTGCTCCTGTTTTAATGATAAAACCCAAAAGATGAAAAAGATTATTTTACAAATTATTTCCCTATTTTCCATATACTCATTTCTAAGTTATTTCTAATAACACAGCCTGGGATGTTGATAATTAGTAACAACATTGATTGTAATATTTATTTTATTTTGTGCAGTATTAGATTTATAAACAAAGCTCTCTCGCTCTAACTTAGAGAACAAGACATAAAAACTGTCAAGAATTGCCAACATTCCTGTAATACACACCCATTATAAAATCTGAAACCAGCCAAAATGACCCCAAACCTAAACTGGGATTTCAGGAAAACCAGTCTGGATATCAAATATCTGGTGACCAGTTTAAACTTTTAATCATGTCTCTATTTTAAGGTTTTGTGAAGCAGCATGGCCCCAAAGAGGGGCGGGGTTTGAGCTCTGTTAATGTTGATTCCATATTATTTCTTATGGGACAAGTTTTCATACTTTTTGTGATTTTTGTAAAAACAATTTAATGAATTGCTACCAAAAGTCACAGCACACCGTTGCCAATTATTCCCCACATTTCTATGTTGTGGTACCACAAAGCTACATGGCTACAGGACTAGCAGTGCAAGAGAAAAGCTCACAGAGAAATAATAATCAGAATGCTGATGTGTTTTGTGTCAGAATGAACAACCTGAAATATGGGGCTTTATCCAATGGGCACCTTTGGCCACCCCCTGGCTCCGCCATTGAATTAAACCTCAACTACATATTAATATATACATATAAACCAATAAGCTGGGGTTTACTGTCTGTCAATAAACAAACATTGTTCTCAGGTGCCACCATCACTGCTTTTCTTGTCAGCCCTCATGCTTAACATTCCTTCATGTCTCGATTGTATGACGGCTCCCATAAATCCCGTGACCTGTGTCAGCAGGCTGTAGTACATGTAGCTTTAAGGGACATGATAAAGAAAGTCACTGCTGCAGATGTGTGTGCAGCATAACCTCTGTTCTCCACCTGAGGCAGCCTTCTAATGAATCCCATTAGATATTTCAAACACAGGATTTTATACCTTTGGCTGCTGATATTTCTCACAAATACTTTGGTAAAGTTTCACTGCTAATCAGGAAACTTTAGTATCTGTTCAGAGAAGATGATCAATAAGTTCATTTGCTTTTATTCTGGAGAAACTGAATGTTTTTGTTGTTTCTGTTGATGACGTATCATTATTATCAGTAAAGTGAAAATATGGCTGAATTTGAGACCCTGTAGTTTTTCCTTCATTGATGACAATGGGCAGATGACGTAATTTTCAGGTGGACAGTTCTGACGTACAGTTTTTGTGCAGAATTCATGAGTCATAGTTCAGATAAATGTGGGCTTTTATTGTGAAAGGTTCTGCCGGATGTCTTTGCGGCTGTGTTCTATTGGGCTCGCGGCAGCTGAGGAAACGAAAGAGTTCGTGAAGAGCCAATCAGAGTGTCTGAAGTGACTGAAGCTTCATGTTAGAGACACGTTTCCGGTGTGAGGTCCTCACAGGACGTCGGTAACCATGGAGCGTCTGACGGTCGTGTGTCTGTGTCTCGTGAGCTGCTCCGGTGTGACGTCTGCTGAGCAAAACGGTAAGCGATCATCACGTTCAGCTCTGAATGGTGTTTGAATGGACTCTGTAAACGTGCAGATGTCATTAGCACAGATCAATAGTATTGATCAAAGTGATTAAAGCATCCTTCGGATCATTTCCGCCGGATGTCAGACCTGCTCAGTGTTTCAGGTGCTGCTGTGTCTCCAGGTGTGTAATGACCTGTAATGACTTCTTGTGATATGTGTGGGCGTCTTCATCCTGTTCTGCTGCAGCCTCTGTCTCTGAGAAACTCCTCTTCCTCACTCAGACCCACGCAGGGTAATTATTACCTCTGACAGACAGGATGTTTCTGCCAGCAGTGGTTTGTCTGTTTGTGTCTCTTACTGAAAAAGTCCTGAAGAGATTGTGATCAATGTTCTGCAGAGGTTAGGGTTCGGTCCCAGGACCAGTCCATCAGGTTCTGGTGTTGATCCGGATCATCATCTGGATCCAGAATGTTTTTAAAGGATTCTTTATCATTGTGGGACATTTAGTAGATTTTATCTTCTAACTTCCTGGATAATGTCTACAATGATTGGACAAAAATGACATCATCATAAGATCTAGAACACATCAGAATCTGATCTGGATCGGCTATTAAAACATTGAGACTTTGTTCTCATTTCAATGTTTTTATTTAAGTTACTATTTATTTACAATAACCCTGACATGCTTCTGTATTTTGGCATTTTATTTATTTGTTTATATTAATTTAATGTTTATTTGCTTTTTCTTTTCTTTATCCTTTTATTTCCTTTATATTTGTATTGTTCATGTATGTTTTTGTATTGTTATTGTTATTGTTATATGTATTGGTTTACTTATTTGTATTGATTATAATTATAGTATAAAGTTCTATAATAAAAAAAAAGTAAAAAAAAAAAAAAGAATCTGATCTGAATCCAATAATTTTCTGGATCTGGAGTTAAATGTATGAATTTCTGATGAAGTTTGTCTGCAAAGACTAAGTTATGAAAAAACAACATTTAAACATGTCGAGTCATCATGTTTTTATTTTCCAGAGCCTCTGGTCGTGGATGAAGGGAGAGACGTAATCTTATCCTGTTCCATCAGCAGCAACCTCCAGTTAATGGTCTTTGACTGGAAGAAAGATGGCAAGGAGGTGTTCCTGTATGACGCAGGCTCTCATTACAATAATGGACGTACAGGTCAAGACGAGCAGTTCAAAGGTCGCGTCTCACATTTTGCTGATAAACTGAGGAACGGTAACGCCTCCATACTCATCACAAACACAAAGCTGGCTGACCGTGGAAATTACTCCTGTGCTTTTCCACGTCTTACGCCTCCTAAAAAATTCTACATTCAGCTTGTTGTCGGTGAGTTTTTATATAAAAACAATGTCTGCTCATTTACTGAGGGGTTGACTGTCCCAGATGGACTTTGGTCAGGTGGTCTCATCTGGCAGGACCCCACAGAGCTGCAGCCACATCTGGAGCGATGACCTCTGCATCAAACACAGCTGATATTAGTGACTGTTGCAGATTTACTCTGCACAATGTAATTCCAGTGGTCTATAGAGGAGGAAATCTGAAATCCTGACTGTAAAAACTTCATCTGCATCTCAATGTTAGGATTGGGGAGGATCTGTGTTCCACAAATTTAGTAACTTTCTAAATCCGTCAAGTAAAGACGTCCACTTGGTGTAAAAGGTCGACCAGGTGTGCCTGCACCAGACGTATTGGTGTTTAAAAATGATCATTCTGATTAGCAGGTGGTTGAAATAATCCATCGTTAATGAGGAACATATTGATGACATCACCTGCAGCGATCCCCCACTGATTTGTGAAATCAGTATTAGATAAAAGTTCAATTAAATAAACACAGAAGCAAATGTCAGTTTTTTTCTCACACTGTTACATTATTATGTCTGCCAACTATAACATGTTTTATTTTCTCTTTTAGATCCCATCTTAACCTCTTGGGGTTCATTTTGATTATGTGCATTTCTGTATTTTAATATCCTTCGATTTTAAACTCTATAATATGAAGAGCATGAGGAGCTGATTCATGTCCACTGCATCTGTGTAAAGAAAACACTCTGAGGTTTCATTAGGTATGTGGATCCTACTGCAGACTCTGAAAGAGTTGAATAAGTTCATTATTAAACACAACAATAGAGAAGATTTGTTGTTTTTTATTTATTTAACTTCATTTTCTTAAATACAATAAATCAGTCATAAGACTGGTTATCAGGTTGAATCTTACAGAATCTCTCCCTCAACTTGTCTAAAATGTCTGACCCAAGTTTTAGGCTGACAGACAGAAGCGTCTCTGAGATATTTTACAAAGTGCAGTACAGATTATTTCCAGCAGGTGTCTACAGGAGTTCTCTAAAACTTCTCCAAAATCACCAAATGATGGTAATAAATCATTTTATGATCCTGAAAAAATGTCCCTAAGTGTTAAACTTGACTTTAACAGAGGTCGTTAATATTTAAATAAAGATTTACATATTTATTATCAGTAAATAATGTCTCCTTAAACATATAAATAAAGTTTTTTGTGATGTCGGTGTCCCACTGCTACACAAAGTGGACATCCTTATCTTCCATATATGGTCAGGCAGGTAATTTATGTGGCAACAAACTCAACGTGTTTTCACGGTGCTGACTTTCCATTGGTTGAACGTCGCTGTCAATAATATCCACGTGGCCCTCACGTAAACACACTCTCCTGTGATTGGCTAATGGAGTTAAAAGTCTTGTGGGTTTGTCGGTTTAGGTCGTAGAAAGATGCTGATTGGTTCGTTTTGTTCCTGGGCGTTTACTGATCGCAGAGATAACGAACATCATTGGTCAAATCTTTTATCGATACTTCATATTGACAGAAGTTACGTTGTTTAGAAAGTTTGACGACCGACGCTTAAAATTAAAGAGCGACATTATCGACTCTTATTCAGATTATTTTTAAGTTCGCCTGATATTAAACGAGATGAATTTAATAGTTGGATTTTTTGTCTTTAAAACGAGACCCTGTTCATCTCTAAATGTGTATTTTTCGATCTATATTTACGTTTAAACTGTGGTTTACAGATTAGCTAGTAAGTTGCTAACTTTTTTCTGCCGTAAAGTAAAGACGCTACTCTGGAAATGTCGTAAATCCTTGATATTGGTCCTTAAATCCGTTAGAAAAGCACATTTCTACCCTTCCTAACGAGCTACAGTATGTGTGTACTGACTCTACAGTCAACGTGAAAATACACAGGATGTATATTTATGAATTTTTACATGTACATTTAGGGTCGCGCGCAACCTCCGCGCCTTATAACATTAAAAGACCGAAGTGACGAAAACATCCCAGGTGAGTTCTGATTTTGATGACGTCACTGCCGTGAGTTTGTCTCCACAGGTCAAAAACACTTTAAATCTGTTGTTATTGTGGTCTAATGGTTGTAATTTCAAGTCATTAATACTCATCAATCTGGCAATAATTTTTATTTGTCTCCTGTTGCTGATTTTATATTAATGTCATATATTGAGTAAAATTCTATTCTGATTTAGCAGATCTTATTACTTTAATATAGATGATTTTATACTTTTGATTTGACATGTGTGTTTTAATCATAACATAATCTCTAATGTTGTATAACTGTGACAAAGTTTATGTTACTAAATAATGTAATCTATTTAGCAACAGTATAAATACATAGATGTAGAAATTATTAACTATATTTTACATGAGTTTAATTTAAATCAATAATTTATTTTAAAATTAAACTTTTTTCTTGGCACCAAAAAGGGTGAAAAATGTGTGATTATCATCCATGTCAACCTCTATGAACTTCCATAAGTAATGTGGATGTTCTGCGTCTAAGTCCCCACAGAAACTCAGGAGATTTCATGTGAGAAAATACAGGGACAGCATGCAAAGAATAAAAAGGCTTATTTTAGTCCAGTGATCATGTCACACAAGATGGTCCAGTGGTTCTGATGGTCGACTCCCATGAAGGAAACTCGGGTTTGATTCTTGTGGTTGTTGTTTTTTTCTATTTAATGATTTGAAGCATTTTTTCTGCTTTTAGGTTTAATTCAAACTTTCCTGCATGTGATATTTTTTCTTAAGAATTTCATACTTTCCATATAAGTGTAACAGCTGAGCATCTGAGGAGGTTGACACGTTTGAGTTCTTTCCTCTGAAATGCAGTGGAGTAGATGTATAAATTAAATATTGTACTGAAGCTGGTCCTGAAACTTGTTGAACGTGTTACTTTCTACCTCTAAGTCAGATTCTCTCCCATTTGGACATCAGAATTTGATCTTTATGTTTCTCAAAGGAACTTAACCTCCTGAAATGTTTGTGTAAATCTAAGGAAAATAGAAATGATAATTCTCTGCTTTCTGTTTGAGAGAATTAAATACAACCTTTCATCAACTGCTGCTGGCTACAAATACAGAATTACAGCATATGTGATTATCAGTTTACTGTTTGATCAGCAGGATCAAATATTTATCCAGTGACACAATGAAGAGAAGTGGTGCACAAACTTTTAGAGAAGCAAATGTTCTTTTATAGCACAGTTTTTCTGTTACACTGAATGTAATAGAAAATATTGTTTCTTAGACATTTTGACATTTTAATTTCAAGGTGATCATTGTCACAAGAAACCTGAGCAGAAATGTCTGTAATTCTGTTATGAGTCACAAATAGTGTTTGAAGTTTCGATAAATTACCAGAGCCTTAGATTAAAATATTTAGATACATTTATTCTCTATTAAACAAGGTTGAGATGTTGAAGCAAAGCTTTTAATATACTTTTCTATTTCTCTGAGTTCCCTCTGTTTTTGCTCCTACTTAAATATGTTCCTTTACAAGAAGAGAAGGGATAAAGAAAAATAACAGTATTGTGTCTAATCATGTAAACATACGTTATAATCTGTTGTTTCTCTTCTGTTCTCAGGTGCAGCTCCAGAGCCGTTTATGACAATCCTTAAAACAGATGATGGAGCCCTGCTGCAGTGTGTTGTTCGAGGAGCTTTTCCTAAACCTAAAGTCGAGTGGTGGGACAGCGCTGGAAACATCTTTCCTGATAAGGGACCACAGGTCATAGAAACAGCAGGCAGCTATGACATCATCCTCCAAGCTTCTGTGACCAAGACCGACACCTTTCGTTGTGTCGTTACACAAGAAGAAATTCATCATCGGACTGAGGCAGAGATTTATGTGCCTCTAACTGGTGAGATTATTTATATTAAAAAAGTTTAATTATTTTATCAGTTGATGTTTTGTAAACATATTTTCATGTGTTCAGATCAAACATAAAGTAAATTGGGATAAAAATGCTTAAACATGTTGAACATTTTTTAGTGAGTGAAAAGTCAAACTTCTACTGAGACTCTGAGACGTCATGAATCTCCAGAGGAAGAATGAAGGATCTGGAGGGAAACAACAGAAACAGGAGTTTGTGTTAAATGATGAGATCAGAACACATGAGCTCAGTTTAGGGGTCGAATCCCTGGAAGGCTGTATTTGAAGACTGAATGTGTCACAGCAGCAGAACAAGGCGTCACATTTCAGAGGCTCCTTCAAATGCAGCGAAATATTTGGTCTTTTTCCAGAGCAGCAAAAGAAGCAGGAGTTCAATCCTTTGTTTTCTGTCCTACAACATTCAGAATAAACAGCTTCTCATCACATGGTTTGTCCACTAGAGGGCAGCAACAGGCTGATCTCTACTCCTCCAAATGTTCCTCTCTGTTTGATCAGTCTTTATTCATCAATAATCAAAAACAGATGATCCTGATTGAGGACACATGAGGTGTAAATACAGTTTGTTCTACACGTTGTTCTTCATTGTTGTCATATTTACCTGCAGAAAAGTCTGTAAACATGTCAGATTGTGTCCCTTAAATATCATGTAGTTGATCTAAATCTCTGCAGGACAGAAGTTGAACCTTCAGAATGTCTTTGTGGACAGAAGGTCTGCAGATGTTCCTCATCTCTTAGAGTCATCAGTCTATGAAGGGATTCACTCCCAGTACAGACAGCAGGGATTCTTCCAGCCACCACACATCTGTCTGACAGACCGATGACATCATAAACGACCCTTAAAGTGACACAGAGTCACCTGTAAACCGGTCAGAGAGAGTCTCCCTCCTCCAACACCAGACTCATTCAAACTGATCAGCTGTGTCTGCTTACAAAGGAATTACAACACATTAGATGATCAGTTTTTCATCCTGTCAGCAAGGGACTGTTGATCAAATCCACTCATAATCGTCATCATTTAATTCAACAGTTTGACCTTTGAGAACTCTTTAATGTTCACGTTCTGTTGACTTAGTCACATATATTTAAATTAAACTCTGTTTATGTATGAGGTCACACTTACACTGAGGTGTTTCTAATGTTTCTGTGTATTTACAACATGAAGGAGGCTGAATATTCTACACAACTCTGTTTATAGTGTCATCTGATGCACTACTAACACTATAACCTCCACGATTCAACATATTGAATTATCACAAGAAGAAAATAATACAGGCAGGTGTTTATTTAGACTTTCTTCTTCTGAAACACATTTGAATCCTCATTTACAAGATGAGGAGGGATGAAGAAAATATGACAGTGTTACACAATGTTTGTTCTCATTGGATTCCAGTATAAGTGATGTCACTGTTTGTGTCTGTTTATCTTCACATCCACCTGAGCAGACAGGTAGGACTGATCCTGCTTTATTCTGCTCATTTTAGTAGTTTCTATTTCATTGGTTTTCAAACAGTATGACATGTGTTCAGACTCAACAAAGGAAATGATGATGATGACATGTAAACAGAGAAAACCTTTCAAACTGAGTGAAAGTCAAACGTTTACTGAGGCTTCATGAATCTGCAGAGAAAAGAGGAAGAACGAAGGATCTGGAGGGAAAAAACAGAAAAAAACTGGCCTCAGCATTAAATTATAGTGTTAACACATATAATAAACACAATAATTTAATAAACGCACAAACTCATAGATAGATTTCTGAACGGCTTCTGGAACCTGATCTTTACATTCTGTCACATTTTTCTTATCGTCCCAACAAAACATGAAGTTTTTATTGGTGTCGCAGCTCAGATCTTAAACTGCCTTCCAGTCAAAATGGACAGAAATAAAGATGTACAGATAAACCCATTAGGTTCATGACTCTCTAGAAATAAAGTATAGATGCTCTTGATGAGGTTCATGTCTGAGATCCTGAGTGATGAGAAAACAGTCCAAATATGAGCCTCTTCTTTGTGTGGAGTTGATGTCCAGTCTGCTGCATGTGATACGAACACATTCTGAGTGTCACGTTAACTTCCTGTTATCTGTTTCAGATTCCTCCAGTAGAGACGTTGTTGTTGGTGTTGTTGTTGGTGTTGTTGTTACATTCTTCATCACTCTTCTTCTTGTTGGTGCTGCTGTATTTTGTGCCTGGAGAAGATTTAGAAAGAATCAGAATGGTAAAGGTAAGTTGAAATAATGCATCAGTGACATCATAATGAGCAGAAAACACATTCTTTACATGCATCTCATGTTTGAAGTCAGCTGTTTACTCTGAGACATTAAAGGATGAGTCGACTCACCTCCTTACTGACAGTCTGCTGAAGTTTCTTCATCCAACCAAACGTTTCTGGATCTTCACAGTGAAACAGCAGAGCAGCATTTCCTCAACACCTGAAGAAGATGGAGACGAGTTAACATGCAGCTCATTACAGGCTGCAGGCTGCAGACACACTTGGATTAAACCAGATGAGCTGGATGAAGTGATTTGATGCTGGTTTTACTGTGAGGCTCCAGAAATGTTTGGAGGTCAGCTGACTTTACATCAGCCTGACTGACTCCTCATGTTTGCTGAATTGTTCCTTTAATCCTTCTGTTGGTGTTTAAGAATTCTGGGTTTTCTTCAACCGAACTTTCTTTGACTTCCTGCAGGTTCACAGAGAGAGAGAAGCCTTTCTAAAAGACCGCCATCATTAACCACAGCTGATCCACAGGAGAACTAGCTTCACATGTATGTTATATGTTACCTGCTGCTTCTTTCTTCTTTCACTTCTGTCAGGCAGTCTGAGGGTTAAGGCCTGGTTTTAAAGGGACGTTTAGTTTAAGCTTAAAGTTGGGATCAGATTCATCTGTAGGGGATTTGTGTCCCGTTACCACAACCTCCATCCTTCCCTGACCTCCAACAGGTCTTCTTATATACTGACTCTGAGTTCAGTCAAGCTCATGACAGGAAGATAACAGCTGACCTGCTAACCTTTAAATCTACAGAACAGTTCAGAGTAAAAGAGTGAAAAGGTTTTCAGGTGGTTCCATTCTATCAGATTAGAGTTAAGGTGACAGCAGCAGAGAGCAGGTGGCCTTTAATGCTGCTAGAAGTGATTATTAATGAATCCTCCTGTTAAACAGATGGAAATGAACAGTTTGGGTTGAATTCTAACGTGTGGTGTGTTTGAGTTCATCTTTAGTGCAGCTTTAAAAGAACAAATCATGGACTAAACACACTTTTACTGTGTTCCTAATGTCTGAGAGGACTTTCTTCTTAATGTGGGGCCACTGATGGACACAAGTACATGATGATGACTGACATGGTCGACTATGACAGTTTCTCTGCTCTTGGCTCCACCTTGTGTCAGACATGAGATCAAACCCTTTATGTGGCTGTAAACTGATCATGGAGATGCATCAAAAACACATGAATAGATGGAAACAGAGGATTATGGAACATGTACTGACAATTAAAGGAAAGCAGCAGAATTCAAATGGATCAAGTTAAAAAGGGACCCGATTAAACTAAACAAGACCTCCCAGCTTTTATATCAGGGTTTAAAGCTGAGGGGCTCGGCCCAAAAGAGGCCAGTCGCACCTCAGGTGATTTTAAAGGACCAGGAGAACCTGACTTAGAAGTAATGCAGTGAGGAGCCTGACTGAGACTAAAACATGATGAACTTTATTTGAACAGGCAGACATGAATGGAGGAATGAGTTCTGTATAAATACCATCCATGTACCAAATATATTGAACTGCTTCTTGGTCTAAAATGTGTTAAATGAGCTACGTGGGCATTAAATGAACATGTGACCACTGAACTAAAGTCTGCTGTTGAAACTGTATCAATATGAATATTTTGCAGCTAAACTGAAATATAATGTGATTTATTTTTCATTTTTATATTTGTGTTATTGCTAACAGCTTGTACTGTTTGTTTAAATTTGTCAAAGTGCTGAGAGTCTGTCAGGTACACTGAGCTCCACACTGTGTCCAGTTTATTAGTTTAGTAGTTTATTATTACTACTACTGTCATCTAATACAGTATAATTACATAAATGTAATGTGGAAATGAGACGACACACTGGACGGTTGTTAAGCTCTTCAATACAGGAAACGAGTCGATTTAGAATCAGAGCTTAGATTTTTTTTTTATATTAAAGATGAGAAATAAAAGAACAAAGCAGGACAATAAAACATGCAATAAAAATAAACAATAAGCATAAACAATAGAATTAGAACATTAAAAAATGACCAAACTCTTGTCATGAAAGTGATTTAAAAGACCAACGAAATATTTTTTAATGGTTTGGACCAAAATGCCCGGTAACCATGGCAACAAGGAGACCCTCTGGCTGCCATGTTTATATTGTAACCTTATATTTGACTGATACAGGTGGTGATTATTAGTAATCAAAGAGACCAATAATCAATCTTTTGACTGATGCATTAGTAAGAATAAGAGTCTTAGAGTTAAAGGTTAGAATAACCAGAGATGGAATGGAAGCAAGTACTGTTTACTTAATTACTATACTTAAATATTCATTTCCTCTCCTACATATTGGAGGCACATATTGTACTTTTTACTCCATTACATTTGTTTGATGATTTAATGTGAATCTTCAAAGTAACTTATCAAAATCTAAATGTTATATCTTACTGTTATAAACAGTTATTATGTCTGTCAGTGACATCACTATTATGATCAGAATTCAATGAGATCCAGTGGAGGGAAGAGTTTCATGATTTTGAGGCACATCCAGTTTTTTCTGCAGGATGAGGTTTATTTTGAAAAGTTAATGTATTTCTCAATATAAAAGCTTTAGCTGACAATGACCAAAATAAAACATATTTAGTCCAATAATATTTGTTGTTGAGCAACACAACGAGCCTCAGATTCCTCCCAGTGAGTGAGTGATGGATTAAAGTGCTGTATAAACCCAGATATACTGCTTGTAATTCTTTGAGGTCATAAATGAGCTCATGGTCCTTAAATCAGTGAACTGAAATCTGCTGTTCTGTTACACATGAATGTGAACGTTGTGTTGATTAATGATACTTTTTATTTTGCTGTTTGGGACGAGCTTGTTGCTTCTCTTCAGTCCTGGAGGTTTGAATCCAGAGTCAGTCTGAGCTGAACGCTGAAATGTGCACCTTCAAAGTGTGTTAATGTTGTTTACTGATGATGCACTAGCAGTGTGTCGTATGATTTCAGGCTAATCATTTCTACCCAGACGTTTGAATAAAACATGAAAAATGTCAAACTGACTGTTTCTGATGTTTCTGTTTGTTAAAGAAATAAATATACTTCTAATACAACATGGAAAAAATACACTAATATTCAGGCAATTCAGACGATCATTTGATTTTAGTGTATAAAAAGCTGGTTATAATCAATGAATGTTCTGAAGTCCATAATGCAACTTCATTTATAGCATGTGCATCTGACTGCATATGAGCAAAGTCAGCCATATTTAACTGAGGAGGAGGAGGAGGAGGAGGAGGAGGAGGAGGAGGGCTGCTGCACATCCCTGTGTGTAACAGGTCTAGTGATGCAGCCGATCACAGTCTGCAGATCCATCAGTGAAATGATCATTCTGATTAACAGCTGATGGGATGCAGGTGATGAAATAATCCATTAATGAGGAGAATAATCATTTGGTAACAATTGTGTTTGTCTGTTAGCTTCTAAATTAGCATCACTAGAAGCAGCACAAATTTTACTATGTTTTCATGTCAACATTATGGATGTGGAGTAAAAACTGAGGGAGTGAGAACAATTTAAAGAGCAGATTTTTAGACAGTTTTCCAGCTCCCCTCCACTCTAATGATGATGTCACACACTAATGATGTCACACACTGTAATGATGATGTCACACACTATGATGATGTCACACACTGTAATGATGATGTCACACACTGTAATGATGTCACACACTAATGATGATGTCACACACTATGATGATGTCACACACTAATGATGATGTCACACTATGATGATGTCACACACTATGATGATGTCACACACTAATGATGATGTCACACACTAATGATGATGATGTCACCCACTAATGATGATGTCACACACTATGATGATGTCACACACTATGATGATGTCACACACTATGATGATGTCACACACTATGATGATGTCACACACTATGATGATGTCACACACTAATGATGATGTCACACACTAATGATGATGTCACACACTAATGATGATGTCACACACTATGATGATGTCACACTATGATGATGTCACACACTGTAATGATGTCACCACTCTGCCAACATTCCTGTAATACACACTTATAAAATCTGACTATCAGGGGACTGATTTAGTTTCCCTCGGTCTACTTTCTTATGACAACCAAATGATGTAGCACACATTTGACCAATCAGCGTGTTTTTATGTGTTTTTACCAGATGTATAATAATCACTGTTTTGACAAACTTGCACGTCAGACACTCAGGTGATCGTGTCTTGAGCCAAGTATCAGATGACGACGCCCTCATTGATTACTAATGTAAAAAACATACATTATATCAAATGTTTATTATTTATATGGCTTTATTTATATACTCAACATGGAGCAGAGTGCTACAAAAAATAAATTATAAAGTACAAAAACAAAGACCCATCTCAATTAGACTAAAAGCTCCAATCTCTGATTGTATGTATATTATTTATAAACTTTTAATTATTTACAGTGAAGCAACACAGACAAGCTTAGTGAATCTGTCTGTAGCCATGTTCTCTCTCTCTCTCTCTCTCTGTCTCTCTCTCTCTCTCTGTATCTCTCTCTCTCTCTCTCCCCCCTCTGCCTTCACTGTGCAGTGTGTCTGTAACTCCTCCCTCTCTCTGTCTCTCTCTCTCTCTCTCTCTCTCTGTCTCTCTCTCTCTCTCTGTCTCTCTCTCTGTATCTCTCTCTCTCTCTCTCCCCCCTCTGCCTTCACTGTGCAGTGTGTCTGTAACTCCTCCCTCTCTCTCTCTCCCCCCTCTGCCTTCACTGTGGAGTGTGTCTGTAACTCCTCCCTCTCTCTCTCTCCCCCCTCTGCCTTCACTGTGGAATGTGTCTAACTCCTCCCTCTCTCTCTCTCCCCCCTCTGCCTTCACTGTGGAGTGTGTCTGTAACTCCTCCCTCTCTCTCTCTCCCCCCTCTGCCTTCACTGTGGAGTGTGTCTGTAACTCCTCCCCCTCTCTCTCTCCCCCCTCTGCCTTCACTGTGGAATGTGTCTAACTCCTCCCTCTCTCTCTCTCCCCCCTCTGCCTTCACTGTGGAGTGTGTCTGTAACTCCTCCCTCTCTCTCTCTCCCCCCTCTGCCTTCACTGTGGAGTGTGTCTGTAACTCCTCCCTCTCTCTCTCTCCCCCCTCTGCCTTCACTGTGGAGTGTGTCTGTAACTCCTCCCTCTCTCTCTCTCCCCCCTCTTCCTCACTGTGCTGTGTCTGTAACTCCTCCCTCTCTCTCTCTCCCCCCTCTTCCTCACTGTGCTGTGTGTCTGTAACTCCTCCCTCTCTCTCTCTCCCCCCTCCTCTTCCTCACTGTGCTGTTTGTCAGTAACTCCTCTCACCTTCCGTACTTGTGTCGACATTTATCAGCCGCCAGTTTATTCTTGACATTAACCTAAGATAAGATAAGTTAAGGCGAGATTAGCTTCCTGTCAGCTCGTAGCATGTCGAGAAATAGGTCGCCTCTGGAGCTTCTAGCAGTGTTTCTCTATCTCCTGATAGTGTCCAGGATAATACTCGGATATGAAACCGGTAAGTTAATAAATGTAATGTCTTCTCTCTTAACATGTTAGCTAAAACACGGCAGAATGTGCTATATTCGTAGATGACGGTATTGATGATAATGTCAACAAAGAGGCTAGTATGTTACCTTGCGATCATAAGTAAAGGGGCACAATCTGGCCTTACCAAATTTATATAGCAATCGTCAACAGGAAGCTCCTGCCTCGCTCATCCATTGGCTGCGTACTAGAAGGCGTGGTCTGTGTGTGCGGGGGCGAGCTGCGCGTCGACAATGGGAGAGTTGTGCACACGAGACGACAGCAGCGAGCGGAGAGGAGAGAGGAGAGAGGAGAGGAGAGAGGAGAGCAGCACAACGGAACGTTTTCAGACAGCTGGACTCTTGGTGAAATACAAATGTAGAAACGTAGAAATTAGAAAGTGAAACTAATCCCTTTGTATCGATCCAATTAACGTGAGGATCGATATTCAAAAGGAGAACTGAGTATCGATACTTTTCGGATCGATCCGCCCACCCCTAATCATAAGTACACATTAGAAACACCCTCGACGCACTGCGTCCTCCGTGTTTACGTGGTGTTTACTATATTTTTAGAGGTTGTAATGCGGACTATTGTTGAATTGTCTAACATTGTTTTCAGTCCTGCTACAGAGTTGTTGTGTGAAAGTATGCAGTTCGACTTGTTGAGGTTGGAAAGTTTCCAGCCTTTTCTCTAAGATCAGAAGTGTATCACAACTTTAACACAATGACAGGGCTTTAATTCTGTATTTGTGTACTTCTGGCTTTTACACTTAATGCATTTTGAATTAGTGTTTAATACCTGATCGACAAACATGGCAGACTAGGCCACAAAATAGAGCTTGTACCTCTGGAAAGGCCCAACAAGCCCTTTTAATTCAATTAAATCCTAATTTAATTCCATCTAGATGTCACAAACCTCCACCCTGATGTCATCACACCTAAAACAGTCCCATGATTGTCTGACCCTCATAACGTAACTCCTGGACCATCAAAACCTGCCCCTAGAATCTGGAATCACATTGGTATCATAAGTTTACTAGTTATTCAAGAAAAATGATATTTATGCAATTGCCTTTTTTTGGGGTGTTTTTTTCTCAGGATCTAACTTCAAGATTTGATGATTTCTTCCATGTCCCAACCTTCCAACCAGTTTCATAGTAATCCGTCAAGTAGTTTTTGTGTAGTTGATAAAAACAGTCCCGTCTCACAACGTCCATGAAAGTAGAAAAGAAATGCTGACTCTGCCCCTTTATCCGGATCCACTCCAGAATTTAATGGGTTCTTCCCTGCCGCGTGTCCAACACTTCTACACAGCAAAAACTGGAGAGTTGAAATTTCAGAGTTAAACATTTCTGAGTTGATTTCCACTCTCAAAGTGTTATTTTAACACATTCTGAGTCAAATGATTTCAGTGTTGGGGTTAATTGACAGAGTTCACATTTCACCTTTTCGATGGAAAGGAGACAAGGTGGCACCATTTTGCTCCTCTCACGGATTTCTGCTAGGTAAGTCTAAATAAGTCAAATTTACTGAAAAAATTAGAAATTGATGTTGTAAACTGTCGTATGTACGATGAAAATATATGGAGAATATATGCTTTACAGAGCCTTGTTTGTTGCCAGCTCTGAAACAGGAATTTCCCCCGGTGATTAGCCATTAGCTTGTAGTCTATGGTAGCTAGCTAACCTGTGGACATTAAAATGTCTTAAACTTTGTTAATGATGATTTAACAGCAATTCGCATTCAAGTTGAAAGTGATTCAAAACAAATCTTAATGTTTTTACATTATAAAACCGTGTCTGAGGCTGGCGCAAACAGTAGCAGTGGTTGAGTGTCAAAAGGACTGCTAAAAGTGTCCCAACATGTGGTCACATGGCTAACCTTCTCTGAGTAGCTATAAGCTCGGACATAAAACCTTTTATAGTGTCATTTATTTTCATCAGGGTTTGAGCCCGGTCTTAAAAGTATGGGAAAAAAGGCATTGGATTCAAAATGTAAAGAAGGCCCTTCAAGTATATTTCATTCAGAAGAATATTCATTTCTTGTCCTTTTGTAGAACTAAATAAATCCAATAAATCTGTTTCCCCTCGTTTTAAGCATTTTGATATAAATTGCAGCAGTCTGCTGCATCTCCTGTCTGTGTCAATGTGGCACTTGCACACACATGTATAGATAGACACAGTATTGATAAAATCCTAATGATACCCATCCCTTTCCTCTGTGCAGCCAGGGCTTCTTAACTGTTTCTTCTTTTAAATGTTCATTTACTTTGTCAAACTCTCCTGCATGTCTCAGTAAAAATGCTGATCCAAGTCAAGCACAACCAACAGCAGAAGTACGTGAAGCTGGATGACGTCGGAGGACGGTTTGACTTTCTCCAATTCCACGAAAAAGGTGTTTATTTTAACTTAGCTTGGTTTAGGAAAAGTGTTTAAAATTGACCCATATTCTTTTAAATTTTCATTCTTTAGACTCTGATTTCATTACATGTCTTTAACAGACTCTTTCATAAATTGCTAAACATATGTGCCTCTTAGAATGTAAACCATTATATACACCAAAACAGTCAATTAAAAAAAGCCAATTATCAACTTTCAAAGTTGGACTTGAAGGAAAATGGTCTATTTAATCTTTATACAATTTTGGATGAATGTACTTCTGTACTGCTCTGTAATTCACTCTGGAACAAAAAAAAAAGGTGCTGACTTCGAAAGCACATAAATGTTTTTAATCTTACTATTTTCCAGTCATTGAGAGATTTTTCCTGCCGCCTGATGAAGAACTTATATACAAGGATGCAACAGGGACAGAAGTTGATGTGGAAATATTCAGTGAACTTGTTGCACAAGGCAATGTGGCGCTGACAGTTTTCTCAAGTCACGGTAAGATATAAAGGCCGATATAATCAAGCACTCGACACACTTATAAATAAAATTATTTACATTTTTTTCTATTCTTTTAGAATTTTCTGATAGCTCCTTGTCTTGTGCTTCTGAGATGTCTGACTCAAGCTTCAGCTCAAGTGCATCAACTATAATCCTCGATGAGGTCCTTAGCAAAAGGCAACATTCTGAGGATCCACACGATGCAGCGTCTGCTAAACAGGTTGCCACAAAACTAGATTCTCATGTGTTTACTAATGTTTTCACATTGTTTCACTCTCCTCTCTGAAAAAAGCTGTTTAACCCCATGTTCAGCATTCTCATGTTTTTGTGTTTTATTAGTTGATTGAAGCTGTGCTAAGAGGCAAGTCTGGCGGTGAAGCAGTACTACAGGAGTACCAAACAACAGAAACCCTAACAGATGCCACAAGAAGACAAATGGTGACCATACTAGTGGCTCACATGACTGATAATCATGGCTATGTGTTTTCGTATTCTTTTTATTTGTGCCAAATAACTGCATGGCCATTGCATAAATTCGGATTACTAACTTAATATCTCCTCTTAGTCACCCCCCCACTAAAGCAGTCAGAGAGGAGTATGCTCTTGGGATAGTGACGCTTTTCCCTTCCCTCAAGGATCCATATACCAAGAAAGGCTATGTAATTATCATTCTTGTTTGCATGATAAGATAAGAGAGATAAGATAAGATATCCCTTTATAAGTCCCACAGTGGGGAAATTTACATTATTGCAGCAGCACAGTGTACGAAAAACACAGCAGGAGGGGGGGAAATAATATTTAAAAAATACAATACAATAAAGGACGGGGGTAAAGTGTCTCAAGAATATTTCACAATACTATTACAAAAAGTGTCTCAGTATTTCACACAAGTACTACAAATAGTTAGGTCTACTGGGAGCAGTGCTGATTGTACAGTCTAACAGCTGCAGGAAGGAAAGACTTGTGAAAGCGCTCCTTCACTCACTTTGGGTGAAGCAACCTGTCGCTGAAGGAGCTCTCCGGTGCTGTTACTCGGTCCCGCATCGGGTGGGAGTGATTGTCCATTATGGATGACAGCTTAGTTGTCATCCTCCTTCCTCCCACCACCTCCACTGGGTCCAGGGGGCATCCCAGGACAGAGCTGGCCTTCCTTATCAGTTTATCAAGTCTTTTCCTATCCGACATTGAGATGCCGCTGCCCCAGCAGACCACACCATAAAAAATGGCTGATGCCACCACGGTGTCGTAAAATGTCTTGAGGAGTGCTCCCTGCAGTCCAAAGGACCTCAGTCTCCTGAACAGATAGTCTGCTCTGGCCTTTCCTATAAAGTGCAGTGGTATTGTCTGTCCAGTCCAGTTTATTGTTCAGGTGAACACCCAGGTACTTATAAGATGTCACCATCTCAATGTCTGTTCCCTGAATGTTCACCAGGTCCGGGGGGGAGTGTGTGTGCCTGCGGAAATCAACCACCAGTTCCTTGGTTTTCACCGTGTTGATCTGGAGTTGGTTCCGCTGGCACCAGTCCACAAAGTCCTGCGTCAGTTCTCTGTATTCCCTGTCGTCCCCATCTGTGATGAGGCCGACGATGGCAGAGTCATCAGAGAACTTCTGCAGGTGACAGGTGGGTGAGTTGTAGTGGAAGTCTGCAGTGTAGAGGGTGAAGAGGAACGGAGCCAGGACCGTTCCCTGTGGGGCCCCCGTACTGCAGACAACCATGTCGGACACACAGTCCCGTGACCTCACATACTGTGGACGGTTGGTGAGGTAGTCCAGTATCCAGCATGTGAGGTGGTGGTCCACACTGGTGTGCTCCAGCTTGTCCCTCAGAAGCTGAGGCTGTATTGTGTTGAAAGCACTGGAGAAATCAAAGAACATGATTCTCACAGTACTTCCTGGCTTCTCCAGGTGAGAGAGGGCTCGGTGTTGTAAGAAGATGACGGCGTCGTCCACCCCGATGCTAGGTTGGTAGGCGAACTGAAGCGGGTCCATCGCTGGGCTCACCAGGGGGCG
This sequence comes from Chaunax sp. Z400, assembly GCA_037577475.1. Taxonomy (NCBI): domain Eukaryota; kingdom Metazoa; phylum Chordata; class Actinopteri; order Lophiiformes; family Chaunacidae; genus Chaunax; species Chaunax sp. Z400. Next base: position 2,749,421 of record CM075185.1, read on the forward strand.
GAGATGAACAAGGACCAGCCGCTCCAGGGTCTTCATCAGGTGGGATGTTAGAGCCACCGGCCTGTAGCTGTTGAGGTCCTTGGGGTGCGGAGTCTTGGGGACAGGTACCACGCAGGATGTTTTCCACACCTGTGGCACTCTCCCCAGCTTCAGGCTCAGGTTGAACATTTGTTCAACTATCCCACACAGCTGGTCTGCGCAGGACTTCAGGAGCCTGGAGCTGATGCCGTCCGGACCCGCAGCCTTCCTCGCCTTCATCTTCCTGAGCTGATCTCTCACCTGGAGAGTTGTGAGGGACAGGGTGGAGCAGGGGGGCTGTGTGCTGAAGTTTGTGGATGGGGGGGATGGTGGTGTTGAGCTGATGAGATGAGCAGTGGGGGGTGGCTGTGAGCTGAGTGTTGCAGGAAGGGAGGTGGAGGAGGGGGTGGGGGTGGGGCAGTGTCCTGGAGGTGCCAATGAAGGGGGTTGCAGCAGGCCTGACTGGGCTGGGGGAGGGGCAGATGACCGATCAAACCTATTGAAAAATAAGTTCAGATCATTCACCCACTGTTGGTCCCCCACAGCCTGGGAGTTTGGTTCCTTGTGGCCAGAGATGGTTTTCAGGCCTTTCCAAACTCCACTGACGTTATTCTGCTGCAGCTGATCCTCCATCTTCCTCCTGAAGCTGTTCTTCCCCTCCCTGATCTTCCTCCTTAGCTCCTTCTGTACAGTCTTCAGCTCCTCCTTATTTCCTGACTTAATGATCGTTTCAGTGTTATTCTTACATGTTTATTTATTTCAATACTTGCATGCCAAGTGTGACAATGCATTTTTTTAAATTTAAGGAACACTTCTACGATGCTGCAAGCAGCACAGGATACATTTCTTGGCGTCTGAAAACAGTCCAGAGGAAAATACATCGAGGATCTGCAGTGACACAACATAGCTCTGTGGACATTTCTCCAGGAGGCCCACGTTTCCAAAGGACCGTTAATGTTGAAAGGCAGCTTGATGGAGATGCTTGCCAAGAGGCCATATCTTTGCTCAACCATACCACAGATAATTCCCTGATCCTCCAGAAGATGAGAGACATTTCAGCATCGTCAGAAGCTTGTTAATGACCCAGGCAGAAGTGCTGATATCCTCTCCATCTTCCCAAGATTCCTGGACACTAAAGGACTGGTAAGTTTTGATTGCGATGTTTAGCGTGGTTTGACATTTTAAAGTGGTTTCTGTATTAGTCATTTAATGTCTTCTTTCTTAAAGGTGGAACAAGACTTCACTCTCCTATTTGATGACAAGACATCCTCCAAGCTCCTTCAGAAATGGGATGTGATCTTCAAGCCAAATATCGTTGTGAGGGATCTGGAAACTATCCCCCTCACTAAGGCCAACCTCCAGGGGCGTGTTTTCATGGAGTGCACACATGAGAATGCAGCCACAGCTTTCCAGCAGGTGCCAATTACCTGGTTAGGCTGTACCAAGTAGGTGCAGAGAGGGGAAGTGAGGAAGAGGACATTAAGTTGGACTTTTATGTAGTATTTCTCCAGTTTATTATACATTTTGTTTGTCCTGTATTAGACTATAGTCATTTGTATATTGTATATAGAAATGTGAGGGTCAGGATAATTGTAATTATAAGATTCTGTATTGTGTGGGAGTTTCTATGGGCCCCCACATTCTGTAATGGTACTGGGTTAGATGGGGATAGTTGGCAGGTGTGAGAGAAGAAGAGTTTTTTTTGTCTGAGAGGGTCAGTCTGAAATGTTTGGCGGTTGAGATCTGCTGCACCTGCAAAGCTACTCTGTCATCACTGCAACTCTTTGGTGAGAATTAGGGACCTTTGGTTATTTCATGGACACAATAAAAAGAAAAGGAATCAGAGCTCTGGAAAAAGAAATCTGCTTGTCTGAAGCTGCTTATTTCTCCACCACACTCTACACCTCAATCCCGCTGGTGCTCATCCTGTTTGTAGGGGTTCATTACCATCAAAACCGTACATTTGGTGTCAGAAGTGGGATGAGACGCTGCTAGATTGAAGGAGTAGAGTGTTTGGAGCTGGCAGCATGGGACCTAAAGTCAACCCTAAAGCTCCAAAGGTGGATGTTGTGGGGGATGGCCCAGAAGAGGGCACTGCAGGAGGCCTGCCCATGGTCACACACCCAAGGGAGGAGCAACTGGGGCCAGCAGATATGGACTCAATCACCAGCATGTTGCAGCAATGTCTTCACTTTCAAAGTGACCTAAGTGAAAGGTGGGACAGAGAAACAATGAGACAAGATAAAAGGTGGCGCCAAATACAGATCCAAATGAACAATCTCAGCGATGATATGGAGCAACAGAAGAGGGGAGAGAGTCAGCCTCAGCTGAATACCCCGCCACAGCCGGAGGAGGAACATCTCCCCCAACGCAGTGCCCGAAGTGAGTTAACGGGTAGGGGATGGGGACAAGCAGCAGTTCCAAGACTGGAGGAAGGTGATGATATTGAGCAGTATCTGACCACTTTTGAGCGCCTGGCAGTGGCATATCAGTGGCCGGAGGTCGACTGGGCAGTGAGACTGATTCCACATCTGACGGGGAAGGCTCGAGCAGCATATGTGGCCATGGCACCAGAGGACACTTTTGAATATAAGGTCGTGAAAGAGGCTATTCTTGCCAAATATGAAATCAATGGGGAGGTTTATCAGCAGAGGTTCAGGGAGCCCGACATCCGCCCCAACGAAAACCCGAGAGAGTTCTACAATCGGCTTAAGGACATGTATGACAAATGGATCCAGCCAGAGAAAAGAACCAAGGAGCAGGCTGGGGAGATCCTCATTCTGGAGCAATTCTATCGCTCCCTCTCTCCAGAGCTCAGAGTATGGGTGAAAGAGAGGGATCCAGCGTCAGCGAGGGAAGTGGCTCAACTGGTGGAGACCTTCCTGGCAGCCCGATGGGGGTCCAAGAGCTACCGGTTGGAAGCCCCACAGAAGCCCACCGCAGCAAGGGGTAAGCCATTTGGGTCGGGGGATGGAGGTGGTCCTAGGACGTCAGAGCCAGCTAGGCCTGTAGAAAAATTTGCAACTCCTTTTAATACAAAGCCTGCTGCTAAGCCTGTTTGCTTTTACTGTGGTCAGGAAGGACATATTAAGCCAGAATGTCCAGTCAGAAAAGCTAAAGCAGCTTATTTTTGCACTGTTCCTCATCCCTATGAAAATGTGAGTTGTTCAGGAGTAAAACATCAGATAATTACAGTTAAGATCAATGGTAAACCAGCTCAAGCTCTCCTTGATAGTGGCAGTGACCAGACACTAATACATCCCTCGCTACTCCAGAAGGAGTTTCCCCTTGGAAGGCCAGTCCTAGATATTTCCTGTGTACATGGTGACAGTAAGCTATATCCTGTGACAGTTGTGTACCTGGAGGTAGCGGGGCAAACTTACCTTCTTTCAGTAGGGGTGGTGGACAGCTTAGCCCACCAGGTAGTCTTAGGACAGGATATTCCTATTCTTAGGGAGCTTATTCAGTCATGTAGAGCAGTTAACATTGTTACTAGGCTGCAGAGACAGGAACAGGGGTTGGAGGAGAAGGGGGAGGGAGCAAGTGGGGACCAGGCAGGACCAGCTGAAAAGGGTCAGGGTCGAGAAGCGCTAGTTCCCCAGTTCCCAGCCAAACTCACCCCAGAGTTTCATGGCCTAGGTCAAGGGTCAGGAGAGACGGATCTTAATTTTCTCTCTGAGCTGCCTTACTTTGATGAGGTTCTCACAGACAGTCCTGTCAAAGTGAGGAAAGGTAGGAGGCAGAAAAGGCGAGAGAAAATGGCAGGGACGGTGAGGAAAAGTTCAGTGACGCCAGAGCCACAAGGTTGTGACACTGATGGCAGCTGTGATTTTTTGCAGCATCAAAGACAGGATGACTCACTGCAGGGCTGCTTTAAACAGGCAGTAGTAGTGCAGAGGGGTCAAGTTGCAGGGGAGGGCTATTTCCTCAGAGACCAGGTGCTGTACTATAAGGCAGGTCCAGATGATAGAGAGAGACTGGTGGTTCCGAAGGGGCTCCGTGAACAGGTGCTAAAGTTGGGCCATAGTATTCCCTGGGCAGGTCATCTAGGAGCTAAAAAGACCTTGGACAGAATTTCAAGCAGGTTTTACTGGCCAGGTCTGAGCACAGAGGTACAGGGTTATTGTGAGTCCTGTTCAGTCTGCCAGTTAGCGGGGGAAAAGAGAGTTTCTAAATTCCCATTACAACCACTCCCCATCATGGATGTCCCATTTAGCCGTATAGCTATGGACATTGTTGGGCCATTAGAACGAACACAGTCAGGACACCGCTACATACTGGTAGTTTGCGATTACAGCACCAGATATCCTGAGGCATTTCCCCTGAGAGACATCACTGCTAAACAAATAGCCTACGCATTACTGCAGCTTTTTTCCAGAGTTGGTATTCCATCAGAAATATTGACAGATCAGGGGACAAATTTCCTTTCAAACACACTTAGGCAGGTGTACAGGCTCTTAGGCATAAAGAGTATTCGGACCACCCCTTACCACCCCCAGACCGATGGCTTAGTGGAGAGGTACAACAGAACTCTGAAAAGCATGCTAAAGAAGTTTATCTCCACTAATGCCAAAGACTGGGACAAGTGGCTCCCATATCTCCTGTTTGCCTACAGGGAGGTGCCTCAAGCCTCAACAGGATTTTCACCTTTTGAGCTCCTTTATGGAAGGCAGGTGAGAGGTCCCCTGGACGTTCTGCAGGAGTCCTGGGTCGGATCCCAGGAGAAGAAAACAAGTGTGCTATTATTCGTGTTGCAGATGAGAGAGAGAATGGAGCAGGCCACACAGCTGGTGAGGAAAAACATGGAGAAGGCTCAGCATGGACAACAAACTTGGTATGACAAGGCAGCCAGAGAGAGATCCTTTGACCCAGGTCAGCAGGTACTTCTCCTTCTTCCTACAGTTGAGAGCAAGTTGCTGGCAAAATGGCAGGGTCCATATAATGTGTTGAGAAAGTTGAGTCCAACAACATATGAGATTGAGATGCTCAACAGGAGGAATCCAAAACAGACATTCCACATCAATCTTCTGAAGGAGTGGAAAACCCGAAAAACTCCACCCCAACAGCAGATGTTTGTTCGGACGGTAAAGGAGGAGGACGATGTTGTGGGTGAGTTCACTCCTACTAGTCAAAACTCTGTAACCCTTGATCTCTCCCATCTCTCTCTCACCCAGCAGCAAGAGCTGCAAGCCATTGTTCCGCCAAATCTGTTCCAGGAGAAACCAGGCTCAACATGTTTGGTGGAACATGACATCCGCCTGAAAGACAGCAACCCCATCAGGCAGAGAATGTACCGCATTCCACAGAAGTTGGTGCCTGTATTGGAGGAGGAAATTGCAGTCATGCTGGAGCTAGGTGTGATTGAACCCTCAAGTGGAGAGTGGAGCAATCCCATTGTCCTGGTAATCAAAAAAGATGGAAGCATCAGGTTCTGTATTGATTTCAGAAAGATAAATGCACAATCTGAGTTTGATGCTTATCCTCTGCCAAGACTGGATGACCTCATTGAGCGGGTAGGCCAAGCAAGGTTTATTACCACTCTGGACCTGTGCAAAGGCTACTGGCAGGTGCCCTTATCCGATGCTGCAAAGCCTCTGACTGCTTTCAGGACGCCTCAGGGACTTTGGCAGTTCACCAAGATGCCTTTTGGTCTCCACGGGGCTCCTGCAACCTTTCAGAGACTAATGAACCAAGTGCTAGCAGGTATGGAAACATTTGCAGCTGCTTATCTTGATGATATTGTGATCTACAGTACCTCTTGGCAGGAACATCTGAGTCACCTGGCGATCGTGCTGGGGAAAATCAAGGAAGCAGGCTTGACCATCAATCCGCGAAAGTGTGCTGTGGCGAAGCAGGAAACCCAGTATCTGGGTTACATCCTCGGAGGAGGTGTCATTAAGCCGGTGCAGGACAAGGTGGAGGCAATCCGAGCCAGGAAGAGGCCAACTACCAGAAAAGAGGTGAAGTCTTTTCTGGGTCTAGTGGGCTGGTACCGGCGCTTCATCCGGGACTTCTCTGCGAGGGCGGCACCCTTATCCGATCTCACCAGCACTACAAAGACTAAGATTGACTGGGGTGATGACCAGGAAAGGGCTTTCCAGGACCTCAAAGAAGCCCTATGTCTGGAGCCAGTTCTGCAGAGCCCAAACTTCAACTTACCCTTCACCGTCCAGACGGATGCTTCTCACCGGGGGTTAGGTGGAGTCCTCCTGCAAGGAGACGGCGATGAAAGAAAACCAGTGGCATACATCAGTAGAAAACTGTTTCCCAGGGAGACCAGATACTCAGCAGTGGAGCTGGAGTGTTTGGCCATTAAATGGGCCATTGACACCTTTAAATATTATCTGCTTGGGAGGGAATTCAGCCTGGAGACGGACCATAGGGCACTGCAATGGCTGGAGCAGATGAAGGATACCAACAGTCGGATCACTCGTTGGTTCCTGTCCCTTCAACCATACCGGTTCTCCATCCACTACCGGCCAGGAAAGCAGAATACGGTGGCTGACTTTTTGTCTCGCAACGTGGTTGGCGAGCCTGCCGGAGGGGAGGAGAAGTGTGAGGGATCTGGAAACTATCCCCCTCACTAAGGCCAACCTCCAGGGGCGTGTTTTCATGGAGTGCACACATGAGAATGCAGCCACAGCTTTCCAGCAGGTGCCAATTACCTGGTTAGGCTGTACCAAGTAGGTGCAGAGAGGGGAAGTGAGGAAGAGGACATTAAGTTGGACTTTTATGTAGTATTTCTCCAGTTTATTATACATTTTGTTTGTCCTGTATTAGACTATAGTCATTTGTATATTGTATATAGAAATGTGAGGGTCAGGATAATTGTAATTATAAGATTCTGTATTGTGTGGGAGTTTCTATGGGCCCCCACATTCTGTAATGGTACTGGGTTAGATGGGGATAGTTGGCAGGTGTGAGAGAAGAAGAGTTTTTTTTGTCTGAGAGGGTCAGTCTGAAATGTTTGGCGGTTGAGATCTGCTGCACCTGCAAAGCTACTCTGTCATCACTGCAACTCTTTGGTGAGAATTAGGGACCTTTGGTTATTTCATGGACACAATAAAAAGAAAAGGAATCAGAGCTCTGGAAAAAGAAATCTGCTTGTCTGAAGCTGCTTATTTCTCCACCACACTCTACACCTCAATCCCGCTGGTGCTCATCCTGTTTGTAGGGGTTCATTACCATCAAAACCGTACAATCGTAAAAGAGGCTAAGCGGCTCACTTCAACACCAGAGTTGCGTTGCTTGGTGAGGTCATCAGAAATTACCCCAGGAAGTGACTTTGATGAGGCAACAAGTGAGTTATATTTGTTTTACAGTTGCTTCATTCATTATATTTGTGACTATATGATTAAAATGAGGAAATGAGAGCACTGGTGAGTTAGAGTTACACTTGATTTAATTTGTTTATTCTGTGTATTTCTCAAAGTCGATTTGATTTTTAGGATAAATATGAACAATAGATGCTGAAATTTAATGAGTTGTCAGTTAATTTTTGTGAATTCTTGTCCTCAGCCTATGACCAAGACATGGCCTCCTTGTTGTTGCTGGTACATCTGCTTCCACCTCCAGGGGGACCGGAATCTCCAAAAATTAGTGCATGTGATGCAGCTGAAAGACTTGTAATCTTTCATAAGGTAATTATATAATTATTGTGATTATAGTAATTTGTCACGTGTTACCGTCTTAGCCTCACGTTTAAATGAGTTGTTAAAAATTGGATGAAGTTTAATGAAGTCTTCTTATGCATTCCCAGCTTGTACTAGCCTGTGAGAAGATGTTTGAATAATCACTATTTTGTAGTTTTCTTAGTGGCTGTACACTGTTCTGATGTCTCATGTTCTCTTTCCTTATCTCTACCCTAGTCATGCTGCAGTTTGGACGAGCACCTCCGCAACCAGCAGGGTCGGCGGCCGTACCTCCTCGCTGTTGGTCGTCAGAAGAGCAAGATCGACAGCTTCTACATCGCCATGGACAAGCATCTCATCCCTCCTCAGGCAAATCGCTCCCTTGGGGCATTTGATGAACTTTTCAAAGCACATTTTGTGTTCAATCTGTCTTATGATGCTGCATTGGTGAATTTTTACACATTCCTGCAGACAACAGTGTAAAACATTGATGTGGGGAAAATGAAGGAGTCACCCAGAGTTCAAAATTTGAGAGCCAGAGTGCTGAACCAGTCAGTAGTTCTCACATACTGTGAGTAAGAGGCTAAAAGAATGCTGACCTGTTTCGTGTGTCAGAAACTGTATCCCAGCAGTCAGCAATTGTTTTCACATTTAAGAGTTGAGCATGGTTACTATCCCGAACCCAAGTTCAAATTGCTTTGTTCTCAACAAGGCTGTAAGCGTCAGTTCTTAACATATGCAGGTTTTCGAAAGCACCTTGATAGTGTTCATAGCAATGTTCAGCAAATTGTTCAAACTTCAACCATTGCTTGTTCCTCAAGTGAGCCAGTTGCATCTTCATCTCAGGTGCATGCTTTGGAGGACCAATCTAATCCCCCAAATCAATGTAGCTCTTCCTTTGTTTGTTCTGACGGCAGTGACTCAGGACCTACTAAAGATCCAACTAAAGAAATGTGTGCATCCATCGTGGCCAAATTACAGGGGAGTGGGATTTCTAACAGTTTGGTATCCTCAATTGTAGGAGATTTGGAGGAACTAACAAGTGAGCTTCGCTCACAAGCAAAACATACTGCTATTTCTGCTTTACCTGTAAGTGATCCCAACATATCTGTGATAAATGATTCATTTGAAAAATTTGAAAACCCTTTCACAGATCTTAATACAGAATGGAAACGGAATAAATACTTCAACCAGAAATGGGGAGTTGTCGAGCCAGTTGAAATAATACTGGGAGTGAGATATGACAACAGGCGAAATCAGAAATCTGGCGCTTATGATCAAGTACCTGTAAAGGATACTTTTATATATGTGCCAATTTTAGAAACACTGAAATTCATGTGCAGAAATCCAGACATTTGCGTTCTTCTAAAGAAAGAGTGTAGATCAGAGCCTGATTCTTATACTGACTTCTTTGATGGAAGTTATTTTAAAACACACCCTTTGTTTACAGCAAAAAGACATACATTACAAATTCAACTGTACTATGACGATTTTGAAACAGCCAATCCCCTTGGCTCCAAACGCGGAATTCACAAAATTGGCTGTCTTTATTTTATTGTAAGAAACTTGCCCCCAAAATTTCATTCGGTTTTGAATAACATTCATTTGGTATCACTTTTTCACACACAAGATCTGCACAAGTACGGTTTTGATGTTATACTGGAACCTTTGTTAAATGATATAAAAACATTGGAAAGCCAAGGGCTGCGTCTTCCATTTTCTGATGAGCAGGTTTACGGTACAATCTCACAAATCACTGGAGATAATCTAGGGATGCACACAATTCTTGGTTTTAATGAATCATTTAGTAGCCATCATTTCTGTCGTCTTTGTTTAATTCATAAAAATGATTCTCAAACGGTATACAGTGAGGATGATCCTAAGGTGATCATTCGTGGAAAAGATGTGTTTGAAATGCATTGCCAGTCTCTCAAGGAAAACCCACAATTAAAGTCACATTATGGTTTGAAAAGAAATCCCACCCTTAATTCATTGAAGTATTTTCATGTTTGTCATAACTACTCATTTGATATAATGCATGATCTTCTTGAGGGTGTAGCTCAGTATGAGATCAAATTACTTTTTGGATATCTCACACAACACTTCATGTCAGAACAGGACTTGCTTTCCAGGATTTATGCTTTTGATTACGGATTTTTAGAACGAAAAAACCGTCCCACAAAGATTATTTTGGAGAGTGCTGGCAATGGCATTGGTTTGAATTCTATTCAGACACTGTGTCTTGTGAAAAACATCCCACTGTTGTTTGGTGACATCATTCCTGCTGGAAACCAAAGCTGGAATTTGTTGTTGCTGTTACTTCAAATAATGAACATTGTTTTTTCACCTTCTCTCAGTCTAGGTATGACGATATTTTTAAAGCATTTGATTGTTGACCACCACAAACTATTTAAGCACTTGTATCCACATAGAAACTTGATACCTAAACATCATTTTATGATTCATTACCCATCTTCTATAAGGAAAATTGGTCCCTTATTATATATGTGGAGTATGAGGTTTGAAGCCAAACACAAGGTGTTCAAAGACCAAATCACTTGCTAAAAAGCATCAGATGGCCATTGCTTATCACTGGGAAACTTTCACCATCACACAAAACGAGTACGGGCCAGTTAAATCGTTTTCCCTCAGCGATGAAAATGTGGTCAACAATGAAGTGCTTGAAATGCTCTTGTCCAAAGATGTCTTCTCAACTAGTTGGGTTAAAGTTGATGGTGTGAGTATAAAGCTGGACTTGTTGTTTGCAGTGCAATGGAAGGAGACATGCCAGTCTTTTGTCAAATAAGTAATATACTTTTGGTAGAAGATCACATTTTTTTTCTGACAGACAAGCTATTTACAGAGAAATTTCATGACCATCATCACGCATTCAGAGTATTACGAAGTGAGGAAAGGTTTATATTGAAAATGTCTGAGCTTAAATTTCACAAGACGTTTGATATTCAAAGCTCGTATAATGTTTCTGACAACAGTTTGTACATTATACCTGCATTCACAATGTTTTAAATTGTGAAAACTGTTTTAATGACTGCATGGGTGAAAAAAATAAATTTGTTTTGAAAATTATTTTGTTTATTGGTGTTAATTCTTATTATATTTAAAAATGTTTCATTGTAAATAGCTTAACACTTTTGGGAGTGAAACTAACACTACCCAAATAGTTAAAATAAATAACTCTGAGCAGTGTTATTGTCTACTCCCTTAGTGTTAATTTAACTCTGTTTTTCGAGTTAAAAAATTAACTCCGGTATAGTGTGAAATGTTCAACTATTTTGAAAGTGTTAATGTAACTCTGGAGAGTGGAGCTATATAAACCCTTCAAAAGTGTTGAAATCAACTCTGTGAGAGTTAAATCAACACTGGACATTTTGCTGTGTACCAAGGCTCGTGTCCATCAGGTAGTTTGCATGTAATCGACAAAAACGTGGTTCCAGATAAAGCAGTGGATTCAGGAGTTTTTCTACAGTCCTTTTTTGAACATAGTTGGATGTTAGATGAATTACCATGAATCTGGGTGAAAGTGGACCGTCCTGCGTCAGCTGAGGTGTTCACTTGTGGCACTTTCCAGATGCTCAATTTGCCACTTTGTGTTGGGTATTTTAATTTTTATTGGCCTATTTCATGATTTTGGCACATTTATCTCAGAACATGAAGGTGAAAGTTGATCAAGAATCTCTGTTTGGACCTGGATCAGCTTCAAATGTATTCAGTGCTTCCAAAGATCCACCGCTGCAGTCTTTCATCCAAATCAAACACGAGTCTCCACAAAACCTCCTCCAGCTCTCGTAGTTAAAAAGATGAACTCATGGTTCTGCTTCAACTGTTCTGACCTATCAGAAAGTCGTCCAGCCCTCCGAGGACGTCAGGATCAGTTGATCCAGTTATGATCACTCCTCACTCACTGCACAACAAAACAAAGCTGCCATTCAGATCAACTCTGAAATGATTTGTTGGCCCAAAAATGGGGTCAAATCATTGAGTGTATTCCCATCTTAACATTCTTATACTCCTGATTTTCTGCTATAATCTTATTGCTCTTTGTTAAACATAAATATGCTTCCTCTTTCAGATGTTATCATGGTGAATGAAGACAGCGATGCCTGCCTCCCCTGTTCCCCCAGCCCTAAGGAGAACCTCGTACTGAAGTTATTTGACTGGAAAAAAGATGGTCAGAAGGAGGTGTTTATTTATAATGCCGGCATTCATTACAATAACGGCTTCAAAGGTCAAGATGAACAGTTTAAAGGACGAGTATCACATTTTCCTGAAGAGCTTGAGAACAGCAACGCATCCATAAAGATCAAGAACGTGAAGATGGAGGATAGCGGAAACTATACCTGCATTTTTCCACATTTCAAACCAGTGCAGAAATTCCACTTGATGCTTGTTGTTCGTGAGTGTTTTCATTTAACAGTTAATCTCAAAATATTGTATATCAAGATTTCCAGTTGTCACTGTAGGTTTGACCTCGACGGTTCGTCCTTGTCTATTCAGTGTTCTCCTTAAACCACGGACAACACCAACAGCTTGAAAATAGGACTTAAAACTTACCTATCAGCAATTTAACGTTGACAGGCGACATTCTCGTTGTCATACTGGTAACAGTGAATTGTTGAAAAAACAATAACATAGAATGTCATACAGCTTAATTAAAGTCTCCAGAAGCCCTGAGATCCCAAAGGGATTTGAAAAGATGTAACATACACCCTTTTTTTTGTTTTGCAGAAATCTTCACCTTAGCCTTTAAGCTAAACGTGTTAGCGCGTACCACCATCTGAGGACAGCGCACAAGTTTGAGCGAATGTACATGTGCAGCTACACGAGATCAGCTCGGCGTCAATTTGTGTCCTTTGCTGTGTGAATCGGCGGCTTAAAAAACGACTTCATTACACGACTCAGAATGCATGAAAAGTTAATATCACCCACGCTCTGTGCACCAATTAATGTTCTTGTTTGTCTCTCAGATCAAAACTGGAGAGACCGATCTTCTGAAATCGCAGGTGAGTCATGATGTCAGTGATCTCAGTAAATTGTGCTACAACATGATGAAGTGGCTTCATGTTGTTCTCACTCGGCACAAACCAAGGCAGTCCTGAGACGTTCAGAGAACGAGGTGCTGACAGTCGTACAGCCTGACTTTGTGTTCTGCGCACAGGTGCGTCTCCAAAGCCGCACATCTCGGTACTTGGATCCACAGACGACGGGATGGAGCTGCGGTGTGAGGTTCAAGGGGCTTTTCCTAAATCTAAAGTAGAGTGGAAGGACAGCGCTGGGAACATCCTTCCTGCTGAAACAATACTGTCAGAAACAGGAGGACGCCATGACATCATCATCATCATTACTGTGACGAAGACCAACCTCTTCAGCTGTGTAGTCACACAGGAGGACATTAGCCATCAGATCACTGCTGAGACCTACGTGTTTTTTAAAGGTGAGATTTCTTCCCAAGACATTTAATCATCAAGTAATTGTAATTGTTCACTTTTTATTGGTCTTTAAAGTTTTTAGACATATTTTGTTGTTTTTTGTGTGTCTTTGACCAGTGTGTTACATGATATGCGGTACATTTTGTGTGTTATATTAACTTTTTGTGATGTGTTTCAGAGAAACTGTGTGAGGACTCAGTCAGAAGAGTGAGAATTGAAGTGTGTTTTGCTTTACTGGTCGGCCAACTTTTAATTTTTCTTGTAATTTTTATTTGTCTTGTGTGTCGAAACTGCATCACAATAAAGTGCAATCGAGGTAAGTTTATGCTATGTATCTTATCAACAGACTAGAACTATTCTGTCCATATTTACATGAGGTCTCTGCTTCTAACACTGATTCAGTTAAAGTGAATAAAACACAGACATTAATCTATAACTATTGATTATGTTCCAGCAAACAGACGTCCTGAAGTCAAGTCAAGTCATTTTTCACCCTGGTTTGAAGGCAAGTGTAACAATCAAACCCTGACACCTCTCTGTTTAGGACTTTTCTTAATATCGGTTTATTAATGATCAGTGAACTCGGTCAATATCAATACCCCAGCAAAAAGAAACTAGAATGTTTCATTGTCCCTGATTCTTGGTATGTATCTTGATACTAATATTGCCAGTACTAATATAATGATTATAATGAGTATTAATAGCAGTATCATTGAAGTTCTCAGGCTTTGTGTGTCAGTGAAACCTGTAGTAGTGGTAGAATCACAGTTAAAAGGACAGATCTGTAAAAGCAACAGGAAGTCCAACCAACTGCCTCATCAGCTCCCATTTGAACTTTGAGCTGAAAACAGTGGAGGAAAGCAGACAGTAGCAGTTTTCTCTCTGCTGTCATGTTGACATTTTGAACTTGATCCATACAAATGATAGATCTACATGTTCAGCAGCTTCTTAGGATGCTGACGGTGTCTCATTTTAACAAGACCACCTACAGGGTTTGGATCAGGCTCTGGTTCCAGTGCTGCTTCAGGGGCTTTCAGATACAGTTACACACAGCTGATGCTGATTGGCTGATTAAACCTCCAATCAGATTACTCCTCTGTTCTGATTGGTCCATTTGTGTTCAGATACTGGTAGTTGAGACCTTCAACAGCAAACTGGAGCAACTATCACTACGACTAATACATATAGTTCTACAGATCAGAGTAAATGAGCCACATGCAGACTGAGAAGGGCAGAAGAGGAGTAAAATGAACAATATATAGAAGTAACAAAAGTCAGAGTACCGGGCAGGAGGGCGACCTGAGGGACGGGCAGGAGTCCAGGGGCAATGACAAATCCAGTCTGGAGGCCGGGCAGTAGGCTAGCAGCGATGATGGATCGCCTCTGGAGGCCAAGCAAGAGGCCGGAGGCGAAGGCGAAACCCCTCTGGAGGCTGGTACCGAGGCTGGGGATCAGAGGAGGCAGGGACTCAGGAGGCTGCTGCTGCACCTGATGACGTACAGGGCAGGGGACAGACTGGCTGTGGGCCGATGGGGGACCAGGAGCAGAGATGGGCGTGTCAGCTCTGTGATTGACAGCTGTGATCGCTGGCAGTGATTGACAATGAGCCACAATAAGTTTAGATTAGACGTTTATTTTAATTCTATTTCTAGCCAGTAATGTTGAATGTTGACGGTGATTTCACAGGTTTAGGATGTACGTTTGATTGTTGACCTCTGAATAACGTCGAACATCAAGAGTTATCAGTAAAACGATGAGTTGTGAGCTGACTGAACAGCTGTTTGACAAAAGACTTTTTAAAGATGACACAAACATGGAAATCTTTTTTTTCGGAGGGGGCAAATCCGTTTTTCTTGTCTTCCAAAATTCTGTATAATATAAAAGTTGACGTTATGTAATATAGACTTTTGTTTTCTGCAGGTTTGTGGCAGAAGAGAGAAGATTCTACTAAACATTCTATTAACCGGGAGTTCGGAATACCAATCATGCATGAGACCAAACAGCAGCTGTGCAGAGAGGAATCCACGTCGCAGCCTGTGCTGGAGGTCCACATGGTTGAGAGTCATCACGTTTGAGTTGTGTCACACAAGCAGTATTGGACATATGATTTATAGGTCCTCTGTTAAAGGCATGTGTGTGTGTCTACACTATAACACAAATACACTGCCCTGTAGAAGATCTTTGTTGAATTTAATCACAAATAATCAGACACTGCCACACTCTTTCAGTGGATCATCAGTGATGATTGAGAGGTGATGCTCAGCTTCAGCGACACAAAAATATATTCAGACATCAGCCTAATACTTCTGCAAAAATACATTGACATAGAAGAATCGATCATTGGCCTTGGCGGAGGAATACACTTTCTGAATGCCCTTTTTTGTATTTGTGTCTCAGTCAAACTGTTCATACAGTGAAACAGTCCAGGTTCTTGGTCAATGGTTCAAATCACTTTCTGCTGCCTGAAGTTAGCAATGCTCCAACAATGCTGCTGACCACACCTCATTTTAACACCATCATTCCCATCGGCACAGCGATGGATTGCATGTATATTTGCTGCTTAAACAACATGGACGCTGGGAGTGAAAACGGCATCAGTTGGAAAGTCACGATGACACTCGACGCTTCGAGCCGTCAGGATTGAACTAGCCACTGGACTGTTGTTAAGGACATTATGGCATCGAGTGGATGAGATGAAGCTATGCTCAGAGAGAAAAGTGAACAATGTTGTAATACGAGAATAAAACTAGAAGGGCGCTCGGAGAGTGCATACGTCTGCGTAAGGCAGCAGAAAATACCCGATTACCTCCTCCCCATTCCAAGGACCACTTCTACAAAATTAGATTGAAACTGTGAGATAAAGCTGGGCAAACTCTGTGATTTTAGAAGTGTTAATTTGACAAATTTAAACCAGTAAATTGTCTGCAATGTGAAGCCAAAGCTCATAGTTTGATCATTAAACGGCGACCCGACTGCTCACTAAGTACATATAAAGGAGGCCCGTCGGTCCCTGTGGACCAGTCTGGCTATTGATGCTCATCAATAAAGATTTGTTTGAAAGCTCCTCCAGGGTAGGTAGAAGTTTGTTTGCTAGTGGTTCACTATTAGGCAGGGACTTCTAAAAAAGACATGCAGGTGTATATGGACTCACAGGCGGCTATAGGAAGACGAGGGCAGGATGGTTTGTCACTTGGAGAATTGGAGATAATTTCATGACATTTTACAATATAGATGTACATTGTTGGCACTTATCAGACGCTCTGTTTCCCACTTAGCACGGTTGCACAAAAAGAGACAGAGTTCAGAGACTCATCTCTTCTACAACTGTACGAGTGCCTAATAATTGATGAACAAGTTTCTTAGCAAAACTTCATCTGGCTTTCCGACGGCTGGTTGGGAGAAGTTAATCTAGCCGTGATCGCTCCTCACTACCCCCCCACCCCACAAACAACACCCGACGAAGCTGAATTCTGGCCGACTCTGAAATAAGTGTTACGGCTCAAAGATCGTGTCCCAAACGGGCTGAAATCGTACAGAGTATGTCCAGCTTTACGAACAAACGGCGATGAAACATCAGCTCCTTGGCGGAGGTTAAAAAAGAGACATAAAACTAAAGCGAGTAAAGGAACGTTTTTTGAAGGATCATATCGATCGTAAAAAAATCCAAATATTTACTTGTCTCTAAAAGCTCATCAGCTAAAACTAAACCATGAATCAGGAAACCTCTAAAACCAGATGATACCGAACTATCAGGGTCCCATTACATTCTATAATAACTATAGAATGTAATCTGACCATGCAGTGCCTTAAACAGAGCAGAAGATTACAGCTGGATCAGTTACAAACAACCCACAACAATTCTGGAAAGAATGAAAGAAATGTGATAAAATAAACTCCAACAGCAGTTTTATTACATAGTGGTGACGTTCCTCCTGTCATTATTACTCTGTATTACTAACTGTAATTTAATATTGTGGAAAAACGGACTCATTGCGGCGTCTTGTTGAGCCATTAATTTATTGATTAGATCAGTCAAAATGTTGTTGCCTTTACATTTATGAGACTGTGTATATTTCTCTGTATAAATAATACATATACGAATTGGTTTGATGCACCTCTTAAGTTATTACAACAAAACACAAATTATTCTAGGTTTATGTAGTGTGTTGTAATTATGGCTTCATTAAAAATAAGGTGTTCTTGTTATGTCATTTAGTTCGAAGCCACTGGTTTTTAGGCGTAAAGAAAATGCTCTGACCGTTGAAGTAGGTTATTTCTAAAATAATCAGACAGGAAACTGTTGTGTCGGATTATTTAGAGTTAGTTTGGAACGGGTGTTTAGTGTGAATGTTCGAACTTTGTCTCAAAAGCCTGCAAATGAAAGTAAGATGGATTTTTTTAGTAGATTTTCTTCTTTATCTCTATTCATGTCCTCAGAATAAATTTATTTTTGTTATACATTATATACGTTTTGTTTTACTCTGTGATTAAGATTAGACTGAAGAAGGTGCTGGTTTCCTGCTGTGCTCTTAATAAACATTTATGCTGCACTTTGGTGATGATTTTATGTTCTCTTGATACAACAGCTGTTTTAGATAGTTAAACAGCACAAAGGTAGAGACACAAGTTTAATTTAGGAAGGTTAAGGCTTTATGAAACCAAACCATCAGTCAATCAATTGAAAACTAAGTTGGAAAAGTTTTAAAACAGCAAACAGGAAGGTGTCAATTAAAATAGAACTAAATCTGGACCCTTACATTAATGAAGGTCAACAGAACAATCATATAACAGAAGTATGAAATAAACCTGGGACCTGTTTCATAACAACTATTTTATCAAACAAGACAGGCTTATTCTGCTTGGTGTGATTCATTTTCACTTTATTTGGTTCTATAAAGCAAGTTCAACATAGATTGACCTCAGTTACTATGACAACTAATGCTGGTAAATTAACCTGGTATGGATCAGGCTAACTAGTCACCTGACTGGAATCCATAGAAAACCTCTGCTGGGATCTGAAGGAGCTGGTTGCAGCAGGTAAACCAGGAATATTCCAGAACTGGAGGCCTTTGTCCATGAGGAATGGGCTAAGATTCCTCAGGAACGCTGCCAGAAGCTGGTGTCTGGACCTGCATCAGGTTTGCAGCAGGTCATAGCAGCTAAAGGGTCTACAAACAACTAGAGACGCTGGTCTTTAAGGGTCATTTAGAGACTGAGGAGTCAGGAAACACTTTAATATCTGTTTATTGATGTATTTAAACTGTTCCTGTGTGATTTGATTATTGCAAACAGCTGGTAAGAAGTAGATTTTACCTACAAAGATACAAAGAGAGAAAACCAAAACCCAACACCAACACTGCACTGGATGTTTCTGCACTTTGGGAGGAAGCTGCAGCTCCTGGAGGGAACCCACGGAAACATGGGGAGAACATGCAAAGTCCACCCAGGGAAGCACCAGTGTGGGAATCGAACCCAGAACCTTCTCGCAATGGGGCAACAGTTCTAACCACCACACATCTGTGCTGCCTGCAAGGTAGATAGATAAATAAATAGATAGATAGACGGACGGACAGACAGAGACTTTATTAATCCCCATGGGGGAAATTCGGTTGTTACAGCATTAACAGATTCCAAAACGCTCTCATAAACCACGGAATATAATAGCTTCAGTTTTGTCTCCTACAACAATGTTGAGTCATTAAGAACATTTAGATGGTCTTGGTGTCCACTGTAATTGACATTCAAAAAAGGGCTATTATTTCAAAACACAAATAATTTAATTGCTTTCAAAGCTAAATATATCATTCCTGACATGTTAATAAACAAGAAAACATAAGATTATCACGGTAAAAGAACAATATATTCACAATATTTGATTTACCTCTCCTCTTTCCATAACATGTGTCGCTATGCTGTGACTATGCACTTTGAATGAAAAGAAAACGGGAGTTCCCAGCATCCCAGCCTGTCACATGACATCACTGAAAGCCCCGGATGTCCTCTTTAAAATACAACAGGGATTGATTGAGTAACTCTAAAGAGTAAAAGGAGGGGCGTGTTAACAAAATGTCAATCACAGAGGACAGAACTCAATGGGCGGAGTCTCAGGAGCTTATATTAATGATCTTCCGTGTTCTTGCTGAAGCCGTTCCGCTATCATCCCAGCTTCTCCACAGTTTTAGAGTTTAGAGATACAGTTTTTTGGTCTTATTAGTATCGTCTTCGGGTTTAGATCGTATTGCTTTGTAAAAGCGTTCAGTAGCTTTACGCTGACAGTTCAGCTCGTAGCATGTCGAGAAATAAGCCGCCTCTGGAGCTTCTAGCAGTGTTTCTCTATCTCCTGATAGTGTCCAGGATAATACTCGGATATGAAACCGGTAAGTTAATAAATGTAATGTCTTCTCTCTTAACATGTTAGCTAAAACACGGCAGAATGTGCTATATTCGTAGATGACGGTATTGATGATAATGTCAACAAAGAGGCTAGTATGTTACCTTGCGATCATAAGTAAAAGGGTGCAAACCGCGCGTGAACTTTGTTTTTATATATAAATCCAGCACAGGAAGCTCCTCCCTCGCTCATCCATTGGCTGCGTACTTAGAAGGCGTGGTCTGTGTGTGCGGGGGCGAGCTGCGCGTCCACAATGTGAGAGTTGTGCACACGAGACGACAACAGAGAGGAGAGAGGAGAGAGGAGAGCAGCACAACGGAACGTTTTCAGACAGCTGGACTCTTGGTGAAATACAAATGTGTAACCTGGGGAAACGTAGAAATTACAAAGTGAAACTAATCCCTTTGTATCGATCCAATTAACGTGAGGATCGATATTCAAAAGGAGAACTGAGTATCGATACTTTTCGGATACTTGTGATCGACATTTATCGGCCGCCAGTTTATTCTTGACATTAACCTAAGATAAGTTAAGGCGAGATTAGCTTCCTGTCAGCTCGTAGCATGTCGAGAAATAAGCCGCCTCTGGAGCTTCTAGCAGTGTTTCTCTATCTCCTGATAGTGTCCAGGATAATACTCGGATATGAAACCGGTAAGTTAATAAATGTAATGTCTTCTCTCTTAACATGTTAGCTAAAACACGGCAGAATGTGCTATATTCGTAGATGACGGTATTGATGATAATGTCAACAAAGAGGCTAGTATGTTACCTTGCGATCATAAGTAAAAGGGTGCAAACCGCGCGTGAACTTTCTTTTTATATATAAATCAGCACAGGAAGCTCCTCCCTCGCTCATCCATGGGCTGCGTACTTAGAAGGCGTGGTCTGTGTGTGCGGGGGCGAGCTGCGCGTCCACAATGTGAGAGTTGTGCACACGAGACGACAGCAGCGCAGCAGAGAGCAGAGAGGAGAGGAGAGAGGAGAGCAGCACATGAATAGATGGAAACAGAGGATTATGGAACATGTACTGACAATTAAAGGAAAGCAGCAGAATTCAAATGGATCAAGTTAAAAAGGGACCCGATTAAACTAAACAAGACCTCCCAGCTTTTATATCAGGGTTTAAAGCTGAGGGGCTCGGCCCAAAAGAGGCCAGTCGCACCTCAGGTGATTTTAAAGGACCAGGAGAACCTGACTTAGAAGTAATGCAGTGAGGAGCCTGACTGAGACTAAAACATGATGAACTTTATTTGAACAGGCAGACATGAATGGAGGAATGAGTTCTGTATAAATACCATCCATGTACCAAATATATTGAACTGCTTCTTGGTCTAAAATGTGTTAAATGAGCTATGTGGGCATTAAATGAACATATGACCACTGAACTAAAGTCTGCTGTTGAAACTGTATCGATATGAATATTTTGCAGCTAAACTGAAATATAATGTGATTTATTTTTCATTTTTATATTTGTGTTATTGCTAACAGCTTGTACTGTTTGTTTAAATTTGTCAAAGTGCTGAGAGTCTGTCAGGTACACTGAGCTCCACACTGTGTCCAGTTTATTAGTTTAGTAGTTTATTATTACTACTACTGTCATCTAATACAGTATAATTACATAAATGTAATGTGGAAATGGTCGGTAACCATGGAGCGTCTGACGGTCGTGTTTCTGTGTCTCGTGAGCTGCTCCGGTGTGACGTCTGCTGAGCAAAACGGTAAGAAAAGCGATCATCACGTTCAGCTCTGAATGGTGTTTGAATGGACTCTGTAAACCTGCAGATGTCATTAGCACAGATCAATAGTATTGATCAAAGTGATTAAAGCATCCTTCGGATCATTTCCGCCGGATGTCAGACCTGCTCAGTGTTTCAGGTGCTGCTGTGTCTCCAGGTGTGTAATGACCTGTAATGACTTGTTGTGATATGTGTGGGCGTCTTCATCCTGTTCTGCTGCAGCCTCTGTCTCTGAGAAACTCCTCTTCCTCACTCAGACCCACGCAGGGTAATTATTACCTCTGACAGACAGGATGTTTCTGCCAGCAGTGGTTTGTCTGTTTGTGTCTCTTACTGAAAAAGTCCTGAAGAGATTGTGATCAATGTTCTGCAGAGGTTAGGGTTCGGTCCCAGGACCAGTCCATCAGGTTCTGGTGTTGATCCGGATCATCATCTGGATCCAGAATGTTTTTAAAGGATTCTTTATCATTGTGGGACATTTAGTAGATTTTATCTTCTAACTTCCTGGATAATGTCTACAATGATGGGACAAAAATGACATCATCATAAGATCTAGAACACATCAGAATCTGATCTGGATCGGCTATTAAAACATTGAGACTTTGTTCTCATTTCAATGTTTTATTTAAGTTACTATTTATTTACAATAACCCTGACATGTTTCTTTGTTTTGGCATTTTATTTATTTGTTTATATTAATTTAATGTTTATTTGCTTTTTCTTTTATTTATCCTTTTATTTCCTTTATATTTGTATTGTTCATATATGTTTATGGATTGTTATTGTTATTGTTATATGTATTGATTTACTTATTTGTATTGATTATAATTATAGAATAAAGTTATATTAAAAAAAAGTTTAAAAGAAAGAATCTGATCTGGATCCAAGTCATTTTCTGGATCTGGAGATAAATGTATGAATTTCTGATCAAGTTTGTCTGCAAAGACTAAGTTATGAAAAAACAACATTTAAACATGTCGAGTCATCATGTTTTTATTTTCCAGAGCTTCTGGTCGTGGATGAAGGGAGAGACGTAATCTTATCCTGTTCCATCAGCAGCAACCTCCAGTTAATGGTCTTTGACTGGAAGAAAGACGGCAAGGAGGTGTTCCTGTATGACGCAGGCTCTCATTACAATAATGGACGTACAGGTCAAGACGAGCAGTTCAAAGGTCGCGTCTCACATTTTGCTGATAAACTGAGGAACGGTAACGCCTCCATACTCATCACAAACACAAAGCTGGCTGACCGTGGAAATTACTCCTGTGCTTTTCCACGTCTTACGCCTCCTAAAAAATTCTACATTCAGCTTGTTGTCGGTGAGTTTTTATATAAAAACAATGTCTGCTCATTTACTGAGGGGTTGACTGTCCCAGATGGACTTTGGTCAGGTGGTCTCATCTGGCAGGACCCCACAGAGCTGCAGCCACATCTGGAGCGATGACCTCTGCATCAAACACAGCTGATATTAGTGACTGTTGCAGATTTACTCTGCACAATGTAATTCCAGTGGTCTATAGAGGAGGAAATCTGAAATCCTGACTGTAAAAACTTCATCTGCATCTCAATGTTAGGATTGGGGAGGATCTGTGTTCCACAAATTTAGTAACTTTCTAAATCCGTCAAGTAAAGACGTCCACTTGATGTACAAGAGGTCGACCAGGTGTGCCTGCACCAGACGTATTGGTGTTTAAAAATGATCATTCTGATTAGCAGGTGGTTGAAATAATCCATCGTTAATGAGGAACATATTGATGACATCACCTGCAGCGATCCCCCACTGATTTGTGAAATCAGTATTAGATAAAAGTTCAATTAAATAAACACAGAAGCAAATGTCAGTTTTCTTCTCACACTGTTACATTATTATGTCTGCCAACTATAACATGTTTTATTTTCTCTTTTAGATCCCATCTTAAAAGACCGAAGTGACGAAAACATCCCAGGTGAGTTCTGATTTTGATGACGTCACTGCCGTGAGTTTGTCTCCACAGGTCAAAAACACTTTAAATCTGTTGTTATTGTGGTCTAATGGTTGTAATTTCAAGTCATTAATACTCATCAATCTGGCAATAATTTTTATTTGTCTCCTGTTGCTGATTTTATATTAATGTCATATATTGAGTAAAATTCTATTCTGATTTAGCAGATCTTATTACTTTAATATAGATGATTTTCATACTTTTGATTTGACGTGTGTTTTAATCATAACATAATCTTTAATGTTGTATAACTGTGACAAAGTTTATGTTACTAAATAATGTAATCTATTTAGCAACAGTATAAACTACATAGATGTAGAAATTATTAACTATATTTCACATGAGTTTAATTTCAATCAATAATTTATTTTAAAATTAAACTTTTTTCTTGGCACCAAAAAGGGTGAAAAATGTGTGATTATCATCCATGTCAACCTCTATGAACTTCCATAAGTAATGTGGATGTTCTGCGTCTAAGTCCCCACAGAAACTCAGGAGATTTCATGTGAGAAAATACAGGGACAGCATGCAAAGAATAAAAAGGCTTATTTTAGTCCAGTGATCATGTCACACAAGATGGTCCAGTGGTTCTGATGGTCGACTCCCATGAAGGAAACTCGGGTTTGATTCTTCTTCACCTTAGCCTTTAAGCTAAACGTGTTAGCGCGTACCACCATCTGAGGACAGTGCACAAGTTTGAGCGAATGTACATGTGCAGCTACACGAGATCAGCTCGGCGTCAATTTGTGTCCTTTGCTGTGTGAATCAGCGGCTTAAAAAACGACTTCATTACACGACTCAGAATGCATGAAAAGTTAATATCACCCACGCTCTGTGCACCAATTAATGTTCTTGTTTGTCTCTCTGATCAAAACTGGAGAGACCGATCTTCTGAAATCGCAGGTGAGTCATGATGTCAGTGATCTCAGTAAATTGTGCTACAACATGATGAAGTGGCTTCATGTTGTTCTCACTCGGCACAAACCAAGGCAGTCCTGAGACGTTCAGAGAACGAGGTGCTGACAGTCGTACAGCCTGACTTTGTGTTCTGCACACAGGTGCGTCTCCAAAGCCACACATCTCGGTACTTGGATCCACAGACGACGGGATGGAGCTGCGGTGTGAGGTTCAAGGGGCTTTTCCTAAATCTAAAGTAGAGTGGAAGGACAGCGCTGGGAACATCCTTCCTGCTGAAACAATACTGTCAGAAACAGGAGGACGCCATGACATCATCATCATCATTACTGTGACGAAGGCCAACCTCTTCAGCTGTGTAGTCACACAGGAGGACATTAGCCATCAGATCACTGCTGAGACCTACGTGTTTTTTAAAGGTGAGATTTCTTCCCAAGACATTTAATCATCAAGTAATTGTAATTGTTCACTTTTTATTGGTCTTTAAAGTTTTTAGACATATTTTGTTGTTTTTTGTGTGTCTTTGACCAGTGTGTTACATGATATGCGGTACATTTTGTGTGTTATATTAACTTTTTGTGATGTGTTTCAGAGAAACCGTGTGAGGACTCAGTCAGAAGAGAGAGAATTGAAGTGTGTTTTGCTTTACTGGTCGGCCAACTTTTAATTTTTCTTGTAATTTTTATTTGTCTTGTGTGTCGAAACTGCATCACAATAAAGTGCAATCGAGGTAAGTTTATGCTATGTATCTTATCAACAGACTAGAACTATTCTGTCCATATTTACATGAGGTCTCTGCTTCTAACACTGATTCAGTTAAAGTGAATAAAACACAGACATTAATCTATAACTATTGATTATGTTCCAGCAAACAGACATCCTGAAGTCAAGTCAAGTCATTTTCCACCCTGGTTTGAAGGCAAGTGTAACAATCAAACCCCGACACCTCTCTGTTTAGGACTTTTCTTAATATCGGTTTATTAATGATCAGTGAACTCGGTCAATATCAATACCCCAGCAAAAAGAAACTAGAATGTTTCAGTGTCCCTGATTCTTGGTATGTATCTTGATACTAATATTGCCAGTACTAATATAATGATTATAATGAGTATTAACAGCAGTATCATTGAAGTTCTCAGGCTTTGTGTGTCAGTGAAACCTGTAGTAGTGGTAGAATCACAGTTAAAAGGACAGATCTGTAAAAGCAACAGGAAGTCCAACCAACTGCCTCATCAGCTCCCATTTGAACTTTGAGCTGAAAATAGTGGAGGAAAGCAGACAGTAGCAGTTTTCTCTCTGCTGTCATGTTGACATTTTGAACTTGATCCATACAAATGATAGATCTACATGTTCAGCAGCTTCTTAGGATGCTGACGGTGTCTCATTTTAACAAGACCACCTACAGGGTTTGGATCAGGCTCTGGTTCCAGTGCTGCTTCAGGGGCTTTCAGATACAGTTACACACAGCTGATGCTGATTGGCTGATTAAACCTCCAATCAGATTACTCCTCTGTTCTGATTGGTCCATTTGTGTTCAGATACTGGTAGTTGAGACCTTCAACAGCAAACTGGAGCAACTATCACTACGACTAATACATATAGTTCTACAGATCAGAGTAAATGAGCCACATGCAGACTGAGAAGGGCAGAAGAGGAGTAAAATGAACAATATATAGAAGTAACAAAAGTCAGAGTACTGGGCAGGAGGGCGACCTGAGGGACGGGCAGGAGTCCAGGGGCAATGACAAATCCAGTCTGGAGGCCGGGCAGTAG
This sequence comes from Chaunax sp. Z400, assembly GCA_037577475.1. Taxonomy (NCBI): domain Eukaryota; kingdom Metazoa; phylum Chordata; class Actinopteri; order Lophiiformes; family Chaunacidae; genus Chaunax; species Chaunax sp. Z400. Next base: position 2,775,314 of record CM075185.1, read on the forward strand.
GCTAGCAGCGATGATGGATCGCCTCTGGAGGCCAAGCAAGAGGCCGGAGGCGAAGGCGAAACCCCTCTGGAGGCTGGTACCGAGGCTGGGGATCAGAGGAGGCAGGGACTCAGGAGGCTGCTGCTGCACCTGATGACGTACAGGGCAGGGGACAGACTGGCTGTGGGCCGATGGGGGACCAGGAGCAGAGATGGGCGTGTCAGCTCTGTGATTGACAGCTGTGATCGCTGGCAGTGATTGACAATGAGCCACAATAAGTTTAGATTAGACGTTTATTTTAATTCTATTTCTAGCCAGTAATGTTGAATGTTGACGGTGATTTCACAGGTTTAGGATGTACGTTTGATTGTCGACCTCTGAATAACGTCGAACATCAAGAGTTATCAGTAAAACGATGAGTTGTGAGCTGACTGAACAGCTGTTTGACAAAAGACTTTTTAAAGATGACACAAACATGGAAATGTTTTTTTTCGGAGGGGGCAAATCCATTTTTCTTGTCTTCCAAAATTCTGTATAATATAAAAGTTGACGTTATGTAATATAGACTTTTGTTTTCTGCAGGTTTGTGGCAGAAGAGAGAAGATTCTACTAAACATTTTATTAACCGGGAGTTCGGAATACCAATCATGCATGAGACCAAACAGCAGCTGTGCAGAGAGGAATCCACGCAGCCTGTGCTGGAGGTCCACATGGTTTAGAGTCATCACGTTTGAGTTGTGTCACACAAGCAGTATTGGACATATGATTTATAGGTCCTCTGTTAAAGGCATGTGTGTGTCTACACCAGGGGTCGGCAACCTTCAGCATTAAAAGAGCCATTTTGGCTCGATTCCCGACAAATGAAACCCACCTGGAGCCGCAAAACCTATTTGACCGCTATAATGAAGATAACACCGCATATATAGTTTCATTACACTTATGCTATGTATATAAGAACTGTAGTTTATTGCATTTATGAAATAAAAGAACTACAAACTGATAACGACTGTCATTTTATTTCTGTGCTTGACACAACAAAACACAATTCTTTTGAACTCTTAAAAAAAAGAATACTGGCGCGTATAATTTTTCTTTGAAATAAAATACAAAATGCAGGTCCTTCACTTATTAGTGGATTTGAAAAAAAGAAATATTCACTTTAATTAAAAGGGGAAAAAATGTCTATTTCAGTGTCATCCGCGACTATTTCCTCAGTCGTGCTGCAGTCAACCGTCGACCTGAATATGAAACAAAACTACATCAGTTCAGGGTCCGATATAAATATCTATATTTGCTAAATTAATTGCTCGTTTCTCTCACCTGCTTAATGCGATTTCTGCCCATGAACGTCCCCGCAGAGCTTCTCCATATCGGGCTTGTATGATGTAACTTTGAGCTTCACACATGACTAAGCTGTCATCTGTGATGTCATGTTCATGTTCAAATAGGTGTCGGGAATTTCATTCCATGTCTCGAACACAAGTTTGTCCGGTTTGGGGAGGTTTTCAAAATCATGCCACTTGTGAGTCTGAGCAAGAATGGCCTTCTGTCGAGCAACATCTTCAAGATCAGCTGTCAATCTTCTGAACTTAGACACCCACACGTCTTTGTCAGCTATGTCGGCCAGTTCGATCTCGAGATCGGGGTGACTTACACCTGTAAATGCAGTCATATTCAACAGGGATGGATCGATGTTCAGGGGAGTGACGGGAAAGGATAATGTGTTTTTTTCCTCTCTGAACTCAGAATCTTTCCCCAAACGCGGTTTGTATTGCGATGATTGCACGATGTAAATACTCGTAATTTATCTGATGGTGCTTCTTTAAACTCTTTCAAGGAGGGGAAGTGAGACAGCCTACCGCCAAAACCTCCTCCAGCATCTGCAGGGCTGTGCCTCCTTTCCCCTGAAGACTTTTGTTCAACGTGTTAAGGTGCGCTGTCATATCCACCATGAAGCGCAGCTTCTCCAGCCAATCTGGCTGCTCCAGCTCAGGACAGGTGAGGCTTTTGCTTTCCAGGAAAGCTTTTACGTGCTCCAGACATACAGCGAGCCGCTTCAGCACCTGCCCTCTGGACAAACACCGGACTTCGTTCTGCAGCAGGAGATCCGAATATGCGCATTCAACTTCTTCTAATAATGAACGGAACTGTCGGTGGTTCAGTCCTTTTGCCACTATTTTGTTCACTATTTGAATGACAAGATTCATCACTTCTGTGCATTCTGGAGGAAATGTTTTAGCGCACAATGCCTCTTGGTGCAGGATGCAGTGAAACGTCAGCAGCTTTCTGTCCAGCGACTTCTGAAGTAAAGCCACAAACCCTCCTGTGCTCCTGTCATACTGGGTGCCCCATCAGTAGCCACTGACACCAGGTGGGTGGTGTTTATTTCTTTGGCTTTTAAACAATCCGACACAGCCTCACAGATGTCCTCTCCCCGTGTTTGGCCTTTAAATGGTATCAACTCAATGATTTCTTCCTGTGGTCCATCAGAGTTCACGTATCTGCATAATAGCGCTAATTGTTCAATATCGCTGACATCTTTCGACTCGTCACAGGCGATTGAGTAGCTGGAGCCGAATTTATGTCCCCAATTTGTTGACTGGTGATGTTTGCTGCCATTTTTATGGTCCTGTCCTTGACCGTCTTTGCAGAGAGAGGCATATCTCTAATTTTCTGAACAATTTCATTCTTGTTTTTGAAGTCCGAGAATAGATGTTCTGATATCTTGATGAACGATTCTTTTAAATACTCTCCATCAGTGAATGGCTTCCCGTGCCTGCTTTCTCCTGAGCTGCCACAAAACAAGCAGAAGCACTTGAATTTGTAGATTTCATCCACTTCTTCAAAGTGTTTTTGCTCTGATCAGCTTTCCGCAGCAGTTCCGAAACTGCTGTTTTTCGTTCATCACCAGCTGGGTATTTATTTATTATGGAAATGTTTTCAACATTTGATTTTTTGTTGTTTGCCAATTTCTCCGCACATATTAAGCATACAGGTAAACCAGCTTCGTCAGTAGTGAAAGCAAATGAATCTGTCCATGAAGCATTAAACTTCTATTTTCCTCAGAAACTTTTCTTTTTTTGGATGTATCCATGGTTAACTTACCGGGGGTCAAGAGCTCGAAATAAGCCACCAGCCTGTCGGCAACAGGTGACGCATACAAGGTGGGACGCATATTTTGAACGACAAAATGTTAAACCACGTTTTATTTCAATGTTACAAGATCACCTAAATCTCCAGAATCAAAATTATTACATTGAAAATATTAACTAAATAGAATAAAATTTATTTAAATTAAATAGCCATTTTTATTCACATTATTTTCTCAAAGCCACAGGGAGCCACGGCAGAGGGATGAAAGAGCCGCATGCGGCTCCGGAGCCGCAGGTTGCCGACCCCTGGTCTACACTGTATAACACAAATACACTGCCCTGTGGGAGATCTTTGTTGAATTTAATCACAAATAATCAGACACTGCCACACTCTTTCAGTGGATCATCAGTGATGATTGAGAGGTGATGCTCAGCTTCAGCGACACAAAAATATATTCAGCCATCAGCCTAATACTTCTGCAAAAATACATTGACATAGAAGAATCGATCATTGGCCTTGGTGGAGGAATACACTTTCTGAATGCCCTTTTTTGTATTTGTGTCTCAGTCAAACTGTTCATACAGTGAAACAGTCCAGGTTCTTGGTCAATGGTTCAAATCACTTTCTGCTGCCTGAAGTTAGCAATGCTCCAACAATGCTGCTGACCACCTCATTTTAACACCATCATTCCCATCGGCACAGCGATGGATTGCATGTATATTTGCTGCTTAAACAACATGGACGCTGGGAGTGAAAACGGCATCAGTTGGAAAGTCACGATGACACTCGACGCTTCGAGCCGTCAGGATTGAACTAGCCACTGGACTGTTGTTAAGGACATTATGGCATCGAGTGGATGAGATGAAGCTATGCTCAGAGAGAAAAGTGAACAATGTTGTAATACGAGAATAAAACTAGAAGGGCGCTCGGAGAGTGCATACGTCTGCGTAAGGCAGCAGAAAATACCCGATTACCTCCTCCCCATTCCAAGGACCACTTCTACAAAATTAGATTGAAACTGTGAGATAAAGCTGGGCAAACTCTGTGATTTTAGAAGTGTTAATTTGACAAATTTAAACCAGTAAATTGTCTGCAATGTGAAGCCAAAGCTCATAGTTTGATCATTAAACGGCGACCCGACTGCTCACTAAGTACATATAAAGGAGGCCCGTCGGTCCCTGTGGACCAGTCTGGCTATTGATGCTCATCAATAAAGATTTGTTTGAAAGCTCCTCCAGGGTAGGTAGAAGTTTGTTTGCTAGTGGTTCACTATTAGGCAGGGACTTCTAAAAAAGACATGCAGGTGTATATGGACTCACAGGCGGCTATAGGAAGACGAGGGCAGGATGGTTTGTCACTTGGAGAATTGGAGATAATTTCATGACATTTTACAATATAGATTGTACATTGTTGGCACTTATCAGACGCTCTGTTTCCCACTTAGCACGGTTGCACAAAAAGAGACAGAGTTCAGAGACTCATCTCTTCTACAACTGTACGAGTGCCTAATAATTGATGAACAAGTTTCTTAGCAAAACTTCATCTGGCTTTCCGACGGCTGGTTGGGAGAAGTTAATCTAGCTGTGATCGCTCCTCACTACCCCCCCCACCCCACAAACAACACCCGACGAAGCTGAATTCTGGCCGACTCTGAAATAAGTGTTACGGCTCAAAGATCGTGTCACAAACGGACTGAAATCGTACAGAGTATGTCCAGCTTTACGAACAAACGGCGATGAAACATCAGCTCCTTGGCGGAGGTTAAAAAAGAGACATAAAACTAAAGCGAGTAAAGGAACGTTTTTTGAAGGATCATATCGATCGTAAGAAAATCCAAATATTTACTTGTCTCTAAAAGCTCATCAGCTAAAACTAAACCATGAATCAGGAAACCTCTAAAACCAGATGATACCGAACTATCAGGGTCCCATTACATTCTATAATAACTATAGAATGTAATCTGACCATGCAGTGCCTTAAACAGAGCAGAAGATTACAGCTGGATCAGTTACAAACAACCCACAACAATTCTGGAAAGAATGAAAGAAATGTGATAAAATAAAGTCCAACAGCAGTTTTATTACATAGTGGTGACGTTCCTCCTGTCATTATTACTCTGTATTACTAACTGTAATTTAATATTGTGGAAAAACGGACTCATTGCGGCGTCTTGTTGAGCCATTAATTTATTGATTAGATCAGTCAAAATGTTGTTGCCTTTACATTTATGAGACTGTGTATATTTCTCTGTATAAATAATACATATACGAATTGGTTTGATGCACCTCTTGTACAGTTTTTATATCTATGTACACAAGTTATTACAACAAAACACAAATTATTCTAGGTTTTATGTAGTGTGTTGTAATTATGACTTCATTAAAAATAAGGTGTTCTTGTTATGTCATTTAGTTCGAAGCCACTGGTTTTTAGGCGTAAAGAAAATGCTCTGACCGTTGAAGTAGGTTATTTCTAAAATAATCAGACAGGAAACTGTTGTGTCGGATTATTTAGAGTTAGTTTGGAACGGGTGTTTAGTGTGAATGTTCGAACTTTGTCTCAAAAGCCTGCAAACGAAAGTAAGATGGATTTTTTAGTAGATTTTCTTCTTTATTTCTATTCATGTCCCCAGAATAAATTTATTTTTGTTATACATTATGTACGTTTTGTTTTACTCTGTGATGAAGATTAGACTGAAGAAGGTGCTGGTTTCCTGCTGTGCTCTTAATAAACATTTATGCTGCACTTTGGTGATGATTTTATGTTCTCTTGATACAACAGCTGTTTTAGATAGTTAAACAGCACAAAGGTAGAGACACAAGTTTAATTTAGGAAGGTTAAGGCTTTATGAAACCAAACCATCAGTCAATCAATTGAAAACTAAGTTGGAAAAGTTTTAAAACAGCAAACAGGAAGGTGTCAATTAAAATAGGACTAAATCTGGACCCTTACATTAATGAAGGTCAACAGAACAATCATATAACAGAAGTATGAAATAAACCTGGGACCTGTTTCATAACAACTATTTTATCAAACAAGACAGGCTTATTCTGCTTGGTGTGATTCATTTTCACTTTATTTGGTTCTATAAAGCAAATTCAACATAGATTGACCTCAGTTACTATGACAACTAATGCTGGTAAATTAACCTGGTGTGGATCAGGCTAACTAGTCGCCTGACTGGAATCCATAGAAAACCTCTGGTGGGATCTGAAGAAGCTGGTTGCAGCAGGTAAACCAGGAATATTCCAGAACTGGAGGCCTTTGTCCATGAGGAATGGGCTAAGATTCCTCAGGAACGCTGCCAGAAGCTGGTGTCTGGACCTGCATCAGGTTTGACTGTTGCAGATTTACTCTGCACAATGTAATTCCAGTGGTCTATAGAGGAGGAAATCTGAAATCCTGACTGTAAAAACTTCATCTGCATCTCAATGTTAGGATTGGGGAGGATCTGTGTTCCACAAATTTAGTAACTTTCTAAATCCGTCAAGTAAAGACGTCCACTTGATGTAAAAGAGGTCGACCAGGTGTGCCTGCACCAGACGTATTGGTGTTTCAAAATGATCATTCTGATTAGCAGGTGGTTGAAATAATCCATCGTTAATGAGGAACATATTGATGACATCACCTGCAGCGATCCCCCACTGATTTGTGAAATCAGTATTAGATAAAAGTTCAATTAAATAAACACAGAAGCAAATGTCAGTTTTCTTCTCACACTGTTACATTATTATGTCTGCCAACTATAACATGTTTTATTTTCTCTTTTAGATCCCATCTTAAAAGACCGAAGTGACGAAAACATCCCAGGTGAGTTCTGATTTTGATGACGTCACTGCCATGAGTTTGTCTCCACAGGTCAAAAACACTTTAAATCTGTTGTTATTGTGGTCTAATGGTTGTAATTTCAAGTCATTAATACTCATCAATCTGGCAATAATTTTTATTTGTCTCATGTTGCTGATTTTATAATAATGTCATATATTGAGTAAAAATCTATTCTGATTTAGCAGATCTTATTACTTTAATATAGATGATTTTATACTTTTGATTTGACATGTGTTTTAATCATAACATAATCTTTAATGTTGTATAACTGTGACAAAGTTTATGTTACTAAATAATGTAATCTATTTAGCAACAGTATAAACTGTTATAAAAGATGTAGAAATTATGAACTATATTTTACATGAGTTTAATTTAAATCAATATTTTTTATAAATCAAACTTTTTTCTTAAAAATCTATTCTGATTTAGCAGAGCTTACTAAATTAATATTAATAATTGTCATACTTTAAATGTCGTATTTTGTTGTTCAGTTGAATATTTTTATGTATAACTGTAATAAAGTTTTTTTCTCTTAATCATGTAAACATTTAGCATCAGTAATAACTACATCATTGTAGAAATGATGAACTTTGTTTTACATGAATTCGGTTGCAAACAATTTATATTCCAATTTATTTTATCTTCACTAAAATGACATTTGTCATCTGCAAATAATATACAACCACCTATAACTCAGTCAAAACCTCAATTAGTCTAGTTTACCTCCATAACTAAACAGGAGAAAACAATATTAACATTAATAATTATTATTATTTTCCTTCCATTGTAAGGCCAAGACTCACCAACTGTTAGCATTAAATGGATGTAAAACCCTATTTGGAGAACATTAAACTACCTAAATGACTTTTATCAGTTCTAATGCTTGTAGTTTGTCCCAAGTTTTGTCTTTAAAGGTTTTGATTGTTGCATATTTATTATCTGTTCTAGCCTTTTTAACTCTTTGTACACAGAACTATTATTATTATTATTTTTTATTTTTTATTTTTTTATCAGAACGTGTAAAAACGCAAAGGTTTGTTCAAACGTCTTCACTGTGTTTGAACTTCATTCATGATGGAGTCAGAAAATGTGTTTTCAGCTGTAAAAAGTTACCAAACTTAGGAAAAGTTCAATGTGTTTGAAATTTGATTGATTGTGAAATAATAATAGGATGTCAGAGAACCTCAGACTGTGCTTTTCTGATCATCAATCTGAAAATCTAATCTGCATAAACAATATATAATAATATACAATGAACAATAAACATCCCATAATTACTTTTCTAATGCTGTAATTGTGTTTATGATCTATTCTGTTCACAGGTGCAGCTTCTAAACCTTCTGTCACATCACTTAATCAAACAAAAGACTGGTCTCTGCTGCAGTGTGTTGTTCGAGGAGCTTCTCCTAAACCTAAAGTCGAGTGGTGGGACAGCGCTGGAAACATCCTCCCTGCTGAAGAACCACAGGTCACAGAGAGAGAAGGACGCTATGACATCATCCTCCAGACCACTGTGACCAAGACTGACCGCTATCGCTGTGTAGCCACACAGGAGGAAACCAACCATCAGCCTGAACCATCTGAGATTTATGTTCACATCAATGGTGAGATTCTTCTCAGTCATATTGTTACATTGAAATCATGTTAATTGTTGTATTGATTAAGGTTCAGACTGAACACAAAGAGAAATAGGATGAAGTGTTTCAGACGGAGTGAAAAGTCAAACTTCTACTGAGACTCTGAGACGTCATGAATCTCCAGAGGAAGAATGAAGGATCTGGAGGGAAACAACATGAGTTTGTAGTAAATGATGAGATCAGAACACATGAGCTCAGTTTAGGGGTCGAATCCCTGGAAGGCTGTATTTGAAGACTGAATGTGTCACAGCAGCAGAACAAGGCGTCACATTTCAGAGGCTCCTTCAAATGCAGCGAAATATTTGGTCTTTTTCCAGAGCAGCAAAAGAAGCAGGAGTTCAATCCTTTGTTTTCTGTCCTACAACATTCAGAATAAACAGCTTCTCATCACATAGTTTGTCCACTAGAGGGCAGCAACAGGCTGATCTCTACTCCTCCAAATGTTCCTCTGTTTGATCAGTCTTTATTCATCAATAATCAAAAACAGATGATCCTGATTGAGGACACATGAGGTGTAAATACAGTTTGTTCTACATGTTGTTCTTCATTGTTGTCATATTTAACTACAGAAAAGTCTGTAAACATGTCAGATTGTGTCCCTTAAATATCATGTAGTTGATCTAAATCTCTGCAGGACAGAAGTTGAACCTTCAGAATGTCTTTGTGGACAGAAGGTCTGCAGATGTTCCTCATCTCTTAGAGTCATCAGTCTATGAAGGGATTCACTCCCAGTACAGACAGCAGGGATTCTTCCAGCCACCACACATCTGTCTGACGGACCGATGACATCATAAACGGCCCTTAAAGTGACACAGAGTCACCTGTAAACCGGTCAGAGAGAGTCTCCCTCCTCCAACACCAGACTCATTCAAACTGATCAGCTGTGTCTGCTTACAAAGGAATTACAACACATTAGATGATCAGTTTTTCATCCTGTCAGCAAGAGACTGTTGATCAAATCCACTCATAATCGTCATCATTTAATTCAACAGTTTGACCTTTGAGAACTCTTTAATATTCACGTTCTGTTGACTTAGTCACATATATTTAAATTAAACTCTGTTTATGTATGAGGTCACACTTACACTGAGGTGTTTCTAATGTTTCTGTGTATTTACAACATGAAGGAGGCTGAATATTCTACACAACTCTGTTTATAGTGTCATCTGATGCACTACTAACACTATAACCTCCACGATTCAACATATTGAATTATCACAAGAAGAAAATAATACAGGCAGGTGTTTATTTAGACTTTCTTCTTCTGAAACACATTTGAATCCTCATTTACAAGATGAGGAGGGATGAAGAAAATATGACAGTGTTACACAATGTTTGTTCTCATTGGATTCCAGTATAAGTGATGTCACTGTTTGTGTCTGTTTATCTTCACATCCACCTGAGCAGACAGGTAGGACTGATCCTGCTTTATTCTGCTCATTTTAGTAGTTTCTATTTCATTGGTTTTCAAACAGTATGACATGTGTTCAGACTCAACAAAGGAAATGATGATGATGACATGTAAACAGAGAAAACCTTTCAAACTGAGTGAAAGTCAAACGTTTACTGAGGCTTCATGAATCTGCAGAGAAAAGAGGAAGAACGAAGGATCTGGAGGGAAAAAACAGAAAAAACTGGACTCAGTATTAAATTATAGTGTTAACACATATAATAAACACAATAATTTAATAAACGCACAAACTCATAGATAGATTTCTGAACGGCTGCTGGAACCTGATCTTTACATTCTGTCACATTTTTCTTATCGTCCCAACAAAACATGAAGTTTTTATTGGTGTCGCAGCTCAGATCTTAAACTGCCTTCCAGTCAAAATGGACAGAAATAAAGATGTACAGATAAACCCATTAGGTTCATGACTCTCTAGAAATAAAGTATAGATGCTCTTGATGAGGTTCATGTCTGAGATCCTGAGTGATGAGAAAACAGTCCAAATATGAGCCTCTTCTTTGTGTGGAGTTGATGTCCAGTCTGCTGCATGTGATACGAACACATTCTGAGTGTCACGTTAACTTCCTGTTATCTGTTTCAGATTCCTCCAGTAGAGACGTTGTTGTTGGTGTTGTTGTTGGTGTTGTTGTTACATTCTTCATCACTCTTCTTCTTGTTGGTGCTGCTGTATTTTGTGCCTGGAGAAGATTTAGAAAGAATCAGAATGGTAAAGGTAAGTTGAAATAATGCATCAGTGACATCATAATGAGCAGAAAACACATTCTTTACATGCATCTCATGTTTGAAGTCAGCTGTTTACTCTGAGACATTAAAGGATGAGTCGACTCACCTCCTTACTGACAGTCTGCTGAAGTTTCTTCATCCAACCAAACGTTTCTGGATCTTCACAGTGAAACAGCAGAGCAGCATTTCCTCAACACCTGAAGAAGATGGAGACGAGTTAACATGCAGCTCATTACAGGCTGCAGGCTGCAGACACACTTGGATTAAACCAGATGAGCTGGATGAAGTGATTTGATGCTGGTTTTACTGTGAGGCTCCAGAAATGTTTGGAGGTCAGCTGACTTTACATCAGCCTGACTGACTCCTCATGTTTGCTGAATTGTTCCTTTAATCCTTCTGTTGGTGTTTAAGAATTCTGGGTTTTCTTCAACAGAACTTTCTTTGACTTCCTGCAGGTTCACAGAGAGAGAGAAGCCTTTCTAAAAGACCGCCATCATTAACCACAGCTGATCCACAGGAGAACTAGCTTCACATGTATGTTATATGTTACCTGCTGCTTCTTTCTTCTTTCACTTCTGTCAGGCAGTCTGAGGGTTAAGGCCTGGTTTTAAAGGGACGTTTAGTTTAAGCTTAAAGTTGGGATCAGATTCATCTGTAGGGGATTTGTGTCCCGTTACCACAACCTCCATCCTTCCCTGACCTCCAACAGGTCTTCTTATATACTGACTCTGAGTTCAGTCAAGCTCATGACAGGAAGATAACAGCTGACCTGCTAACCTTTAAATCTACAGAACAGTTTCAGAGTAAAAGAGTGAAAAGGTTTTCAGGTGGTTCCATTCTATCAGATTAGAGTTAAGGTGACAGCAGCAGAGAGCAGGTGGCCTTTAATGCTGCTAGAAGTGATTATTAATGAATCCTCCTGTTAAACAGATGGAAATGAACAGTTTGGGTTGAATTCTAACATGTGGTGTGTTTGAGTTCATCTTTAGTGCAGCTTTAAAAGAACAAATCATGGACTAAACACACTTTTACTGTGTTCTTAATGTCTGAGAGGACTTTCTTCTTAATGTGGGGCCACTGATGGACACAAGTACATGATGATGACTGACATGGTCGACTATGACAGTTTCTCTGCTCTTGGCTCCACCTTGTGTCAGACATGAGATCAAACCCTTTATGTGGCTGTAAACTGATCATGGAGATGCATCAAAAACACATGAATAGATGGAAACAGAGGATTATGGAACATGTACTGACAATTAAAGGAAAGCAGCAGAATTCAAATGGATCAAGTTAAAAAGGGACCCCATTAAACTAAACAAGAACTCCCAGCTTTTATATCAGGGTTTAAAGCTGAGGGGCTCGGCCCAAAAGAGGCCAGTCGCACCTCAGGTGATTTTAAAGGACCAGGAGAACCTGACTTAGAAGTAATGCAGTGAGGAGCCTGACTGAGACTAAAACATGATGAACTTTATTTGAACAGGCAGACATGAATGGAGGAATGAGTTCTGTATAAATACCATCCATGTACCAAATATATTGAACTGCTTCTTGGTCTAAAATGTGTTAAATGAGCTACGTGGGCATTAAATGAACATGTGACCACTGAACTAAAGTCTGCTGTTGAAACTGTATCAATATGAATATTTTGCAGCTAAACTGAAATATAATGTGATTTATTTTTCATTTTTATATTTGTGTTATTGCTAACAGCTTGTACTGTTTGTTTAAATTTGTCAAAGTGCTGAGAGTCTGTCAGGTACACTGAGCTCCACACTGTGTCCAGTTTATTAGTTTAGTAGTTTATTATTACTACTACTGTCATCTAATACAGTATAATTACATAAATGTAATGTGGAAATGAGACGACACACTGGACGGTTGTTAAGCTCTTCAATACAGGAAAGGAGCCGATTTAGAATCAGAGCTTAGATTTTTTTTTATATTAAAGATGAGAAATAAAAGAACAAAGCAGGACAATAAAACATGCAATAAAAATAAACAATAAGCATAAACAATAGAATTAAAACATTAAAAAATGACCAAACTCTTGTCATGAAAGTGATTTAAAAGACCAACGAAATATTTTTTAATGGTTTGGACCAAAATGCCCGGTAACCATGGCAACAAGGAGACCCTCTGGCTGCCATGTTTATATTGTAACCTTATATTTGACTGATACAGGTCGTGATTATTAGTAATCAAAGAGACCAATAATCAATCTTTTGACTGATGCATTAGTAAGAATAAGAATCTTAGAGTTAAAGGTTAGAATAACCAGAGATGGAATGGAAGCAAGTACTGTTTACTTAATTACTATACTTAAATA
>CM075185.1:2800873-2843373 GCA_037577475.1 Chaunax sp. Z400
AGAGACCGCTCAGCAGAAATCACAGGTAAAAATAATAATGATAATGATGATAATACATTTTAGGACACCTTACAAAAACATACAGTAAAGTCAAACATTCAGTACATAAAATAAATAAATGCAACAATGTGTCAAAATAAGTCATAGATAAAGGTAGCAGGATAAAATAGAATGAATAAGGTTGCAGGGAAGGTCAGTCTGAACAGGCTCTCTTTCCGTTTCCTAAATCAAAACACGTGACAGTTGGACACAGTTTTCATGTTTGATATTTACATCAGTGAAAAACAAATACTGATCTGTGACGTCATCAGGTACATCGAGATAAAAGGACGGACAGTTTTTACACTTTATCGCTTCACTTTCTTCTTCTTCGTGGTTTCTGTAAACACATTTGTCGTGTCTTGCTTGAATTGTAGCTACACTTACCCCCCCAATCATTTTCATCTCATCCGTATCTGTAAGATCTGTAAAATCTCTGAAAACGTGCACAAATACGTACAAAATGAAGGCAGGAGACGAATGAAAGGCTCCGTCGTCTCCTTTTCCGTCTGAAACGTAGAGCATAAACGGCCTTAAGAGGGAAGCTGGCTTATATGAACGCGTCCAACACGGCATCACTTTACATTGGCAGGTCTGTTTATGAGGTTAGAGATTTATTAAATCTCCACAACGCTCCCTTTTTATCAGCTATGATAATCTCATGAGTTTCCTCTCCAGCTGCCGCCTCACTTCCTCTTCCTCTCTACCCACAGCCCACCATGAGGTGGTCAGATCTTAGGAACGGTTTCCTCCGATGATGATTAAACTAATCATTTCTTCCTCCTCCCTCTTGACTCTTCTTGTTTCAGGAACATGTCCAAAGCCATATGTCACAACTCTGGCTCAGACAAAGACCACGGCGAAGCTGAAGTGTGAGGTTCACAGAGCTTCTCCAAAACCACGTCTCCAGTGGTTCGACGGCGCTGGGAACATGCTTCCTGCTGAAGAACTACTGGTCAATGAAACAGGAGGACGCTATGACATCATCCTCCAGACCACTGTGACCAAGACCGACCGCTATCGATGTGTAGCCACACAGGAGGAAATCAGCCATCAGCCTGAACCATCTGAGACCTTCGTCTTCATCAGCGGTGACATTTCTCTCCTGGTTTAATCTTCAATTATTGGTTTTGTCTTCAGACATTTCTGACACTTGCAGAAATTGATGAATAACTATTTAGCTCAGTTTTTCTGCTCATACATCATCTCGTCTCCAAATCACCCAAACCAGTTCACATGGTTCTGCTTTCATAGCTGCTCCGACAAAAACATGCAACATAGCAAAGCATCATTTACATTTGTTTTCTCCATTCTGCTGCTAGAAGAGAATTACTGTGTAGTCGCTTCACACGTTTCCATGCTTTTCTGTATGGTTGCATTCAGAGTGTCACTCTAGTTGTTTGTGATGTGTTTCAGGGAATCTGTCTGAGGTCACAGGAGGGGTCATTGGATTCTTTTTGGGAGCAGCTATTGCTATCATAGCTGTGTTTGTCGCTAGAAAATGCATCAGGAAACACCGTCATAAAGGTAAGTTTAAAATATACAGTAACAGTCAGCTGTTAATTTGTATTTTGGTCTCCTGGAATCAGATTAGGGATCTGGATTCACTTTAAATTATACATATTCATAAATAATCGCCAATTTAATAGCTTGAGTTTATTTTTTCATTGCCACCTATGTTTTATTATTTATTATTATATAGACAGGTCATTATTTGTGCTCGGATGATGTCATCTGGTTTGTGACCAAACAGCGGAACAGGATTTATTCTGACAGCTGACGCTCAGTCCGTCTTTAAAACAGACGTTTTTCAGAGATGGATTTTAGACAGACACTAAAATAATTTGTGTATAATGTACAAGTTGCCTTTATGTCACATATATTTTCTTCTCTGCAGCTCCTAAGAAGATAGAAGTCTCTTTTTAAGAAGTACTCCATCCTGCCTGATGTTGTAAAGGGCAGGAGCGTCACATCTGTGAGAGTGACGGCTGTTGTGATGCCCACACTGTGGCAGAATGAAGACTCAACCCTGCACCCCCCACACAATTTGCTGAGATATTGATGGAATGTGAAACAGTGGGTCCTCCCAACTTCATGGCAGCAGGGCAGGCCCTGAAAACAGACATGAAGTTTGGGAGGGACACAAATAGTTTGTGTTTAAGTCATGCAGACTTTCTTTTCTGGAGGTTCTTGTAAGGAAAATGAACCTTCCAACAAAACTTCATCATAACGTAATCATGTCCGACATTGTAGGGTCACCTGCGAGTGTTTGGGGTGTTATGAACCCTCCACCCGCTGTGGAGTCTGTCAGCCAGTGGTGGCGACTGTTGACTCGGTGAAATCCACAAGAATAGCTTCCACACGAGATGTTATAGTGTCCGTTTGCCGTAGTGCTTTCGGTCAGTCATCTTTCTCTGAAAGCTACCACTCAGTGAAACGCTGTACTGCTGCATATAAAGAGCTGCAGCACTCTGGGAAGCTTTCAACATGAAGTAACAAATCTGCTTAAAGCTGCAGATCAAAATTAGCCTTAGGCTAACTCTAGTACAATGCATCAAATGGTAACATTTATGTTTCTTATTGTATATTGTCGTTCCCAAACAAATAAATAAATGAAATGAAAAATAAATTAAGAACTGATGATGATCGTTACCTTGTAATTCAATGAATCATGAATGTATTATTGAAAATAAAGTCTTTATTACACATCAAAGTTGGAAAGAAATGCATTATTGTAGGGGGCGAAAAAGCATTATTTTGATTGTTACATGGTATTTCAAGGAAGGATTACTCCAAAAGTACAAAGTAAAAGTACTTCATTATAATAATATTTGTAGGACTCTATGTCCTCTAACCGAAAATAGAAGTATCATCAATGCACTATAGAAAATAAATGGTTTATGACACATAAAAGTTGGAGAGAAAAAAAAGCATTATTTTGATTGTTACATGGTATTTCAAGGTAGGATTACTCGAAAAGTACGTAGTAAAAGTTCTTCATCATAATTGTACATGTAGTGCTCTACGTCCTCTAAGAGGAACTGTAATACATTACACATCAAAGTTGGAAAGAATTGCATTATTGTAAGAAACATGCATTATTTGATCATTACCTGGTATTTTAAAGTGGCATTACTCCAAAAATACAAGGTATAAGTGCTTCATAATAATAGTACATGAAGAGCTATATGACCTCTAACAGAAAATATAAGTACCATGGATGCACTATTGAAAATAAAGTGTTTATGACACATCAGAGTTGGAAAGAAATGTATTAGCATTAGGGCTAACCCATTATTGTAGAAAAAAGAGCATTATTTAAATCAATACATGGTATTTCAAGGTAGGATTACTCGAAAAGTACAAAGTAAAGGTACTTCATAATATTTGTACATGAAGTGCTATATATCTTCTAACAGAAATTATAAGTATCATGAATGGACTTGAAAATAAAGTTTTTATGACACATTAAAGTTGGAAAGAAATGTATTAGTGGAGGAAAAAAAGCATTAGGGTTAGATAAGGGTTGGGTTGTTAGTGTTAGGGTTAGAGTTAGAGTTAACCCATTATTGTAGGAAAAAGAGCATTATTTGGATCGATGGTATTTCAAGGTAGGATTACCGGATTTTGCACCCCCATCTTTTTTCTTCATAAATGAGAATTAGATGTATGATGAGAGAAAAGAGGCCCAGGAATGACCTGGTAACAGTGTTAATATCCTAAATTGTCTGAAAATAAACTTCATGGGTGGATGCACTATTTGGTAAGACACGTTTTTCATCTGCCGGATTTTGCACCCCTAAGTTTTTATGACACATCAAAGTTGGAAAGAATTGCATTATTGGAGGAAAAAAAGCATTATTTGGATCGATACATGGTATTTCAGGGAAGGATTACTCCAAAAGTACAATGTACAAGTACTTAATATTAATTGTACACGTAGCACTATATGTCCTCTACCCACAAATATAAGTGTCATGAATGCACTATTGAAAATAAAGTTTTTATTACACATCAAATTTGAAAGGAAATGCATTATTGTAGGGGGAAAAAAAACATTATTTTGATCGTTACATGGTATTTCAAGGTAGGATTACTCCAAAAGTACAAAGTAAAAGTAGTTCATAATAATAGTACTTGTAGGACTCTATGTCCTCTAACTGCAAATATAAATGTCATGAAGGAACTATTGAAAATAAAGTTTTTATTACACATCAAAGTTGAAAAGAAATGTATTATTGTAAGAACAAAATGCATTATTTTGATTGTTACCTGGGATTTTGAAGTGGAATTACCTTTACACCTTTATGTTGCCTTTACATTTATGAGACTGTATATTTCTCTGTATAAATAATACATATACGAATTGGTTTGATGCACCTCTTGTACAGTTTTTATATCTATGTACACAAGTTATTACAACAAAACACAAATTATTCTAGGTTTATGTAGTGTGTTGTAATTATGGCTTCATTAAAAATAAGGTGTTCTTGTTATGTCATTTAGTTCGAAGCCACTGGTTTTTAGGCGTAAAGAAAATGCTCTGACCGTTGAAGTAGGTTATTTCTAAAATAATCAGACAGGAAACTGTTGTGTCGGATTATTTAGAGTTAGTTTGGAACGGGTGTTTAGTGTGAATGTTCAAACTTTGTCTCAAAAGCCTGGAAACGAAAGTAAGATGGATTTTTTAGTAGATTTTCTACTTTATTTCTATTCATGTCCCCAGAATAAATTTATTTTTGTTATACATTATATACGTTTTGTTTTACTCTGTGATGAAGATTAGACTGAAGAAGGTGAAATCCACAAGAATAGCTTCCACACGAGATGTTATAGTGTCCGTTTGCCGTAGTGCTTTCGGTCAGTCATCTTTCTCTGAAAGCTACCACTCAGTGAAACGCTGTACTGCTGCATATAAAGAGCTGCAGCACTCTGGGAAGCTTTCAACATGAAGTAACAAATCTGCTTAAAGCTGCAGATCAAAATTAGCCTTAGGCTAACTCTAGTACAATGCATCAAATGGTAACATTTATGTGTCTTATTGTATATTGTCGTTCCCAAACAAATAAATAAATGAAATGAAAAATAAATTAAGAACTGATGATGATCGTTACCTTGTAATTCAATGAATCATGAATGTATTATTGAAAATAAAGTCTTTATTACACATCAAAGTTGGAAAGAAATGCATTATTGTAAGAAACATGCATTATTTGATCATTACCTGGTATTTTAAAGTGGCATTACTCCAAAAATACAAGGTATAAGTGCTTCATAATAATAGTACATGAAGAGCTATATGACCTCTAACAGAAAATATAAGTACCATGGATGCACTATTGAAAATAACGTGTTTATGACACATCAGAGTTGGAAAGAAATGTATTAGCATTAGGGCTAACCCATTATTGTAGAAAAAAGAGCATTATTTAAATCAATACATGGTATTTCAAGGTAGGATTACTCGAAAAGTACAAAGTAAAGGTACTTCATAATATTTGTACATGAAGTGCTATATATCTTCTAACAGAAATTATAAGTATCATGAATGGACTTGAAAATAAAGTTTTTATGACACATCAAAGTTGGAAAGAAATGTATTAGTGGAGGAAAAGAAGCATTAGGGTTAGATAAGGGTTGGGTTGTTAGTGTTAGGGTTAGAGTTAGAGTTAACCCATTATTGTAGGAAAAAGAGCATTATTTGGATCGATGGTATTTCAAGGTAGGATTACCGGATTTTGCACCCCCATCTTTTTTCTTCATAAATGAGAATTAGATGTATGATGAGAGAAAAGAGGCCCAGGAATGACCTGGTAACAGTGATAATATCCTAAATTGTCTGAAAATAAACTTCATGGGTGGATGCATTATTTGGTAAGACACATTTTTCATCTGCCAGATTTTGCACCCCCAAGTTTTTATGACACATCAAAGTTGGAAAGAGTTGCATTATTGGAGGAAAAAAAGCATTATTTGGATCGATACATGGTATTTCAGGGAAGGATTACTCCAAAAGTACAATGTACAAGTACTTAATATTAATTGTACACGTAGCACTATATGTCCTCTACCCACAAATATAAGTGTCATGAATGCACTATTGAAAATAAAGTTTTTATTACACATCAAATTTGAAAGGAAATGCATTATTGTAGGGGGAAAAAAACATTATTTTGATCGTTACATGGTATTTCAAGGTAGGATTACTCCAAAAGTACAAAGTAAAAGTAGTTCATAATAATAGTACTTGTAGGACTTTATGTCCTCTAACTGCAAATATAAATGTCATGAAGGAACTATTGAAAATAAAGTTTTTATTACACATCAAAGTTGAAAAGAAATGTATTATTGTAAGAACAAAATGCAGTTTTTTGATCATTACCTGGGATTTTGAAGTGGAATTACCTTTACAGCTTTATGTTGCCTTTACATTTATGAGACTGTGTATATTTCTCTGTATAAATAATACATATACGAATTGGTTTGATGCACCTCTTGTACAGTTTTTATATCTATGTACACAAGTTATTACAACAAAACACAAATTATTCTAGGTTTATGTAGTGTGTTGTAATCATGGCTTCATTAAAAATAAGGTGTTCTTGTTATGTCATTTAGTTCGAAGCCACTGGTTTTTAGGCGTAAAGAAAATGCTCTGACCGTTGAAGTAGGTTATTTCTAAAATAATCAGACAGGAAACTGTTGTGTCGGATTATTTAGAGTTAGTTTGGAACGGGTGTTTAGTGTGAATGTTCAAACTTTGTCTCAAAAGCCTGGAAACGAAAGTAAGATGGATTTTTTAGTAGATTTTCTACTTTATTTCTATTCATGTCCCCAGAATAAATTTATTTTTGTTATACATTATGTACGTTTTGTTTTACTCTGTGATGAAGATTAGACTGAAGAAGGTGCTGGTTTCCTGCTGTGCTCTTAATAAACATTTATGCTGCACTTTGGTGATGATTTTATGTTCTCTTGATACAACAGCTGTTTTAGATAGTTAAACAGCACAAAGGTAGAGACACAAGTTTAATTTAGGAAGGTTAAGGCTTTATGAAACCAAACCATCAGTCAATCAATTGAAAACTAAGTTGGAAAAGTTTTAAAACAGCAAACAGGAAGGTGTCAATTAAAATAGGACTAAATCTGGACCCTTACATTAATGAAGGTCAACAGAACAATCATATAACAGAAGTATGAAATAAACCTGGGACCTGTTTCATAACAACTATTTTATCAAACAAGACAGGCTTATTCTGCTTGGTGTGATTCATTTTCACTTTATTTGGTTCTATAAAGCAAGTTCAACATAGATTGACCTCAGTTACTATGACAACTAATGCTGGTAAATTAACCTGGTATGGATCAGGCTAACTAGTCACCTGACTGGAATCCATAGAAAACCTCTGGTGGGATCTGAAGAAGCTGGTTGCAGCAGGTAAACCAGGAATATTCCAGAACTGGAGGCCTTTGTCCATGAGGAATGGGCTAAGATTCCTCAGGAACGCTGCCAGAAGCTGGAGTCTGGACCTGCATCAGGTTTGACTGTTGCAGATTTACTCTGCACAATGTAATTCCAGTGGTCTATAGAGGAGGAAATCTGAAATCCTGACTGTAAAAACTTCATCTGCATCTCAATGTTAGGATTGGGGAGGATCTGTGTTCCACAAATTTAGTAACTTTCTAAATCCGTCAAGTAAAGACGTCCACTTGGTGTAAAAGGTCGACCAGGTGTGCCTGCACCAGACGTATTGGTGTTTCAAAATGATCATTCTGATTAGCAGGTGGTTGAAATAATCCATCGTTAATGAGGAACATATTGATGACATCACCTGCAGCGATCCCCCACTGATTTGTGAAATCAGTATTAGATAAAAGTTCAATTAAATAAACACAGAAGCAAATGTCAGTTTTCTTCTCACACTGTTACATTATTATGTCTGCCAACTATAACATGTTTTATTTTCTCTTTTAGATCCCATCTTAAAAGACCGAAGTGACGAAAACATCCCAGGTGAGTTCTGATTTTGATGACGTCACTGCCGTGAGTTTGTCTCCACAGGTCAAAAACACTTTAAATCTGTTGTTATTGTGGTCTAATGGTTGTAATTTCAAGTCATTAATACTCATCAATCTGGCAATAATTTTTATTTGTCTCCTGTTGCTGATTTTATATTAATGTCATGTATTGAGTAAAAATCTATTCTGATTTAGCAGATCTTATTACTTTAATATAGATGATTTTCATACTATTCATTTGACGTGTGTTTTAATCATAACATAATCTTTAATGTTGTATAACTGTGACAAAGTTTATGTTACTAAATAATGTAATCTATTTAGCAACAGTATAAACTGTTATAAAAGATGTAGAAATTATGAACTATATTTTACATGAGTTTAATTTAAATCAATATTTTTTATAAATCAAACTTTTTTCTTAAAAATCTATTCTGATTTAGCAGAGCTTACTAAATTAATATTAATAATTGTCATACTTTAAATGTCGTATTTTGTTGTTCAGTTGAATATTTTTATGTATAACTGTAATAAAGTTTTTTTCTCTTAATCATGTAAACATTTAGCATCAGTAATAACTACATCATTGTAGAAATGATGAACTTTGTTTTACATGAATTCGGTTGCAAACAATTTATATTCCAATTTATTTTATCTTCACTAAAATGACATTTGTCATCTGCAAATAATATACAACCACCTATAACTCAGTCAAAAACTCAATTAGTCTAGTTTACCTCCATAACTAAACAGGAGAAAACAATATTAACATTAATAATTATTATTATTTTCCTTCCATTGTAAGGCCAAGACTCACCAACTGTTAGCATTAAATGGATGTAAAACCCTATTTGGAGAACATTAAACTACCTAAATGACTTTTATCAGTTCTAATGCTTGTAGTTTGTCCCAAGTTTTGTCTTTAAAGGTTTTGATTGTTGCATATTTATTATCTGTTCTAGCCTTTTTAACTCTTTGTACACAGAACTATTATTATTATTATTTTTTATTTTTTATTTTTTTATCAGAACGTGTAAAAACTCAAAGGTTTGTTCAAACGTCTTCACTGTGTTTGAACTTCATTCATGATGGAGTCAGAAAATGTGTTTTCAGCTGTAAAAAGTTACCAAACTTTTAGGAAAAGTTCAATGTGTTTGAAATTTGATTGATTGTGAAATAATAATAGGATGTCAGAGAACCTCAAACTGTGCTTTTCTGATCATCAATCTGAAAATCTAATCTGCATAAACAATATATAATAATATACATTGAACAAAAAACATCCCATAATTACTTTTCTAATGCTGTAATTGTGTTTATGATCTATTCTGTTCACAGGTGCAGCTTCTAAACCTTCTGTCACATCACTTAATCAAACAAAAGACTGGTCTCTGCTGCAGTGTGTTGTTCGAGGAGCTTCTCCTAAACCTAAAGTCGAGTGGTGGGACAGCGCTGGAAACATCCTCCCTGCTGAAGAACCACAGGTCACAGAGAGAGAAGGACGCTATGACATCATCCTCCAGACCACTGTGACCAAGACTGACCGCTATCGCTGTGTAGCCACACAGGAGGAAACCAACCATCAGCCTGAACCATCTGAGATTTATGTTCACATCAATGGTGAGTTTCTTCTCAGTCATATTGTTACATTGAAATCATGTTAATTGTTGTATTGATTAAGGTTCAGACTGAACACAAAGAGAAATAGGATGAAGTGTTTCAGACGGAGTGAAAAGTCAAACTTCTACTGAGACTCTGAGACGTCATGAATCTCCAGAGGAAGAATGAAGGATCTGGAGGGAAACAACATGAGTTTGTAGTAAATGATGAGATCAGAACACATGAGCTCAGTTTAGGGGTCGAATCCCTGGAAGGCTGTATTTGAAGACTGAATGTGTCACAGCAGCAGAACAAGGCGTCACATTTCAGAGGCTCCTTCAAATGCAGCGAAATATTTGGTCTTTTTCCAGAGCAGCAAAAGAAGCAGGAGTTCAATCCTTTGTTTTCTTTCCTACAACATTCAGAATAAACAGCTTCTCATCACATGGTTTGTCCACTAGAGGGCAGCAACAGGCTGATCTCTACTCCTCCAAATGTTCCTCTCTGTTTGATCAGTCTTTATTCATCAATAATCAAAAACAGATGATCCTGATTGAGGACACATGAGGTGTAAATACAGTTTGTTCTATATGTTGTTCTTCATTGTTGTCATATTTAACTACAGAAAAGTCTGTAAACATGTCAGATTGTGTCCCTTAAATATCATGTAGTTGATCTAAATCTCTGCAGGACAGAAGTTGAACCTTCAGAATGTCTTTGTGGACAGAAGGTCTGCAGATGTTCCTCATCTCTTAGAGTCATCAGTCTATGAAGGGATTCACTCCCAGTACAGACAGCAGGGATTCTTCCAGCCACCACACATCTGTCTGACGGACCGATGACATCATAAACGGCCCTTAAAGTGACACAGAGTCACCTGTAAACCGGTCAGAGAGAGTCTCCCTCCTCCAACACCAGACTCATTCAAACTGATCAGCTGTGTCTGCTTACAAAGGAATTACAACACATTAGATGATCAGTTTTTCATCCTGTCAGCAAGAGACTGTTGATCAAATCCACTCATAATCGTCATCATTTAATTCAACAGTTTGACCTTTGAGAACTCTTTAATATTCACGTTCTGTTGACTTAGTCACATATATTTAAATTAAACTCTGTTTATGTATGAGGTCACACTTACACTGAGGTGTTTCTAATGTTTCTGTGTATTTACAACATGAAGGAGGCTGAATATTCTACACAACTCTGTTTATAGTGTCATCTGATGCACTACTAACACTATAACCTCCACGATTCAACATATTGAATTATCACAAGAAGAAAATAATACAGGCAGGTGTTTATTTAGACTTTCTTCTTCTGAAACACATTTGAATCCTCATTTACAAGATGAGGAGGGATGAAGAAAATATGACAGTGTTACACAATGTTTGTTCTCATTGGATTCCAGTATAAGTGATGTCACTGTTTGTGTCTGTTTATCTTCACATCCACCTGAGCAGACAGGTAGGACTGATCCTGCTTTATTCTGCTCATTTTAGTAGTTTCTATTTCATTGGTTTTCAAACAGTATGACATGTGTTCAGACTCAACAAAGGAAATGATGATGATGACATGTAAACAGAGAAAACCTTTCAAACTGAGTGAAAGTCAAACGTTTACTGAGGCTTCATGAATCTGCAGAGAAAAGAGGAAGAACGAAGGATCTGGAGGGAAAAAACAGAAAAAACTGGCCTCAGCATTAAATTATAGTGTTAACACATATAATAAACACAATAATTTAATAAACGCACAAACTCATAGATAGATTTCTGAACGGCTGCTGGAACCTGATCTTTACATTCTGTCACATTTTTCTTATCGTCCCAACAAAACATGAAGTTTTTATTGGTGTCGCAGCTCAGATCTTAAACTGCCTTCCAGTCAAAATGGACAGAAATAAAGATGTACAGATAAACCCATTAGGTTCATGACTCTCTAGAAATAAAGTATAGATGCTCTTGATGAGGTTCATGTCTGAGATCCTGAGTGATGAGAAAACAGTCCAAATATGAGCCTCTTCTTTGTGTGGAGTTGATGTCCAGTCTGCTGCATGTGATACGAACACATTCTGAGTGTCACGTTAACTTCCTGTTATCTGTTTCAGATTCCTCCAGTAGAGACGTTGTTGTTGGTGTTGTTGTTGGTGTTGTTGTTACATTCTTCATCACTCTTCTTCTTGTTGGTGCTGCTGTATTTTGTGCCTGGAGAAGATTTAGAAAGAATCAGAATGGTAAAGGTAAGTTGAAATAATGCATCAGTGACATCATAATGAGCAGAAAACACATTCTTTACATGCATCTCATGTTTGAAGTCAGCTGTTTACTCTGAGACATTAAAGGATGAGTCGACTCACCTCCTTACTGACAGTCTGCTGAAGTTTCTTCATCCAACCAAACGTTTCTGGATCTTCACAGTGAAACAGCAGAGCAGCATTTCCTCAACACCTGAAGAAGATGGAGACGAGTTAACATGCAGCTCATTACAGGCTGCAGGCTGCAGACACACTTGGATTAAACCAGATGAGCTGGATGAAGTGATTTGATGCTGGTTTTACTGTGAGGCTCCAGAAATGTTTGGAGGTCAGCTGACTTTACATCAGCCTGACTGACTCCTCATGTTTGCTGAATTGTTCCTTTAATCCTTCTGTTGGTGTTTAAGAATTCTGGGTTTTCTTCAACAGAACTTTCTTTGACTTCCTGCAGGTTCACAGAGAGAGAGAAGCCTTTCTAAAAGACCGCCATCATTAACCACAGCTGATCCACAGGAGAACTAGCTTCACATGTATGTTATATGTTACCTGCTGCTTCTTTCTTCTTTCACTTCTGTCAGGCAGTCTGAGGGTTAAGGCCTGGTTTTAAAGGGACGTTTAGTTTAAGCTTAAAGTTGATAGCTTTTATATCAAAGCTGAGGGGCTCGGCCCAAAAGAGGCCAGTCGCATCTCAGGTGATTTTAAAGGACCAGGAGAACCTGACTTAGAAGTAATGCAGTGAGGAGCCTGACTGAGACTAAAACATGATGAACTTTATTTGAACAGGCAGACATGAATGGAGGAATGAGTTCTGTATAAATACCATCCATGTACCAAATATATTGAACTGCTTCTTGGTCTAAAATGTGTTAAATGAGCTACGTGGGCATTAAATGAACATGTGACCACTGAACTAAAGTCTGCTGTTGAAACTGTATCAATATGAATATTTTGCAGCTAAACTGAAATATAATGTGATTTATTTTTCATTTTTATATTTGTGTTATTGCTAACAGCTTGTACTGTTTGTTTAAATTTGTCAAAGTGCTGAGAGTCTGTCAGGTACACTGAGCTCCACACTGTGTCCAGTTTATTAGTTTAGTAGTTTATTATTACTGCTACTGTCATCTAATACAGTATAATTACATAAATGTAATGTGGAAATGAGACGACACACTGGACGGTTGTTAAGCTCTTCAATACATGAAACGAGCCGATTTAGAATCAGAGCTTAGATTTTTTTTATATAAAAGATGAGAAATAAAAGAACAAAGCAGGACAATAAAACATGCAATAAAAATAAACAACAATAAGCATAAACAATAGAATTAAAACATAAAAAAATGACCAAACTCTTGTCATGAAAGTGATTTAAAAGACCAACGAAATATTTTTTAATGGTTTGGACCAAAATGCCGGTAACCATGGCAACAAGGAGACCCTCTGGCTGCCATGTTTATATTGTAACCTTATATTTGACTGATACAGGTCGTGATTATTAGTAATCAAAGAGACCAATAATCAATCTTTTGACTGATGCATTAGTAAGAATAAGAATCTTAGAGTTAAAGTTTAGAATAACCAGAGATGGAATGGAAGCAAGTACTGTTTACTTAATTACTATACTTAAATATTCATTTCCACTCCTACATATTGGAGGCACATATTGTACTTTTTACTCCATTACATTTGTTTGATGATTTAATGTGAATCTTCAAAGTAACTTATCAAAATCTAAATGTTATATCTTACTGTTATAAACAGTTATTATGTCTGTCAGTGACATCACTATTATGATCAGAATTCAATGAGATCCAGTGGAGGGAAGAGTTTCATGATTTTGAGGCACATCCAGTTTTTTCTGCAGGATGAGGTTTATTTTGAAAAGTTACTGTATTTCTCAATATAAAAGCTTTAGCTGACAATGAACAAAATAAAACATATTTAGTCCAATAATATTTGTTGTTGAGCAACACAACGAGCCTCAGATTCCTCCCAGTGAGTGAGTGATGGATTAAAGTGCTGTATAAACCCAGATATACTGCTTGTAATTCTTTGAGGTCATAAATGAGCTCATGGTCCTTAAATCAGTGAACTGAAATCTGCTGTTCTGTTACACATGAATGTGAACGTTGTGTTGATTAATGATACTTTTTATTTTGCTGTTTGGGACGAGCTTGTTGCTTCTCTTCAGTCCTGGAGGTTTGAATCCAGAGTCAGTCTGAGCTGAACGCTGAAATGTGCACCTTCAAAGTGTGTTAATGTTGTTTACTGATGATGCACTAGCAGTGTGTCGTATGATTTCAGGCTAATCATTTCTACCCAGACGTTTGAATAAAACATGAAAAATGTCAAACTGACTGTTTCTGATGTTTCTGTTTGTTAAAGAAATAAATATACTTCTAATACAACATGGAAAAAATACACTAATATTCAGGCAATTCAGACGATCATTTGATTTTAGTGTATAAAAAGCTGGTTATAATCAATGAATGTTCTGAAGTCCATAATGCAACTTCATTTATAGCATGTGCATCTGACTGCATATGAGCAAAGTCAGCCATATTTAACTGAGGAGGAGGAGGAGGAGGAGGGCTGCTGCACATCCCTGTGTGTAACAGGTCTAGTGATGCAGCCGATCACATTAATTAATTAATCCATTAATGAGGAGAATAATCATTTGGTAACAATTGTGTTTGTCTGTTAGCTTCTAAATTAGCATCACTAGAAGCAGCACAAATTTTACTATGTTTTCATGTCAACATTATGGATGTGGAGTAAAAACTGAGGGAGTGAGAACAATTTAAAGAGAAGATTTTTAGACAGTTTTCCAGCTCCCCTCCACTCTAATGATGATGTCACACACTAATGATGATGTCACACACTGATGATGTCACACACTATGATGATGTCACACACTAATGATGATGTCACACACTAATGATGATGTCACACACTGATGATGTCACACACTAATGATGATGTCACACACTAATGATGATGTCACACACTATGATGATGTCACACACTAATGATGATGTCACACACTAATGATGATGTCACACACTATGATGATGTCACACACTCTGTCAACATTCCTGTAATACACACTTATAAAATCTGACTATCAGGGGACTGATTTAGTTTCCCTCGGTCTACTTTCTTATGACAACCAAATGATGTAGCACACATTTGACCAATCAGCACGTTTTTATGTATTTTTACCAGATGTATAATAATCACTGTTTTGACAAACTTGCACGTCAGACACTCAGGTGATCGTGTCTTGAGCCAAGTATCAGATGATGACGCCCTCATTGATTACTAATGTAAAAAACATACATTATATCAAATGTTTATTATTTATATGGCTTTATTTATATACTCAACATGGAGCAGAGTGCTACAAAAAATAAATTATAAAGTACAAAAACAAAGACCCATCTCAATTAGACACAAAGCTCCAATCTCTGATTGTATGTATATTATTTATAAACTTTTAACTATTTACAGTGAAGCAACACTGACAAGCTTAGCGAATCTGTCTGTAGCCATGTTCTCTCTCTCTCTCTCTCTGTCTCTCTCTCTCTCTGTCTCTCTCTCTCTCTCTGTCTCTCTGTCTCTCTCTCTCTCTCTGTCTCTCTCGCTCTCTGTCTCTCTCTCTCTCTGTCTCTCTCTCTCTCTCTGTCTCTCTCTCTCTCTGTCTCTCTCTCTCTGTCTGTCTCTCTCTCTCTCTCTGTCTCTCTGTCTCTCTCTCTCTCTCTGTCTCTCTCGCTCTCTGTCTCTCTCTCTCTGTCTCCCTCCTCTTCCTCACTGTGCTGTTTGTCTGTAACTCCTCTCAGCGTCCATACTTGTGATCGACATTTATCGGCCGCCAGTTTATTCTTGACATTAACCTAAGATAAGATAAGTTAAGGCGAGATTAGCTTCCTGTCAGCTCGTAGCATGTCGAGAAATAGGTCGCCTCTGGAGCTTCTAGCAGTGTTTCTCTATCTCCTGATAGTGTCCAGGATAATACTCGGATATGAAACCGGTAAGTTAATAAATGTAATGTCTTCTCTCTTAACATGTTAGCTAAAACACGGCAGAATGTGCTATATTCGTAGATGACGGTATTGATGATAATGTCAACAAAGAGGCTAAGTACTAGCTAAATCCTGACTGTGATCATTTAGAGGGCGTTACCAAACATTTGGTTTCGATTCTCAAACTGACAGGTTTGAAAGGCACATAAAAAAATTTACTTTCTTATTATACAGTAAAACATGCATACACGACAAAAGGTAATGTATCGAATAAACAGTGTGTAAGCAGGCATTTTTGGACAACAGTAAATGTGTAAAACCTTTACACTCATCACAGTTTGCAAAGCTTTCTCCTCTCTCGCTCATCCATTGGCTGCGTACTAGAAGAAGGCGTGTCGTGGTCTGTGTGCACGGGGGCGAGCTGCGCGTCCACAATGTGAGAGTTGTGCACACGAGACAACAGTAGCGAGCAGAGAGGAGAGAGGAGAGCAGCACAACGGAACGTTTTCAGACAGCTGGACTCTTGGTGAAATACAAATGTGTAACCTGGGGAAACGTAGAAATTAGAAAGTGAAACTAATCCCTTTGTATCCCTTTGTACCTTCAGAACATGAAGGTGAAAGTTGATCAAGAATCTCTGTTTGGACCTGGATCAGCTTCAAAATGTATTCAGTGCTTCCAAAGATCCACCGCTGCAGTCTTTCATCCAAATCAAACACGAGTCTCCACAAAACCTCCTCCAGCTCTCGTAGTTAAAAAGATGAACTCATGGTTCTGCTTCAACTGTTCTGACATATCAGAAAGTCGTCCAGCCCTCCGAGGACGTCAGGATCAGTTGATCCAGTTATGATCACTCCTCACTCACTGCACAACAAAACAAAGCTGCCATTCAGATCAACTCTGAAATGATTTGTTGGCCCCAAAATGGGGTCAAATCATTGAGTGTATTCCCATCTTAACATTCTTATACTCCTGATTTTCTGCTATAATCTTATTGCTCTTTGTTAAACATAAATATGCTTCCTCTTTCAGATGTTATCATGGTGAATGAAGACAGCGATGCCTGCCTCCCCTGTTCCCCCAGCCCTAAGGAGAACCTTGTACTGAAGTTATTTGACTGGAAAAAAGATGGTCAGAAGGAGGTGTTTATTTATAATGCCGGCATTCATTACAATAACGGCTTCAAAGGTCAAGATGAACAGTTTAAAGGACGAGTATCACATTTTCCTGAAGAGCTTGAGAACAGCAACGCATCCATAAAGATCAAGAACGTGAAGATGGAGGATAGCGGAAACTATACCTGCATTTTTCCACATTTCAAACCAGTGCAGAAATTCCACTTGATGCTTGTTGTTCGTGAGTGTTTTCATTTAACAGTTAATCTCAAAATATTGTATATCAAGATTTCCAGTTGTCACTGTAGGTTTGACCTCGACGGTTCGTCCTTGTCTATTCAGTGTTCTCCTTAAACCACGGACAACACCAACAGCTTGAAAATAGGACTTAAAACTTACGTATCAGCAATTTAACGTTGACAGGCGACATTCTCGTTGTCATACTGGTAACAGTGAATTGTTGAAAAAACAATAACATAGAATACAGCTTAATTAAAGTCTCCAGAAGCCCTGAGATCCCAAAGGGATTTGAAAAGATGTAACATACACCCTTTTTTTTGTTTTGCAGAAATCTTCACCTTAGCCTTTAAGCTAAACGTGTTAGCGCGTACCACCATCTGAGGACAGTGCACAAGTTTGAGCGAATGTACATGTGCAGCTACACGAGATCAGCTCGGCGTCAATTTGTGTCCTTTGCTGTGTGAATCAGCGGCTTAAAAAAACGACTTCATTACACGACTCAGAATGCATGAAAAGTTAATATCACCCACGCTCTGTGCACCAATTAATGTTCTTGTTTGTCTCTCTGATCAAAACTGGAGAGACCGATCTTCTGAAATCGCAGGTGAGTCATGATGTCAGTGATCTCAGTAAATTGTGCTACAACATGATGAAGTGGCTTCATGTTGTTCTCACTCGGCACAAACCAAGGCAGTCCTGAGACGTTCAGAGAACGAGGTGCTGACAGTCGTACAGCCTGACTTTGTGTTCTGCGCACAGGTGCGTCTCCAAAGCCAAACATCTCGGTACTTGGATCCACAGACGACGGGATGGAGCTGCGGTGTGAGGTTCAAGGGGCTTTTCCTAAATCTAAAGTAGAGTGGAAGGACAGCGCTGGGAACATCCTTCCTGCTGAAACAATACTGTCAGAAACAGGAGGACGCCATGACATCATCATCATCATTACTGTGACGAAGGCCAACCTCTTCAGCTGTGTAGTCACACAGGAGGACATTAGCCATCAGATCACTGCTGAGACCTACGTGTTTTTTAAAGGTGAGATTTCTTCCCAAGACATTTAATCATCAAGTAATTGTAATTGTTCACTTTTTATTGGTCTTTAAAGTTTTTAGACATATTTTGTTGTTTTTTGTGTGTCTTTGACCAGTGTGTTACATGATATGCGGTACATTTTGTGTGTTATATTAACTTTTTGTGATGTGTTTCAGAGAAACCGTGTGAGGACTCAGTCAGAAGAGAGAGAATTGAAGTGTGTTTTGTTTTACTGGTCGGCCAACTTTTAATTTTTCTTGTAATTTTTAGTTGTCTTGTGTGTCGAAACTGCATCACAATAAAGTGCAATCGAGGTAAGTTTATGCTATGTATCTTATCAACAGACTAGAACTATTCTGTCCATATTTACATGAGGTCTCTGCTTCTAACACTGATTCAGTTAAAGTGAATAAAACACAGACATTAATCTATAACTATTGATTATGTTCCAGCAAACAGACGTCCTGAAGTCAAGTCAAGTCATTTTCCACCCTGGTTTGAAGGCAAGTGTAACAATCAAACCCCGACACCTCTCTGTTTAGGACTTTTCTTAATATCGGTTTATTAATGATCAGTGAACTCGGTCAATATCAATACCCCAGCAAAAAGAAACTAGAATGTTTCAGTGTCCCTGATTCTTGGTATGTATCTTGATACTAATATTGCCAGTACTAATATAATGATTATAATGAGTATTAATAGCAGTATCATTGAAGTTCTCAGGCTTTGTGTGTCAGTGAAACCTGTAGTAGTGGTAGAATCACAGTTAAAAGGACAGATCTGTAAAAGCAACAGGAAGTCCAACCAACTGCCTCATCAGCTCCCATTTGAACTTTGAGCTGAAAATAGTGGAGGAAAGCAGACAGTAGCAGTTTTCTCTCTGCTGTCATGTTGACATTTTGAACTTGATCCATACAAATGATAGATCTACATGTTCAGCAGCTTCTTAGGATGCTGACGGTGTCTCATTTTAACAAGACCACCTACAGGGTTTGGATCAGGCTCTGGTTCCAGTGCTGCTTCAGGGGCTTTCAGATACAGTTACACACAGCTGATGCTGATTGGCTGATTAAACCTCCAATCAGATTACTCCTCTGTTCTGATTGGTCCATTTGTGTTCAGATACTGGTAGTTGAGACTCTCAACAGCAAACTGGAGCAACTATCACTACGACTAATACATATAGTTCTACAGATCAGAGTAAATGAGCCACATGCAGACTGAGAAGGGCAGAAGAGGAGTAAAATGAACAATATATAGAAGTAACAAAAGTCAGAGTACCGGGCAGGAGGGCGACCTGAGGGACAGGCAGGAGTCCAGGGGCAATGACAAATCCAGTCTGGAGGCCGGGCAGTAGGCTAGCAGCGATGATGGATCGCCTCTGGAGGCCAAGCAAGAGGCCGGAGGCGAAGGCGAAACCCCTCTGGAGGCTGGTACCGAGGCTGGGGATCAGAGGAGGCAGGGACTCAGGAGGCTGCTGCTGCACCTGATGACGTACAGGGCAGGGGACAGACTGGCTGTGGGCCGATGGGGGACCAGGAGCAGAGATGGGCGTGTCAGCTCTGTGATTGACAGCTGTGATCGCTGGCAGTGATTGACAATGAGCCACAATAAGTTTAGATTAGACGTTTATTTTAATTCTATTTCTAGCCAGTAATGTTGAATGTTGACGGTGATTTCACAGGTTTAGGATGTACGTTTGATTGTTGACCTCTGAATAACGTCGAACATCAAGAGTTATCAGTAAAACGATGAGTTGTGAGCTGACTGAACAGCTGTTTGACAAAAGACTTTTTAAAGATGACACAAACATGGAAATCTTTTTTTTCGGAGGGGGCAAATCCGTTTTTCTTGTCTTCCAAAATTCTGTATAATATAAAAGTTGACGTTATGTAATATAGACTTTTGTTTTCTGCAGGTTTGTGGCAGAAGAGAGAAGATTCTACTAAACATTCTATTAACCGGGAGTTCGGAATACCAATCATGCATGAGACCAAACAGCAGCTGTGCAGAGAGGAATCCACGTCGCAGCCTGTGCTGGAGGTCCACATGGTTGAGAGTCATCACGTTTGAGTTGTGTCACACAAGCAGTATTGGACATATGATTTATAGGTCCTCTGTTAAAGGCATGTGTGTGTGTCTACACCAGGGGTCGGCAACCTTCAGCATTAAAAGAGCCATTTTGGCTCGATTCCCGACAAATGAAACCCACCTGGAGCCGCAAAACCTATTTGACCGCTATACTGAAGATAACACCGCATATATAGTTTCATTACACTTATGCTATGTATATAAGAACTGTAGTTTATTGCATTTATGAAATAAAAGAACTACAAACTGATAACAACTGTCATTTTATTTCTGTGCTTGACACAACAAAACACTAAATTCTCTTGAACTCTTAAAAAAAAGAATACTGGCACGTATAATTTTTCTTTGAAATAAAATACAAAATGCAGGTCCTTCACTTATTAGTGGATTTGAAAAAAAGAAATATTCACTTTAATTAAAAGGGGAAAAATGTCTATTTCAGTGTCATCCGCGACTATTTCCTCAGTCGTGCTGCAGTCAACCGTCGACCTGAATATGAAACAAAACTACATCAGTTCAGGGTCCGATATAAATATCTATATTTGCTAAATTAATTGCTCGTTTCTCTCACCTGCTTAATGCGATTTCTGCCCATGAACGTCCCCGCAGAGCTTCTCCATATCGGGCTTGTATGATGTAACTTTGAGCTTCACACATGACTAAGCTGTCATCTGTGATGTCATGTTCATGTTCAAATAGGTGTCGGGAATTTCATTCCATGTCTCGAACACAAGTTTGTCCGGTTTGGGGAGGTTTTCAAAATCATGCCACTTGTGAGTCTGAGCAAGAATGGCCTTCTGTCGAGCAACATCTTCAAGATCAGCTGTCAATCTTCTGAACTTAGACACCCACACGTCTTTGTCAGCTATGTCGGCCAGTTCGATCTCGAGATCGGGGTGACTTACACCTGTAAATGCAGTCATATTCAACAGGGATGGATCGATGTTCAGGGGAGTGACGGGAAAGGATAATGTGTTTTTTTCCTCTCTGAACTCAGAATCTTTCCCCAAACGCGGTTTGTATTGCGATGATTGCACGATGTAAATACTCGTAATTTATCTGATGGTGCTTCTTTAAACTCTTTCAAGGAGGGGAAGTGAGACAGCCTACCGCCAAAACCTCCTCCAGCATCTGCAGGGCTGTGCCTCCTTTCCCCTGAAGACTTTTGTTCAACGTGTTAAGGTGCGCTGTCATATCCACCATGAAGCGCAGCTTCTCCAGCCAATCTGGCTGCTCCAGCTCAGGACAGGTGAGGCTTTTGCTTTCCAGGAAAGCTTTTACGTGCTCCAGACATACAGCGAGCCGCTTCAGCACCTGCCCTCTGGACAAACACCGGACTTCGTTCTGCAGCAGGAGATCCGAATATGCGCATTCAACTTCTTCTAATAATGAACGGAACTGTCGGTGGTTCAGTCCTTTTGCCACTATTTTGTTCACTATTTGAATGACAAGATTCATCACTTCTGTGCATTCTGGAGGAAATGTTTTAGCGCACAATGCCTCTTGGTGCAGGATGCAGTGAAACGTCAGCAGCTTTCTGTCCAGCGACTTCTGAAGTAAAGCCACAAACCCTCCTGTGCTCCTGTCATACTGGGTGCCCCATCAGTAGCCACTGACACCAGGTGGGTGGTGTTTATTTCTTTGGCTTTTAAACAATCCGACACAGCCTCACAGATGTCCTCTCCCCGTGTTTGGCCTTTAAATGGTATCAACTCAATGATTTCTTCCTGTGGTCCATCAGAGTTCACGTATCTGCATAATAGCGCTAATTGTTCAATATCGCTGACATCTTTCGACTCGTCACAGGCGATTGAGTAGCTGGAGCCGAATTTATGTCCCCAATTTGTTGACTGGTGATGTTTGCTGCCATTTTTATGGTCCTGTCCTTGACCGTCTTTGCAGAGAGAGGCATATCTCTAATTTTCTGAACAATTTCATTCTTGTTTTTGAAGTCCGAGAATAGATGTTCTGATATCTTGATGAACGATTCTTTTAAATACTCTCCATCAGTGAATGGCTTCCCGTGCCTGCTTTCTCCTGAGCTGCCACAAAACAAGCAGAAGCACTTGAATTTGTAGATTTCATCCACTTCTTCAAAGTGTTTTTGCTCTGATCAGCTTTCCGCAGCAGTTCCGAAACTGCTGTTTTTCGTTCATCACCAGCTGGGTATTTATTTATTATGGAAATGTTTTCAACATTTGATTTTTTGTTGTTTGCCAATTTCTCCGCACATATTAAGCATACAGGTAAACCAGCTTCGTCAGTAGTGAAAGCAAATGAATCTGTCCATGAAGCATTAAACTTCTATTTTCCTCAGAAACTTTTCTTTTTTTGGATGTATCCATGGTTAACTTACCGGGGGTCAAGAGCTCGAAATAAGCCACCAGCCTGTCGGCAACAGGTGACGCATACAAGGTGGGACGCATATTTTGAACGACAAAATGTTAAACCACGTTTTATTTCAATGTTACAAGATCACCTAAATCTCCAGAATCAAAATTATTACATTGAAAATATTAACTAAATAGAATAAAATTTATTTAAATTAAATAGCCATTTTTATTCACATTATTTTCTCAAAGCCACAGGGAGCCACGGCAGAGGGATGAAAGAGCCGCATGCGGCTCCGGAGCCGCAGGTTGCCGACCCCTGGTCTACACTGTATAACACAAATACACTGCCCTGTGGGAGATCTTTGTTGAATTTAATCACAAATAATCAGACACTGCCACACTCTTTCAGTGGATCATCAGTGATGATTGAGAGGTGATGCTCAGCTTCAGCGACACAAAAATATATTCAGACATCAGCCTAATACTTCTGCAAAAATACATTGACATAGAAGAATCGATCATTGGCCTTGGTGGAGGAATACACTTTCTGAATGCCCTTTTTTGTATTTGTGTCTCAGTCAAACTGTTCATACAGTGAAACAGTCCAGGTTCTTGGTCAATGGTTCAAATCACTTTCTGCTGCCTGAAGTTAGCAATGCTCCAACAATGCTGCTGACCACACCTCATTTTAACACCATCATTCCCATCGGCACAGCGATGGATTGCATGTATATTTGCTGCTTAAACAACATGGACGCTGGGAGTGAAAACGGCATCAGTTGGAAAGTCACGATGACACTCGACGCTTCGAGCCGTCAGGATTGAACTAGCCACTGGACTGTTGTTAAGGACATTATGGCATCGAGTGGATGAGATGAAGCTATGCTCAGAGAGAAAAGTGAACAATGTTGTAATACGAGAATAAAACTAGAAGGGCGCTCGGAGAGTGCATACGTCTGCGTAAGGCAGCAGAAAATACCCGATTACCTCCTCCCCATTCCAAGGACCACTTCTACAAAATTAGATTGAAACTGTGAGATAAAGCTGGGCAAACTCTGTGATTTTAGAAGTGTTAATTTGACAAATTTAAACCAGTAAATTGTCTGCAACGTGAAGCCAAAGCTCATAGTTTGATCATTAAACGGCGACCCGACTGCTCACTAAGTACATATAAAGGAGGCCCGTCGGTCCCTGTGGACCAGTCTGGCTATTGATGCTCATCAATAAAGATTTGTTTGAAAGCTCCTCCAGGGTAGGTAGAAGTTTGTTTGCTAGTGGTTCACTATTAGGCAGGGACTTCTAAAAAAGACATGCAGGTGTATATGGACTCACAGGCGGCTATAGGAAGACGAGGGCAGGATGGTTTGTCACTTGGAGAATTGGAGATAATTTCATGACATTTTACAATATAGATTGTACATTGTTGGCACTTATCAGACGCTCTGTTTCCCACTTAGCACGGTTGCACAAAAAGAGACAGAGTTCAGAGACTCATCTCTTCTACAACTGTACGAGTGCCTAATAATTGATGAACAAGTTTCTTAGCAAAACTTCATCTGGCTTTCCGACGGCTGGTTGGGAGAAGTTAATCTAGCTGTGATCGCTCCTCACTACCCCCCCACCCCACAAACAACACCCGACGAAGCTGAATTCTGGCCGACTCTGAAATAAGTGTTACGGCTCAAAGATCGTGTCACAAACGGGCTGAAATCGTACAGAGTATGTCCAGCTTTACGAACAAACGGCGATGAAACATCAGCTCCTTGGCGGAGGTTAAAAAAGAGACATAAAACTAAAGCGAGTAAAGGAACGTTTTTTGAAGGATCATATCGATCGTAAGAAAATCCAAATATTTACTTGTCTCT
This sequence comes from Chaunax sp. Z400, assembly GCA_037577475.1. Lineage (NCBI taxonomy): Eukaryota > Metazoa > Chordata > Actinopteri > Lophiiformes > Chaunacidae > Chaunax > Chaunax sp. Z400. The sequence goes on from CM075185.1 coordinate 2,825,483, forward strand.
AAAAGCTCATCAGCTAAAACTAAACCATGAATCAGGAAACCTCTAAAACCAGATGATACCGAACTATCAGGGTCCCATTACATTCTATAATAACTATAGAATGTAATCTGACCATGCAGTGCCTTAAACAGAGCAGAAGATTACAGCTGGATCAGTTACAAACAACCCACAACAATTCTGGAAAGAATGAAAGAAATGTGATAAAATAAACTCCAACAGCAGTTTTATTACATAGTGGTGACGTTCCTCCTGTCATTATTACTCTGTATTACTAACTGTTATTTAATATTGTGGAAAAACGGACTCATTGCGGCGTCTTGTTGAGCCATTAATTTATTGATTAGATCAGTCAAAATGTTGTTGCCTTTACATTTATGAGACTGTGTATATTTCTCTGTATAAATAATACATATACGAATTGGTTTGATGCACCTCTTGTACAGTTTTTATATCTATGTACACAAGTTATTACAACAAAACACAAATTATTCTAGGTTTATGTAGTGTTGTAATTATGGCTTCATTAAAAATAAGGTATTCTTGTTATGTCATTTAGTTCGAAGCCACTGGTTTTTAGGCGTAAAGAAAATGCTCTGACCGTTGAAGTAGGTTATTTCTAAAATAATCAGACAGGAAACTGTTGTGTCGGATTATTTAGAGTTAGTTTGGAACGGGTGTTTATGCCATATTAACTTGTGACCCTGTTTAACTGCTGAGGTTTCCAGATGTCTGGCGGTAGGCGTGGCTTCAGAGTCGCCTTTCTACTAAGCAGGAAATACAACCCGATTCCTCTGCTCATTCAATGCTCATTCAATGCTCATTCAATGCTCATTCAATGCTCATTCAATGCTCATTCAATGCTCATTCAATGCTCATTCAATGCTCTTTCAATGCTCATTCAATGCTCATTCAATGCTCATTCAATGCTCATTCAATGCTCATTCAATGCTCATTCAATGCTCATTCAATGCTCATTCAATGCTCATTCAATGCTCATTCCTTGTATATTTATGTATTAATCTACGTATATATGTCTTTACATCAGCGTCTTGCACACATCATCGGAATGATCCAACCTGCAGAATATCGTAAGTTTATTAACGCGGGCGCTGCAGAGAATGAGACATATGTGACTGCGTCAGTGCATGTAGCTGCAAACATCAATAAATCGTCTAAATGTTCATGTTGTGGGTCTGGTATTTGTGCCAAACATGTTGCAGTGTGTTAGTGTTTACATACAGCCTATAAGGAAACACTGAGGTATTTATTTACGTCCAGTTTGAATGGAGTGAGGTCATCGCTGTTAGTGAGGTAAACCCAGATTAAGTTGTGAAGCATCGATCATGCTCGTTCACAAAAGGTTCCCCGTCGTCAGCCTGACATTTGTTTCATAGATGGTTATTAATCTGACATGAAGTCCATTTGTGAACTGTTACTGTTATATATTGTGTTCGTGGATCATAGAGTCTGAGAGCAGGTTTACTCTGGGCTCCAACACAGCATGGAGTTAGCGGTGGGAAAGTGCGATACGTTCACATTATTTAGACTTTAACATCTGTTTCTAACAATGATCATGGGTCATAGTGTGCTATAGAATATCGTCTGAGTGAGATAAATGTCCATAGACTTCACTGTCATTCACGTCAAACACTACTTAACCCGTCTTACAAATATATACATTTAATATGTCTCAGTATTTGACTTATACTTTTTTACGTTCCAAATCAGTTGGAATGAACATCCTCTTAATTAATATAAGTTATAATAATAATCTTATTAATTCTTATTAATTCATTTATACTGTCTAATGTTTGTCATTCAACACAATGATATTCTACACCTTTATCCACTTTAAATACAATGTAACCTATTTTGCAAATAGGTCTACAAATTGAATGCACCTGTAGAAACTAAAAGCATTTGGGGGAGGATGATGTCTGATAGTGGGGAAATAAATTTGGTAAATTATCCACAGGTGTAAAGAATCTAGGGCTGGGGGGTGGGGTGGGGTCCTCTATATAAGTTAGATTTACAAGTCACAGCTTTCAGAGTTATTGAGGAGGTTAGAGAGAGATTACACAGCGATTTACACAGCGATTAGATGAGAACACAGTTATAGTGAGTGATAGAGTGTGACTGAGCTTTGACTGTGACAGAGTGGTTGTCCTTGTGAGTGAGTATTGAGGTTTGTATCTGAGAGAGACTGGTATTGTATTGTGTTGTATTTGTTTGTTGGTGTGTGAGAGAAGAGGTGAGGTGAAGGAGGGAGACAGGTGGGCTTAGAAAGGAGGAGTAGATAGGAAAGACAGGTGAAGGTAGTTAGGGAGAGACAGGTGTCACAAATAATGGATCCAAAAATTGTTCGAGAGGTGCTGGATTTCAAAATCCATAACCAGTATCCTGAAGGTTTGACCTACAAGGAGAGGTATGTCATCAGAAGAGCCGACTCCTTCAGGATAAAACGGTAAGGGCACATGCCATGTGGACCTTAGAACAAAGATAATTTGCTATGGTCCAACTGCCAATAAACCTAATGTACTGTATATGACATTTAATTCACAGATGGTGGCCTGTATTACATCTGCAGGCGCAAAAAGAACAGGTCAGAACACCAGGCCAAAGTTCTGACGACTGCAGAGGAGACTAACGCAGTCTTTGAGGAGTTTCACTGCAGTCACTTTGGTGGGCATTGCGGAGTGGAGAAAACCCACAACGCAATAATCACCCGGTGCTACTGGCCTGGAATGGAGGAGGACATTCGAAAGTGGGTGAGTGGATATCTTCTAACTGTTCAGGTGGATACACATTCAGACTGGTCTTCACACATATTCAATGGACATCTTTTCGTTCACTTGCCACAGACCCCCGTCATGGAGCAGTGGGGAGTATATATTGTTTTTGTAAATGTTGAAAGCCTGTCTGTGGATGGAACACTAAAGTAATGCTGCAGTTATTGTCATATGTTTGGATATGTGTCTCTTTTAGGTTACTCAGTGTCCACAATGCCAGAGCAAGAGGGCAGTTCTGAAGGAAAAGAAACAGTACAATCCGATAGAGGTAAATGGAAAACACTGTCTGTGTTCAAACACTGTCTGTGTTCAAACACTGTCTGTGTTCAAACACTGTCTGTGTTCAAACACTGTCTGTGTTCAAACACTGTCTGTGTTTAAAAACATCAGTGATTTCATTCTCTTCTGTTTCTTCGTCCCTCAGGTAACAGAGCCTCTCGAACTGGTTGGGATGGATCTGGTGGGTAAACTCACAGTAACAAATGGTGGCAACCAGTACATCTGTGTCATGGTTGATTATTTCACCAAATGGGCAGAGGCCTACCCACTCAAGAGTAAAACTGCAGTTGAGGTGACAAATTGTATTCTTGATTTCTTTTACAAATTTGGTGCACCTAAAAGACTGCTAACAGACCAGGGCTCAGAGTTCTGCAACAAGGTAGAGTAATGATGCCCCATTTGTCCCAGTATGTAACCATTGCTGTGCTGACTTATTTCATGTTTGTCCAACTAATCATTTTAAGGTCAACTATGAGTTGTGTGAGAGGCTCAATATCAAGAGGAGCCTCTGCTCCATCCACAGACTAATGGCCTTGTGGAGAAACTAAATGGAACGATACAGCGGTATATTCTGGTTTCAATACTTGAATCAACTGTTACAGAAGAATGTGCTGATTTGCTGCTCCTTGCACAGCAACTTCATGATACATATGTAGCCAACCCATTTGTCTTCATTGACATGCCTGTATTTGCATTTTAATGTTTTAGGTGCCTGAACAAAGTGGTGGCTGATCATCCTCAAAGACTGAGGACAAAGAAGCAGCTGACCACGAAATACAGCCCATATTATCTTATGTTTGGGAGGGAGGCAAGATATCCCTCAGAGGTGCCACAAGAGTACCAAGTGAGTGATTATTATGTTGTCATCTTTGTCTATATTCTTTCTCTCTATATCCTCCTCTTACTAATTGATTTGTGTCAGGTCACAGAGAATAGAGTCAGCAGCCTGCTCCTGTCAGAGGAGGTGTGTCCAGGCCTGGAGAAGCAGGAGTCAACATACGAGGAGGTGAAACAGAACATGAAAAGAAGCACAGAAAAGGTGCGCAAGAGGAAACAGAAGACAGGCCAGGAGGACCACTTTCAAGTGGGGGACCTTGTCCTCCTGAAAAATGTGCGGCAGGAGCAGAGACAGGGAGGCAAATTGGAGGCAGACATGCTGGGACCCCTGAAAATCATTGGACTTGACGGCAAGAGTGCTGACCTTGAGTCAAGCAAGGGGAAAAGAACAAGAAAAATCAACATTGACCACTTGAAGCATTATGTCCAGCTAGAGGAGAGGATTCCTGCAAAGCTGCAAAAACTGTTGAATCCTTCTCCTCTGGCTGGTCCATCACAGACACACACACACACACACAGACACACACACACACACACACACACACACACACACACACACACACACACACACACACACACACACACACACACACACACACACACAGACACACACACACACACACAGACACACACACACACACACACACACACACACACACACACAGCACACACACACACACAGCACACACACACACAGCACACACACAGCACACACACACACAGACACACACACACACACACACACACACACACACACACACACACACACACACACAGACACACACACACACACACACACACACACAGCACGCACACACACACAATCTGCACCCCAACCACAGGGGGTTACATCCACCTGCCATGAGGCCCTCAAACCCTTGAACAATGCAGAAACTTGTGAGTAAACTTCCAGAATGTACCCTTGAGTTGTGCTTTTCTTGAATAACTTTCATATTTTTCTTGCAGGGATCAGAGACATTTGGGCGGGAGGGAGAACAAACACTCTGTGGTCCAAAATAGGGCCATATTAGATCTATTCAGAGAACTTTAAGGACCTGACCCCAGGGATGCAATTGGAGACTGAGGTACTTCCCCACCCCACGATAAGAATGACAGGGGATATATTAGTCTGTTTTGTCCAGCGCATATCTTGAAACATATACCTACGAGTTTTACCAAACTTAGGATAAAGTAACCACGATAAGTAGTCGTGCTTTGTGACATTTGTGACTCTCCATTTTCTATTTATTGACCTTTCCATGGCATGATTTAAGGTGACTCTGAAGGTTGGTCCTCTTCTCCATCACATATTATTATTTTTCTTCTTCTCATCACCTTATTTTATCTTGTTGTGCTTATTCTTCCCTTTTGTTGACCTGAATGTAGCTACTGCGACAGAACAATGTCCTGTAAAGGATCAATAACGGATCAATCTATCTCTATCTATCTATATTAACTACTGTTGACTGACTGAAGGAACAAAGGATATGTCATATTCTGATGACTCTTGTTTGTATTAAACATTAATGGTTTGATATTTCTCTTTCAGACACTAAGATCACCTGTCACTCTTTTACTCCTAGATTGTGAATGGCTACCTGTCCATAGTGGGAGGGAGAACAGGTACTGGCATAATAGATGCCTACACTATGACCCAGGTATGGCAGGGCTCCCAGAAACTCTACAGAAGGGTGAGTGGGATGTTTTACCTTTCCAATATAATGATATCCCATAATTTGAAATGTTTGTTAAATTGTGTTTTGTATATTTTAGCTCAACCTCTTAAAACATGATGTGGCAGCTGGAGCAGTTTGCCACCAGGGACACTGGACACTCATTGTAAGTAATAAGTGTGAACAGATTCCAACAGACACCATGAAAACCTCTGGTGTAGGAAGGGTTGGGTCACATATCTAATTGTATTCCCACAGATCATGTATCTGAAGGAGAAGAGGTCCTTGTACCTGGATCCCTTTGGCGCCACACAGGCACAAATCGAGCACTGCAGGGATGTAACGAGGTGACTGAAGTCTCTGTTATCACACTGATGTGTTCATGCACTTTGAATATTGAGGGAGTAACAGAATTTTCTCCTGTTTACTGAGGCTGACATAAGCCTATACTTGTGCATTAATGTTAGGATAATTATATTGAAAAAGGATCTCACTTTGTCTGAGGCCAAACTGATACACTGATCGATCCGTTCTGTGTAGAGCTCTGGTCAGAAGATACTGTCCTGCTGTTGGGAAGTGGACATGCTCCACGACAGCCCACCCAAAACAGCAGGACCCAACATCATGTGGGGTGTTCGTGTGCAAGGTAACAATGACATGATCACTTTGGCCATACATCATTGTAGAACTCGTCATGATTATGCTTAATTGAAACCATTTTAGCTTGCAGAGCAGATCCTGCAAAAGGACACGGTCCAGTACCCAGTGGACCAGGAGGGTGTCGCCCAAGTGAGGCTGGACATAGCTGTGACCCTGGTGAATGACTCAGGTATGCAATACTCTACCAGGGAATCTTGGATGTCTTTAATGACATGAGACTGCACTCATGCATATGTCATTATTTCAGATGATCTGTCCCAGCTATGTCGAGCTTGTGGGGAGGAGAGTTCAGGGGCAGACACTGATGAGTGGGTAAGAAGACTAACTCAACTGCTGACCGACATTTGGCTGGAAGACCGGAATCCACCTGGGATAGTTCGCTTAAACACTGGGTGAACTGGCACAATTACACATCTATTTAAAATGTATTTGTTAATTCATCTAAACTTGCATGTCTTGGCACTTTCCGGGGACACTGGTGCAGCTGAAGGAACTCAAGGACATACTGACTCTACACATGAAGGACCACAGCTAAGACTTAGACTCTGAATCTGTCTGAAGAATTGACTTCTTAATTATGACCCTTCTCTGGATGACTTATGTGAACCTGACAAAATGTTTGACATTAGTCTGATATCTTTTACCTTCTTTTTCTTTCAGATTGAATGTACCACCTGCAGTCTGTGGTACCACACAGTCTGTGTTGGCTGTCCCTCCACAGAAGGGGACTATGTTTGTAGAGGGTGTAATGTTTGAATAAAGTCTTGATTACTGACCATTATTGTTTGCTTTCCTTCCATTATGGGTCACGTGAGCAACTTAGCAAGAGGACATATAGCTTGCATTAGGCCTACATATAGGTCCCAATTCATTTTCCTACTGAGTTGACATGTGTAGGTTATTTTTACACCACAGCTGGAATGTAGTTTGTGTTAAGGGTTTGATTTAAGTGGATCTAAATGATTGGTATGAATTACAGCCAGTAATAAACACTTTTCTTGCACACTTCAGGCTTTTGTCATGAAAGTGACTGAAAACGTGACTGTCACAAGTTTGCCTCCTAACAATCAAATCTAATGGACTCACAAGTCGACGACATGTAACTTCGATAGATAACCCCCAGCTCAATACTTACTGTAAGGGCCATTGGTTTGCATTTTGTTTGTGTTGACCTCCCACCACTAGGGGGAGGAGAAGGCGTCAAATTTTGTGGTAATCAGCAGTAATCAGAGGTCTTTAAATGCACCGGTGTATTTTGATTTGTTTGTGGGAAGGATGACAGAAGCACACAGTTTTTTGACCGTGCAAATGTGTCGGGCAATTTTGGAAGATGTAAGTAGGATAGAGGCTTGTTGGTCGTTGTTTTGATATTGAAGAGGAATAAAATAAATTCCTTGTAATACATGGAACAGTGGACATCCTGATTTGTACGCGTCTGTTCTATGCTTTCCTCCCACCGTAGTGGTGACCTTTTTTAGAATAGCGAAATGGTACATTAAGTCAAAAAACTCGCTTCATTGAGGACAGCGTTGGATTTGCAGTCGTCACCGTGAAATTCCCGCTGCTGTGGTCAAATAACCAGTTTCGTACCGGAGCTGTTGGAGCTGTGTGTCGTCACCGGGACGTCTAAACAGCTGTAAGCCGGCCAACGCCAAGGTGTGTGTGTAGCTACACTAAGGAATGGCCATTGTTGTTACTGTGTGCACACATACGTTTAAGTAAAATCCAATGCATTGGTGGTTGACTGTTTTACACAACTAACGTTTTTACAAGACTGTGCAAATTTGCATATTGACTATGACTGAAGAACGCGTGCCTGATGCTGGACTCTGAGACAGAACCGCAGGTGGAAAGGGACATGAACCACTCTGTAAAACTGACTGTTAAACTGACAGCAAAAGACTTATGGAAAAAATCACCAACTTGGAACAAGGAAGAAAAATAAAATGAAAAAGAGCTCACAACCTCAGACATAATTGTTGATTTGATGGCTGATAAAAGCTATATGAAAGAGGTGAAAGGTACATTTGCAAAGTATAATGTTCTCTGTGTTGAAGCAAAAGAGAAACATGACCTGTTGATGGGTTTATTGCCTAAAGAAGAGGTGGAAAAACAAGAGATGTGGTATAAGGTAAAAATGCTCAGTGTCAATGAATTTATTTCTGATGTAAACAAATGGTTGGTGCACAATGTAAGTGATTTTCATGCTGATGTTGAAAGTGCTGGGGTTAACGTGGAGCCCCAGGACAGCATTTCAAACGTTGCATCCAATGTTTCCAGCAAAGGCTCTGGTCGGAAAAGTAATGTCTCAAAAAGCAGCAGGTCCACAACAGCATCTGCTCGACTGCAAGTAGAGGCAGAAAAGGCTGCACTCATGGCACGGCTGCTGTATTACAGGAAAAACATGCTTTAGAGGAGCAAGCAGAGCACTTAAGAAGGAAAAAGGAGCAACTTGAAATCGAAGCCGAAATAGCAGCATCTACTGCAAAATTAGCAGTGCTAAACACCTCACATCATGGCAGTGTTGCAGACGCACGTTCCGATGGAATGGAATCTTATTTCAAAAAAGGAACGGCATATAAACCTTGTGCTGAAAAATACCATCCACAGCAAAAGGACCCATCTCAACAGAAATATCCACTAACCGGCAGCACACAGCCAGCGGAGGGAACAACAATAAAAAAGGACAAATATGAAAATAAAAATGCAACTCATCAGTTGAGCTTTAAGTCTCAAACATCTGGTCAAACGTCACAACAAGCACCTGTAAGTCCTGGTGGTCAGCAAGCAACACAAGCTCCTGAAAATCCTCAAGTACCTGGAGATGTTTACAGGATATTACAGACACAAAATGAAATAACAGCACTCCTTGTAAAGACACAGAACTCTCAATTTCTACCACACAGAGAGATTCCCGTTTTTGATGGAGCTCCTCTTCAGTTTCGAACATTCATCAGAGCATTTGAACACTGGAGGCTAAAACAAACAACAAAGGAGATTGTTTGTACTACCTGGTGCAATTCACCAGGTGGCAGCCTAGAGATTTGGTCCGTAGCTGCCAGCACATGGCACCAGAAAGAGGTTACGCTGTGGCCAAAGACCTTCTCCAGAAACATTTTGGGCACGAATTCAAGGTCACAGCTGCTTATGTGGAAAAAACTATTGGATGGCCGTCTGTTAAGGCAGAAGATGTTAAAGGGCTACAGGCATATGCATTGTTTTTAAGGGAATGCTGTAATGCTATGGAGGAACTGCAGTATTTCGAAGAGCTTAATATGCCAGCAAACATGAAAACAGTCATGCACAAACTTCCATACAAACTCAAGGAGAAGTGGAGTCCAAGCATGCGAAATATCTGAAAGCAGAGGACGCAGAGCTGTCTTTAAGGATATTGTCAAGTTTATTGAGTACCAAGTCCAAATAATTTCTGATCCAATCTTTGGTGACATCCAAGACACTCAAGAGGACATAAATAAAGGAAGCAACAAAGCAAAATTACAGCAGAGGTCACAGTTCAAAAGAAATAGTTTTGCAACTGCTGTCTTTATGTCTAATGAACCAACTGTTAATACAACCAAGAAAAGCATTCATACTCAAACTCAAACTTTGCCACCTACAACCACAAACACTGATGCCTGTTTGTATTGTACTCATGGACACACATTGGAACACTGTTTGCAACTGAAAGGGAAAACTCATCGGGAAAAGTTAAGCTTTCTGAAAGACAAAGGAGTTTGCTTTGGTTGTCTGCACCTAGGACACATGAGCAAAGATTGTAACAGACGCATGTCTTGCAAAGTTTGTAACCAAAGCCATCCCAGCATTCTCCACATTGAGAGAAGGAAAAGAAGCAAGGATGAAAATCTGCCAAAGGAACTGTCAGTGAGTGGCACGGCAGTCTCTACTTGTGGTCATACAGGGGCCGGTGGCAGTAATGGCATCCTTTCAATTTTACCTGTCAGTGTCAAGTGTGTAAAGGGAAACAAAGTTATTCAAACTTATGCATTTCTTGATCCAGGAAGTACGGATACTTTCTGTTCTGAAAGTCTAATGGAAAGACTGAATGTCAAAGGAAAAAGAACAAAGATTCATCTACGTACAATGGGTCACAATACTACTGTGCCAAGTTGGATTGTCAGAGGCTTAGAAATCTCAGACTTTACTGGCAATCAGTTTTACGAGCTGCCTAATACGTTCACACAGAAGGATATGCCAGTGTCAACAAGCAATATCATCACTGAAGAAGAGGTGTCTAAGTGGTCTTACCTCAAAGATGTTCATATTCCCTGTATTAAAGCTGATGTCGATTTATTGATCGGCACAAATGCCTCAAGGTTAATGGAACCATGGGAAGTGATCAACAGTCGAGAAGAGGGACCATATGCAGTGAGAACTCTACTTGGCTGGGTGATAAATGGACCACTAAATGGAAACAGTGCAATACATGGTGAAAATGGCTACTCTGCTGTTACTGTTAATCGGATTGGTGTTGACAAACTGGAAGAACTGTTGATCAGTCAATACAATCAGGATTTCAATGAGAGATTCGCTAACGACAAAGAGGAGATGTCAATAGAGGAAAGGAAATTCATTGAAATAGTGGAAAGTTCAGTACAGCTTAAAGATGGACATTACAGCATGAAGCTTCCTTTCAAAACACCCCATGTAAACATGCCAAACAATTATTCTATGGCTAAACTGCGTGTCAACGCACTGAAAAGGAGACTTTTGAAAGATAAAAGCTTTCACCAAGAGTATTCAACCTTCCTTACTGATGTCATTGACAAAGAATATGCCGAAAGGGTGCCGGAGCATGAATTGGAGCGCTGTGATGGACAAATTTGGTATCTCCCTCACCATGGAGTATATCATCCACAGAAAGGAAACCTGCGTGTTGTCTTTGACTGTGGGGCTGAATTTAAAGGAGTATCATTGAACAGTCAGCTTCTGCAAGGACCAAACCTAACAAGCTCTTTGTTAGGAGTTTTGACACGGTTCAGGCAGGAACCCGTGGCAGTCATGGCTGACGTACAAGCAATGTTCCACCAAGTCAGAGTGGCAGAAGAACATTTGGACTTTTTGAGCTACAGTATCGTATGACCGTCCATTTATTTGGAGCAGTATCATCTCCAAGTTGTGCATGTTACGCTCTAAGAAAAACTGCTGATGACAATCAAAGCAGTTGTCCAACAGAAGTGGTTGACACGGTCAAAAGGAATTTCTATGTTGATGATCTTCTGAAAAGCATGGCTTCCAAAGAAGAGGCAACTCTTATGGTCAAGAACCTCACAGCCATCTGCAAGTTAGGAGGTTTCAACCTTACAAAATGGATCAGCAACAGTCGTGAAGTGGTAATGAACATTCGAGAGGAACAAAGATCCAAGAACTTCACAGAGTTGGATCTGGACAGAGATAAATTGCCAGTTGAACGGGCCCTTGGACTACAGTGGTGCATTGAGACGGACACATTCACGTTCAAATTTAACATCAGAGATCAACCACACACTAGGCGTGGCCTGTTATCCATGATCAGTTCCGTCTATGATCCTTTGGGTTTCTTAGCTCCTTTTACAGTTCCAGCTAAGATGATTTTGCAGGACCTGTGTCGGTTGAAGTGTGGTTGGGATGATCCAATACCTCAATCTTTTCAGCAGAAATGGAGCAAATGGTTGGAAGATCTGGAAAAGGTGACAAGTTTCAAGATAAGCAGATGTTTCAAACCTCAAAATTTTGGAGAGATAACTTCTGCTCAATTACATCACTTCTCTGATGCCAGTGAAAAGGCATATGGCACCGTTACTTATATCAGATTGCAAAGCGGCCAGAACAAAGTCCATACTGCTTTCATACTTGGCAAATCTAGGGTGGCTCCACTAAAACGAGTGACTATTCCTCGCTTAGAACTGACAGCTGCTGTTCTGGCTGTTAAAGTGGACAAGATGCTACGAGCAGAGCTACAGTTTACTTTGAGGAAATCACATTTCTGGACTGACAGTACTAAAGTACTAAAGTACATCAAAAATGAGCACAAAAGATTCCAAACATTTGTTGCAAACAGAATAGCAACTATTAGGGAAGCCTCAGACTTTTCACAATGGAGCTACATTCCTACTGCACAAAACCCTGCAGATGATGCATCAAGGGGGCTGAAAATTGAACATTTGGTTCAAAGGAGATGGATTGAAAGTCCAAAGTTTCTGTGGAAATCAGAAAATGAATGGCCAAAATATTTCTTCGACACAGACATTGCTGATGACCCAGAAGTTAAAACGAGCTGCACAGTGAATGCAGTTGTCACTGCTGATGTTTCAAGTGCTACCCATAAACTGATAACTCACTTTTCCAGCTGGAAAAGATTGAACAGAGCAGTAGGTTGGATTCTCAAGCTGAAAACCATTTTGTTGGTTTCAACTAAGAAAAGAAAACAGCTAATTTTTGCAAACACCAGTGGTAATGGTCATCCACCAGCTGATGTCAATTTGGAGATGCAGAAATTTAAAGCTACTTTAGGAGGACAAAGGCTAACTGTAGATGATCTCTTAGAAGCTGAGACCTCTATTGTTCGCTTCAGCCAAAAGGAAAGATTCCATAAGGAGATTGTTGCACTGACATCTGGAAAATCTAAGGTGAAGAAGGGGAGCACCATCTACAAACTTGACCCAGTTTATAAAAATGATCTGTTGAGAGTTGGAGGACGACTGAATAAAGCCTGCATGCCTGAAGACACAAAACACCCGCTCATTCTGGCCAAAGACCAACATATTTCAACTCTCATACTCTTTCATATTCATGAGCAACTGGGCCATAGTGGTAGGAATCATGTACTCTCCAATCTGAGAAAGAAATATTGGATTACAAGTGCCAATTCAGCTGTGAGAAAAGTAATAGCTGAATGCTACTTCTGCAGACGTTACAGAGGAACGGTGGGCGAACAAAAAATGGCCGATTTACCCACAGAAAGAATTGTTCCTGATCTCCCACCATTCACAAATGTTGGTGTAGATTATTTTGGGCCGATTGATGTGAAGCGAGGTCGGAACACCTTAAAGCGCTATGGCGTCCTTTTCACCTGCATGGCAAGTAGAGCAGTCCATCTGGAAGTCGCTTATTCGCTTGATACAGACTCCTGTATCAATGCGCTGAGAAGATTTATTTGCCAAAGAGGACAAGTTTCTACATTGCGATCAGACAATGGAACTAATTTTGTTGGAGCTGAAAGGGAACTCAGAGAAGCCTTGGCTTCGTTTGACCACAACAAAATACAAAGACTATGGCGCAGGATGGAATTAAATGGAATTTCAACCCTCCTGCTGGATCCCATCATGGTGGCGTCTGGGAACGCATCATACGTATGGTCAGGAGAATTCTACACTCTGTTCTTCGTCAGCAATGTATGAATAATGAAGGATCTCACACTGTGTTATGTGAAGTGGAAGCCATACTAAATGATCGTCCTATTACAATGTTGTCTGAAGATCCTAATGACCTTGAGCCATTAACACCAAATCACATTCTTTTGATGAAAGGAAAACCAGTTATGTCACCTGGACTCTTTGAAAAAAGAGATTTGTACATCAAAAGAAGATGGAGACAGATTCAGTATCTATCCGACCTATTCTGGAAGCGATGGGTACAAGAATATTTGCCATTGCTACAAGAAAGACAAAGATGGAATAAAGAAAGGAGAAGCTTTTCACATGGAGATGTTGTTGTTGTTGATTCGACAGCACCTCGTGGATCCTGGACTCTTGGAAGGATATTGCAGACGTTTCCTGAGAGGAAAGGACTGGTACGTTCTGTCCGTCTTCAGACCAAGACCAGCATAATTGAAAGACCAGTAACAAAGATTTGTCTTCTTTGTGAAGCAAGTGATTAATATGGAATATTGTACCCATATTCATTACCAAGAAAAGAGTTTTTGTAAACTTGACTGTTTCAATCAGTACTTTTGTTTCAAAGGCAATGGCTCCTTATGTAAACTTTGTTTTTAGGTTTTGTTTTTTTTGTTTTTAGAATTGTTTTGTCTTCTGTCAGAAACAATTAGGGGCCGGTGTGTAAGGGCCATTGGTTTGCATTTTGTTTGTGTTGACCTCCCACCACTAGGGGGAGTAGAAGGCGTCAAATTTTGTGGTAATCAGCAGTAATCAGAGGTCTTTAAATGCACCGGTGTATTTTGATTTGTTTGTGGGAAGGATGACAGAAGCACACAGTTTTTTGACCGTGCAAATGTGTCGGGCAATTTTGGAAGATGTAGGTAAGATAGAGCCTTGTTGGCCGTTGTTTTGATATTGAAGAGGAATAAAATAAATTACTTTGAATACATGGAACAGTGGACATCCTGATTTGTACGCGTCTGGATTATACTTTCCTCCCACCGTAGTGGTGACCTTTTTTAGAATAGCGAAATGGTCAGTACATTTACCATCAACCATCCTTTTTTATTATGTTGCAAGATTGCTGAAATAACATCCATAAAATGTTAAAAGCAGTTTTTCCGAATGTTTTTGAACGTGATTGTTTGTTGTATTTATACTACAATGTTACATATTTACGTCTATATTTGCACAATGAGTAAAGTTCATGTTAAATGTCGATGAAACGATGTAGGATATCGTCATCAGTGAGATAAATGTAATTGACTTAAATCACACTGAGTTGGAGCTGAGTGAAGCTGCACACCTGCAGCTCACAAATGGACTTTATGTCAGGTTAATAACCATATGAAACAAATGTCAGGCTGACGACGGGGAACATTTTGTGAACGAGCATGATCGATGCTTCACAACTTAATCTGGGTTTACCTCACTAACAGCGATGACCTCACTCCATTCAAACTGGACGTAAATAAATACCTCAGTGTTTCCTTATAGGCTGTATGTAAACACTAACACACTGCAACATGTTTGGCACAAATACCAGACCCACAACATGAACATTTAGACGATTTATTGATGTTTGCAGCTACATGCACTGACGCAGTCACATATGTCTCATTCTCTGCAGCGCCCGCGTTAATAAACTTACGATATTCTGCAGGTTGGATCATTCCGATGATGTGTGCAAGACGCTGATGTAAAGACATATATACGTAGATTAATACATAAATATACAAGGAATGAGCATTGAAAGAGCATTGAATGAGCATTGAATGAGCATTGAAAGAGCATTGAAAGAGCATTGAATGAGCATTGAAAGAGCATTGAATGAGCATTGAAAGAGCATTGAATGAGCATTGAAAGAGCATTGAATGAGCATTGAATGAGCATTGAATGAGCATTGAAAGAGCATTGAATGAGCATTGAAAGAGCATTGAATGAGCATTGAAAGAGCATTGAATGAGCAGAGGAATCGGGTTGTATTTCCTGCTTAGTAGAAAGGCGACTCTGAAGCCACGCCTACCGCCAGACATCTGGAAACCTCACCAGTTAACAGGGTCACAAGTTAATATGGCACACCGGCGTTCCGCTATCATCCCAGCTTCTTCACAGTTTTAGAGTTTAGAGATACAGTTTTTTGGTCTTATTAGTATCGTCTTCGGGTTTAGATCGTATTGCTTTGTAAAAGCGTTCAGTAGCTTTACGCTGACAGTTCAGCTCGTAGCAGAAATAGGTCGCCTCTGGAGCTTCTAGCAGTGTTTCTCTATCTCCTGATAGTGTCCAGGATAATACTCGGATATGAAACCGGTAAGTTAATAAATGTAATGTCTTCTCTCTTAACATGTTAGCTAAAACACGGCAGAATGTGCTATATTCGTAGATGACGGTATTGATGATAATGTCAACAAAGACGCTAAGAACTAGCTAAATTCCTAGCATGTTAGCTAACCTCCATGCTAGTTTGTCTGAGAGGACTTTCTTCTTAATGTGGGGCCACTGATGGACACAGGGACATGATGATGACTGACATGGTCGACTATGACAGTTTCTCTGCTCTTGGCTCCACCTTGTGTCAGACATGAGATCAAACCCTTTATGTGGCTGTAAACTGATCATGGAGATGCATCAAAAACACATGAATAGATGGAAACAGAGGATTATGGAACATGTACTGACAATTAAAGGAAAGCAGCAGAATTCAAATGGATCAAGTTAAAAAGGGACCCGATTAAACTAAACAAGAACTCCCAGCTTTTATATCAGGGTTTAAAGCTGAGGGGCTCGGCCCAAAAGAGGCCAGTCGCACCTCAGGTGATTTTAAAGGACCAGGAGAACCTGACTTAGAAGTAATGCAGTGAGGAGCCTGACTGAGACTAAAACATGATGAACTTTATTTGAACAGGCAGACATGAATGGAGGAATGAGTTCTGTATAAATACCATCCATGTACCAAATATATTGAACTGCTTCTTGGTCTAAAATGTGTTAAATGAGCTACGTGGGCATTAAATGAACATGTGACCACTGAACTAAAGTCTGCTGTTGAAACTGTATCAATATGAATATTTTGCAGCTAAACTGAAATATAATGTGATTTATTTTTCATTTTTATATTTGTGTTATTGCTAACAGCTTGTACTGTTTGTTTAAATTTGTCAAAGTGCTGAGAGTCTGTCAGGTACACTGAGCTCCACACTGTGTCCAGTTTATTAGTTTAGTAGTTTATTATTACTACTACTGTCATCTAATACAGTATAATTACATAAATGTAATGTGGAAATGAGACGACACACTGGACGGTTGTTAAGCTCTTCAATACATGAAACGAGCCGATTTAGAATCAGTGCTTAGATTTTTTTTTTTATATTAAAGGTGAGAAATAAAAGAACAAAGCAGGACAATAAAACATGCAATAAAAATAAACAACAATAAGCATAAACAATAGAATTAAAACATTAAAAAATGACCAAACTCTTGTCATGAAAGTGATTTAAAAGACCAACAAAATATTTTTTAATGGTTTAGACCAAAATGCCCGGTAACCATGGCAACAAGGAGACCCTCTGGCTGCCATGTTTATATTGTAACCTTATATTTGACTGATACAGGTGGTGATTATTAGTAATCAAAGAGACCAATAATCAATCTTTTGACTGATGCATTAGTAAGAATAAGAGTCTTAGAGTTAAAGTTTAGAATAACCAGAGATGGAATGGAAGCAAGTACTGTTTACTTAATTACTATACTTAAATATTCATTTCCTCTCCTACATATTGGAGGCACATATTGTACTTTTTACTCCATTACATTTGTTTGATGATTTAATGTGAATCTTCAAAGTAACTTATCAAAATCTAAATGTTATATCTTACTGTTATAAACAGTTATTATGTCTGTCAGTGACATCACTATTATGATCAGAATTCAATGAGATCCAGTGGAGGGAAGAGTTTCATGATTTTGAGGCACATCCAGTTTTTTCTGCAGGATGAGGTTTATTTTGAAAAGTTACTGTATTTCTCAATATAAAAGCTTTAGCTGACAATGAACAAAATAAAACATATTTAGTCCAATAATATTTGTTGTTGAGCAACACAACGAGCCTCAGATTCCTCCCAGTGAGTGAGTGATGGATTAAAGTGCTGTATAAACCCAGATATACTGCTTGTAATTCTTTGAGGTCATAAATGAGCTCATGGTCCTTAAATCAGTGAACTGAAATCTGCTGTTCTGTTACACATGAATGTGAACGTTGTGTTGATTAATGATACTTTTTA
>CM075185.1:2853373-2858373 GCA_037577475.1 Chaunax sp. Z400
GTACCCAGGTGTCCATCATAGTTTCCACCAAAGTCATGAACAGATGAACAGGTGGTCACAAACATGGATGCCTGGCTAATAAAAAAAGAAAGGCATAGCTAGAGATTAGATTAGATTGATTCATTACGTTTCCGTTTCCTAAATCAAAACACGTGACAGTTGGACACAGTTTTCATGTTTGATATTTACATCAGTGAAAAACAAATAGTGATCTGTGACGTCATCAGGTACATCGAGATAAAAGGACGGACAGTTTTTACACTTTATCGCTTCACTTTCTTCTTCGTCGTTGTTTCTGTAAACACATTTGTCGTGTCTTGCTTGAATTTTAGCTACACTTACCCCCCCAATCATTTTCATCTCATCCGTATCTGTAAGATCTGTAAAATCTCTGAAAACGTGCACAAATACGTACAAAATGAAGGCAGGAGACGAATGAAAGGCTCCGTCGTCTCCTTTTCCGTCTGAAACGTAGAGCATAAACGGCCTTAAGAGGGAAGCTGGCTTATATGAACGCATCCAACACGGCATCACTTTACATTGGCAGGTCTGTTTATGAGGTTAGAGATTTATTAAATCTCCATAACGCTCCCTTTTTATCAGCTATGATAATCTCATGAGTTTCCTCTCCAGCTGCCGCCTCACTTCCTCTTCCTCTCTACCCACAGCCCACCATGAGGTGGTCAGATCTTAGGAACGGTTTCCTCCGATGATGATTAAACTAATCATTTCTTCCTCCTCCCTCTTGACTCTTCTTGTTTCAGGAACATGTCCAAAGCCATATGTCACAACTCTGGCTCAGACAAAGACCACGGCGAAGCTGAAGTGTGAGGTTCACAGAGCTTCTCCAAAACCACGTCTCCAGTGGTTCGACGGCGCTGGGAACATGCTTCCTGCTGAAGAACTACTGGTCAATGAAACAGGAGGACGCTATGACATCATCCTCCAGACCACTGTGACCAAGACCGACCGCTATCGATGTGTAGCCACACAGGAGGAAATCAGCCATCAGCCTGAACCATCTGAGACCTTCGTCTTCATCAGAGGTGACATTTCTCTCCTGGTTTAATCTTCAATTATTGGTTTTGTCTTCAGACATTTCTGACACCTGCAGAAATTGATGAATAACTATTTAGCTCAGTTTTTCTGCTCATACATCATCTCGTCTCCAAATCACCCAAACCAGTTCACATGGTTCTGCTTTCATAGCTGCTCCGACAAAAACATGCAACATAGCAAAGCATCATTTACATTTGTTTTCTCCATTCTGCTGCTAGAAGAGAATTACAGTGTAGTCGCTTCACACGTTTCCATGCTTTTCTGTATGGTTGCATTCAGAGTGTCACTCTAGTTGTTTGTGATGTGTTTCAGGGAATCCGTCTGTGGTCACAGGAGGGGTCATTGGATTCTTTTTGGGAGCAGCTATTGCTATCATAGCTGTGTTGTCACTAGAAAATGCATCAGAAAATATCATCATTACGGTAAGTTTAAAATATACAGTAACAGTCAGCTCTTAATTTGTATTTTGGTCTCCTGGAATCAGATTAGGGATCTGGATTCACTTTAAATTATACATATTCATAAATAATCGCCAATTTAATAGCTTGAGTTTATTTTTTCATTGCCACCTATGTTTTATTATTTATTATTATATAGACAGGTCATTATTTGTGCTCGGATGATGTCATCTGGTTTGTGACCAAACAGCAGAACAGGATTTATTCTATTCTATTTATTCAGGATTTTATTCCTTTATGTCACATATATTTTCTTCTCTGCAGCTCCTAAGAAGATAGAAGTCTCTTTTTAAGAAGTACTCCATCCTGCCTGATGTTGTAAAGGGCAGGAGCGTCACATCTGTGAGAGTGACGGCTGTTGTGATGCCCACACTGTGGCAGAATGAAGACTCAACCCTGCACCCCCCACACAATTTGCTGAGATATTGATGGAATGTGAAACAGTGGGTCCTCCCAACTTCATGGCAGCAGGGCAGGCCCTGAAAACAGACATGAAGTTTTACCTTGTAATTCAAGGTAACGATCATC
This sequence comes from Chaunax sp. Z400, assembly GCA_037577475.1. NCBI lineage: Eukaryota > Metazoa > Chordata > Actinopteri > Lophiiformes > Chaunacidae > Chaunax > Chaunax sp. Z400. The sequence continues at coordinate 2,855,419 of CM075185.1, forward strand.
ATTTTTTCCAACTTTGACGGGTAATTCAAGTTAGGATTACTCTAAAAGTAGAATTAGTACTTCAGAATAACTGTACATGTAGTACTCTATGTCCTCTAACCAGAAATACAAGTTTCATGGACGCACTATTGAAAAATGAAGTTTTTATTACACATCAAAGTTGAAAAGAAATGTATTATTGTAAGAACAGTGGAATTACCTTTACACCTTTATGTTGCCTTTACATTTATGAGACTGTGTATATTTCTCTGTATAAATAATACATATACGAATTGGTTTGATGCACCTCTTGTACAGTTTTTATATCTATGTACACAAGTTATTACAACAAAACACAAATTATTCTAGGTTTATGTAGTGTGTTGTAATTATGGCTTCATTAAAAATAAGGTGTTCTTGTTATGTCATTTAGTTCGAAGCCACTGGTTTTTAGGCGTAAAGAAAATGCTCTGACCGTTGAAGTAGGTTATTTCTAAAATAATCAGACAGGAAACTGTTGTGTCGGATTATTTAGAGTTAGTTTGGAACGGGTGTTTAGTGTGAATGTTCAAACTTTGTCTCAAAAGCCTGGAAATGAAAGTAAGATGGATTTTTTAGTAGATTTTCTTCTTTATTTCTATTCATGTCCCCAGAATAAATTTATTTTTGTTATACATTATATTTGTTTTGTTTTACTCTGTGATTAAGATTAGACTGAAGAAGGTGCTGGTTTCCTGCTGTGCTCTTAATAAACATTTATGCTGCACTTTGGTGATGATTTTATGTTCTCTTGATACAACAGCTGTTTTAGATAGTTAAACAGCACAAAGGTAGAGACACAAGTTTAATTTAGGAAGGTTAAGGCTTTATGAAACCAAACCATCAGTCAATCAATTGAAAACTAAGTTGGAAAAGTTTTAAAACAGCAAACAGGAAGGTGTCAATTAAAATAGAACTAAATCTGGACCCTTACATTAATGAAGGTCAACAGAACAATCATATAACAGAAGTATGAAATAAACCTGGGACCTGTTTCATAACAACTATTTTATCAAACAAGACAGGCTTATTCTGCTTGGTGTGATTCATTTTCACTTTATTTGGTTCTATAAAGCAAGTTCAACATAGATTGACCTCAGTTACTATGACAACTAATGCTGGTAAATTAACCTGGTATGGATCAGGCTAACTAGTCGCCTGACTGGAATCCATAGAAAACCTCTGGTGGGATCTGAAGAAGCTGGTTGCAGCAGGTAAACCAGGAATATTCCAGAACTGGAGGCCTTTGTCCATGAGGAATGGGCTAAGATTCCTCAGGAACGCTGCCAGAAGCTGGTGTCTGGACCTGCATCAGGTTTGCAGCAGGTCATAGCAGCTAAAGGGTCTACAAACAACTAGAGACGCTGGTCTTTAAGGATCATATAGAGACTGAGGAGTCAGGAAACACTTTAATATCTGTTTATTGATGTATTTAAACTGTTCCTGTGTGATTTGATTATTGCAAACAGCTGGTAAGAAGTAAATTTTACCTACAAAGATACAAAGAGAGAAAACCAAAACCCAACACCAACACTGCACTGGATGTTTCTGCACTTTGGGAGGAAGCTGCAGCTCCTGGAGGGAACCCACGGAAACATGGGGAGAACATGCAAAGTCCACCCAGGGAAGCACCAGTGTGGGAATCGAACCCAGAACCTTCTCGCAATGGGGCAACAGTTCTAACCACCACACATCTGTGCTGCCTGCAAGGTAGATAGATAAATAAATAGATAGATAGACGGACGGACAGAGACTTTATTAATCCCCATGGGGGAAATTCGGTTGTTACAGCATTAACAGATTCCAAAACGCTCTCGTAAACCACGGAATATTATCCAAAATGTATACACTCAAAAGAGTCATGTCAACAGATAAACAAACAATAAATAAACATGTCTAATCAAACTTGCGTATTATTATAACATCTTCTTCCTCTTCTTATTTTCTTCTTCTTCTTATTTACTACTTCTTCTTCTTCTTCTTCTTCAGTGATGACGACAGAGCATCATTGGTCATCTCAGCTTCCGGGAGCCTTAATGATCCTCCTGTTCTTGCTGAAGGCGTTCCGCTATCATCCCAGCTTCTCCACAGTTTTAGAGTTTAGAGATACAGTTTTTTGGTCTTATTAGTATCGTCTTCGGGTTTAGATCGTATTGCTTTGTAAAAGCGTTCAGTAGCTTTACGCTGACAGTTCAGCTCGTAGCAGAAATAGGTCGCCTCTGGAGCTTCTAGCAGTGTTTCTCTATCTCCTGATAGTGTCCAGGATAATACTCGGATATGAAACCGGTAAGTTAATAAATGTAATGTCTTCTCTCTTAACATGTTAGCTAAAACACGGCAGAATGTGCTATATTCGTAGATGACGGTATTGATGATAATGTCAACAAAGACGCTAAGAACTAGCTAAATTCCTAGCATGTTAGCTAACCTCCATGCTAGTTTGTCTGAGAGGACTTTCTTCTTAATGTGGGGCCACTGATGGACACAAGTACATGATGATGACTGACATGGTCGACTATGACAGTTTCTCTGCTCTTGGCTCCACCTTGTGTCAGACATGAGATCAAACCCTTTATGTGGCTGTAAACTGATCATGGAGATGCATCAAAAACACATGAATAGATGGAAACAGAGGATTATGGAACATGTACTGACAATTAAAGGAAAGCAGCAGAAATCAAATGGATCAAGTTAAAAAGGGACCCGATTAAACTAAACAAGAACTCCCAGCTTTTATATCAGGGTTTAAAGCTGAGGGGCTCGGCCCAAAAGAGGCCAGTCGCACCTCAGGTGATTTTAAAGGACCAGGAGAACCTGACTTAGAAGTAATGCAGTGAGGAGCCTGACTGAGACTAAAACATGATGAACTTTATTTGAACAGGCAGACATGAATGGAGGAATGAGTTGTGTATAAATACCATCCATGTACCAAATATA
>CM075185.1:2863373-2893373 GCA_037577475.1 Chaunax sp. Z400
GAACTGAGTATCGATACTTTTCGGATCGATCCGCCCACCCCTAATCATAAGTACACATTAGAAACACCCTCGACGCACTGCGTCCTCCGTGTTTACGTGATGTTTACTATATTTTTAGAGGTTGTAATGCGGACTATTGTTGAATTGTCTAACATTGTTTTCAGTCCTGCTACAGAGTTGTTGTGTGAAAGTATGCAGTTCGACTTGTTGAGGTTGGAAAGTTTCCAGCCTTTTCTCTAAGATCAGAAGTGTATCACAACTTTAACACAATGACAGGGCTTTAATTCTGTATTTGTGTACTTCTGGCTTTTACACTTAATGCATTTTGAATTAGTGTTTAATACCTGATCGACAAACATGGCAGACTAGGCCACAAAATAGAGCTTGTACCTCTGGAAAGGCCCAACAAGCCCTTTTAATTCAATTAAATCCTAATTTAATTCCATCTAGATGTCACAAACCTCCACCCTGATGTCATCACACCTAAAACAGTCCCATGATTGTCTGACCCTCATAACGTAACTCCTGGACCATCAAAACCTGCCCCTAGAATCTGGAATCACATTGGTATCATAAGTTTACTAGTTATTCAAGGAAAATGATATTTATACAATTGCCTTTTTTGGGGGTGTTTTTTTTTCAGGATCTAACTCCAAGATTCGATGATTTCTTCCATGTCCCAACCTTCCAACCAGTTTCATAGTAATCCGTCAAGTAGTTTTTGTGTAGTTGATAAAAACAGTCCCGTCTCACAACGTCCATGAAAGTAGAAAAGAAATGCTGACTCTGCCACTTTATCCAGATCCACTCCAGAATTTAATGGGTTCTTCCCTGCCGCGTGTCCAACACTTCTACACAGCAAAAACTGGAGAGTTGAAATTTCTGAGTTAAACATTTCTGAGTTGATTTCCACTCTCAAAGTGTTATTTTAACACATTCTGAGTCAAATGATTTCAGTGTTGGGGTTAATTGACAGAGTTCACATTTCACCTCTTCGATGGAAAGGAGACAAGGTGGCACCATTTTGCTCCTCTCACGGATTTCTGCTAGGTAAGTCTAAATAAGTCAAACTTACTGAAAAAATTAGAAATTGATGTTGTAAACTGTCGTATGTACGATGAAAATATATGGAGAATATATGCTTTACAGAGCCTTGTTTGTTGCCAGCTCTGAAACAGGAATTTCCCCCGGTGATTAGCCATTAGCTTGTAGTCTATGGTAGCTAGCTAACCTGTGGACATTAAAATGTCTTAAACTTTGTTAATGATGATTTAACAGCAATTCGCATTCAAGTTGAAAGTGATTCAAAACAAATCTTAATGTTTTTACATTATAAAACCGTGTCTGAGGCTGGCGCAAACAGTAGCAGTGGTTGAGTGTCAAAAGGACTGCTAAAAGTTACCCAACATGTGGTCACATGGCTAACCTTGTCTGAGTAGCTATAAGCTCGGACATAAAACCTTTTATAGTGTCATTTATTTTCATCAGGGTTTGAGCCCGGTCTTAAAAGTATGGGAAAAAAGGCATTGGATTCAAAATGTAAAGAAGGCCCTTCAAGTATATTTCATTCAGAAGAATATTCATTTCTTGTCCTTTTGTAGAACTAAATAAATCCAGTAAATCTGTTTCCCCTCGTTTTAAGCATTTTGATATAAATTGCAGCAGTCTGCTGCATCTCCTGTCTGTGTCAATGTGGCACTTGCACACACATGTATAGATAGACACAGTATTGATAAAATCCTAATGATACCCATCCCTTTCCTCTGTGCAGCCAGGGCTTCTTAACTGTTTCTTCTTTTAAATGTTCATTTACTTTGTCAAACTCTCCTGCATGTCTCAGTAAAAATGCTGATCCAAGTCAAGCACAACCAACAGCAGAAGTACGTGAAGCTGGATGACGTCGGAGGACGGTTTGACTTTCTCCAATTCCACGAAAAAGGTGTTTATTTTAACTTTAGCTTGGTTTAGGAAAAGTGTTTAAAATTGACCCATATTCTTTTAAATTTTCATTCTTTAGACTCTGATTTCATTACATGTCTTTAACAGACTCTTTCATAAATTGCATATGTGATATTGCATATTAAACATATGTGCCTCTTAGAATGTAAACCATTATATACACCAAAACAGTCAATTAAAAAAAGCCAATTATCAACTTTCAAAGTTGGACTTGAAGGAAAATGGTCTATTTAATCTTTATACAATTTTGGATGTACTGCTCTGTAATTCACTCTGGAACAAAAAAAAAAGGTGCTGACTTCGAAAGCACATAAATGTTTTTAATCTTACTATTTTCCAGTCATTGAGAGATTTTTCCTGCCGCCTGATGAAGAACTTATATACAAGGATGCAACAGGGACAGAAGTTGATGTGGAAATATTCAGTGAACTTGTTGCACAAGGCAATGTGGCGCTGACAGTTTTCTCAAGTCACGGTAAAATATAAAGGCCGATATAATCAAGCACTCCACACACTTATAAATAAAATTATTTACATTTTTTTCTATTCTTTTAGAATTTTCTGATAGCTCCTTGTCTTGTGCTTCTGAGATGTCTGACTCAAGCTTCAGCTCAAGTGCATCAACTATAATCCTCGATGAGGTCCTTAGCAAAAGGCAACATTCTGAGGATCCACACGATGCAGCGTCTGCTAAACAGGTTGCCACAAAACTAGATTCTCATGTGTTTACTAATGTTTTCACATTGTTTCACTCTCCTCTCTGAAAAAAGCTGTTTAACCCCATGTTCAGCATTCTCATGTTTTTGTGTTTTATTAGTTGATTGAAGCTGTGCTAAGAGGCAAGTCTGGCGGTGAAGCAGTACTACAGGAGTACCAAACAACAGAAACCCTAACAGATGCCACAAGAAGACAAATGGTGACCATACTAGTGGCTCACATGACTGATAATCATGGCTATGTGTTTTCGTATTCTTTTTATTTGTGCCAAATAACTGCATGGCCATTGCATAAATTCGGATTACTAACTTAATATCTCCTCTTAGTCACCCCCCCACTAAAGCAGTCAGAGAGGAGTATGCTCTTGGGATAGTGACGCTTCCCTTCCCTCAAGGATCCATATACCAAGAAAGGCTATGTAATTATCATTCTTGTTTGCATGATAAGATAAGAGAGATAAGATAAGATATCCCTTTATAAGTCCCACAGTGGGGAAATTTACATTATTGCAGCAGCACAGTGTACAAAAAACACAGCAGGAGGAGGGGAAATAATATTTAAAAAATACAATACAATAAAGGACGGGGGTGAAGTGTCTCAAGAATATTTCACAATACTATTGCAAAGTGTCTCAGTATTTCACACAAGTACTACAAATAGTTTGGTCTACTGGGAGCAGTGCTGATTGTACAGTCTAACAGCTGCAGGAAGGAAAGACTTGTGAAAGCGCTCCTTCACGCACTTTGGGTGAAGCAACCTGTCACTGAAGGAGCTCTCCAGTGCTGTTACTCGGTCCCGCATCGGGTGGGAGTGATTGTCCATAATGGATGACAGCTTAGTTGTCATCCTCCTTCCTCCCACCACCTCCACTGGGTCCAGGGGGCATCCCAGGACAGAGCTGGCCTTCCTTATCAGTTTATCGAGTCTTTTCCTATCCGACACTGAGATGCCGCTGCCCCAGCAGACCACACCATAAAAAATGGCTGATGCCACCACGGTGTCGTAAAATGTCTTGAGGAGTGCTCCCTGCAGTCCAAAGGACCTCAGTCTCCTGAGCAGATAGAGTCTGCTCTGGCCTTTCCTATAAAGTGCAGTGGTATTGTCTGTTCAGTCCAGTTTATTGTTCAAGTGAACACCCAGGTACTTATAAGATGTCACCATCTCAATGTCTGTTCCCTGAATGTTCACCGGGTCCGGGGGGGAGTGTGTGTGCCTGCGGAAATCAACCACCAGTTCCTTGGTTTTCACCGTGTTGATCTGGAGTTGGTTCCGCTGGCACCAGTCCACAAAGTCCTGCGTCAGTCCTCTGTATTCCCTGTCGTCCCCATCTGTGATGAGGCCGACGATGGCAGAGTCATCAGAGAACTTCTGCAGGTGACAGGTGGGTGAGTTGTAGTGGAAGTCTGCAGTGTAGAGGGTGAAGAGGAACGGAGCCAGGACCGTTCCCTGTGGGGCCCCCGTACTGCAGACAACCATGTCGGACACACAGTCCCGTGACCTCACATACTGTGGATGGTTGGTGAGGTAGTCCAGTATCCAGCATGTGAGGTGTTGGTCCACACTGGTCTGCTCCAGCTTGTCCCTCAGAAGCTGAGGCTGTATCGTGTTGAAAGCACTGGAGAAATCAAAGAACATGATTCTCACAGTGCTTCCTGGCTTCTCCAGGTGAGAGAGGGCTCGGTGTTGGAGGAAGATGACGGCGTCGTCCACCCCGATGCCAGGTTGGTAGGCGAACTGAAGCGGGTCCATCGCTGGGCTCACCAGGGGGCGGAGATGAACAAGGACCAGCCGCTCCAGGGTCTTCATCGGGTGGGATGTTAGAGCCACCGGCCTGTAGCTGTTGAGGTCCTTGGGGTGCGGAGTCTTGGGGACAGGTACCACGCAGGATGTTTTCCACACCTGTGGCACTCTCCCCAGCTTCAGGCTCAGGTTGAACATTTGTTCAACTATCCCACACAGCTGGTCTGCGCAGGACTTCAGGAGCCTGGAGCTGATGCCGTCCGGACCCGCAGCCTTCCTCGCCTTCATCTTCCTGAGCTGATCTCTCACCTGGAGAGTTGTGAGGGACAGGGTGGAGCAGGGGGGCTGTGTGCTGAAGTTTGTGGATGGGGGGGATGGTGGTGTTGAGCTGATGAGATGAGCAGTGGGGGGTGGCTGTGAGCTGAGTGTTGCAGGAAGGGAGGTGGAGGAGGGGGTGGGGCAGTGTCCTGGAGGTGCCAATGAAGGGGGTTGCAGCAGGCCTGGCTGGGCTGGGGGGGGGCAGATGACCGATCAAACCTATTGAAAAATAAGTTCAGATCATTCACCCACTGTTGGTCCCCCACAGCCTGGGAGTTTGGTTCCTTGTGGCCAGAGATGGTTTTCAGGCCTTTCCAAACTCCACTGACGTTATTCTGCTGCAGCTGATCCTCCATCTTCCTCCTGAAGCTGTTCTTCCCCTCCCTGATCTTCCTCCTTAGCTCCTTCTGTACAGTCTTCAGCTCCTCCTTATTTCCTGACTTAATGATCGTTTCAGTGTTATTCTTACATGTTTATTTATTTCAATACTTGCATGCCAAGTGTGACAATGCATTTTTTTAAATTTAAGGAACACTTCTACGATGCTGCAAGCAGCACAGGATACATTTCTTGGCGTCTGAAAACAGTCCAGAGGAAAATACATCGAGGATCTGCAGTGACACAACATAGCTCTGTGGACATTTCTCCAGGAGGCCCACGTTTCCAAAGGACCGTTAATGTTGAAAGGCAGCTTGATGGAGATGCTTGCCAAGAGGCCATATCTTTGCTCAACCATACCACAGATAATTCCCTGATCCTCCAGAAGATGAGAGACATTTCAGCATCGTCAGAAGCTTGTTAATGACCCAGGCAGAAGTGCTGATATCCTCTCCATCTTCCCAAGACTCCTGGACACTAAAGGACTGGTAAGTTTCGATTGAGATGTTTAGCGTGGTTTGACATTTTAAAGTGGTTTCTGTATTAGTCATTTAATGTCTTCTTTCTTAAAGGTGGAACAAGACTTCACTCTCCTATTTGATGACGAGACATCCTCCAAGCTTCTTCAGAAATGGGATGTGATCTTCAAGCCAAATATCGTAACAGAGGCTAAGCGGCTCACTTCAACACCAGAGTTGCGTTGCTTGGTGAGGTCATCAGAAATTACCCCAGGAAGTGATTTTGATGAGGCAACAAGTGAGTTATATTTGTTTTACAGTTGCTTCATTCATTATATTTGTGACTATATGATTAAAATGAGGAAATGAGAGCAGTGGTGAGTTAGAGTTACACTTGATTTAATTTGTTTATTCTGTGTATTTCTCAAAGTCGATTTGATTTTTAGGATAAATATGAACAATAGATGCTGAAATTTAATGAGTTGTCAGTTAATTTTTGTGAATTCTTGTCCTCAGCCTATGACCAAGAAATGGCCTCCTTGTTGTTGCTGGTACATCTGCTTCCACCTCCAGGGGGACCGGAATCTCCAAAAATTAGTGCATGTGATGCAGCTGAAAGACTTGTAATCTTTCATAAGGTAATTATATAATTATTGTGATTATAGTAATTTGTCACGTGTTACCGTCTTAGCCTCACGTTTAAATGAGTTGTTAAAAATTGGATGAAGTTTAATGAAGTCTTCTTATGCATTCCCATCTTGTACTAGTCTGTGAGAAGATGTTTGAATAATCACTATTTTGTAGTTTTCTTAGTGGCTGTACACTGTTCTGATGTCTCATGTTCTCTTTCCTTATCTCTACCCTAGTCATGCTGCAGTTTGGACGAGCACCACCGCAACCAGCAGGGTCGGCAGCCGTACCTCCTCGCTGTTGGTCGTCAGAAGAGCAAGATCGACAGCTTCTACATCACCATGGACAAGCATCTCATCCCTTGTCAGGCAAATCGCTCCCTTGGGGCATTTGATGAACTTTTCAAAGCACATTTTGTGTTCAATCTGTCTTATGATGCTGCATTGGTGAATTTTTACACATTCCTGCAGACAACAGTGTAAAACATTGATGTGGGGAAAATGAAGGAGTCACCCAGAGTTCAAGATTTGAGAGCCAGAGTGCTGAACCAGTCAGTAGTTCTCACATACTGTGAGTAAGAGGCTAAAAGAATGCTGACCTGTTTCGTGTGTCAGAAACTGTATCCCAGCAGTCAGCAATTGTTTTCACATTTAAGAGTTGAGCATGGTTACTATCCCGGACCCAAGTTCAAATTGCTTTGTTCTCAACAAGGCTGTAAGCGTCAGTTCTTAACATATGCAGGTTTTCGAAAGCACCTTGATAGTGTTCATAGCAATGTTCAGCAAATTGTTCAAACTTCAACCATTGCTTGTTCCTCAAGTGAGCCAGTTGCATCTTCATCTCAGGTGCATGCTTTGGAGGACCAATCTAATCCCCCAAATCAATGTAGCTCTTCCTTTGTTTGTTCTGACGGCAGTGACTCAGGACCTACTAAAGATCCAACTAAAGAAATGTGTGCATCCATCGTGGCCAAATTACAGGGGAGTGGGATTTCTAACAGTTTGGTATCCTCAATTGTAGGAGATTTGGAGGAACTAACAAGTGAGCTTCGCTCACAAGCAAAACATACTGCTATTTCTGCTTTACCTGTAAGTGATACCAACATATCTGTGATAAATGATTCATTTGAAAAATTTGAAAACCCTTTCACAGATCTTAATACAGAATGGAAACGGAATAAATACTTCAACCAGAAATGGGGAGTTGTCGAGCCAGTTGAAATAATACTGGGAGTGAGATATGACAACAGGCGAAATCAGAAATCTGGCACTTATGATCAAGTACCTGTAAAGGATACTTTTATATATGTGCCAATTTTAGAAACACTGAAATTCATGTGCAGAAATCCAGACATTTGCGTTCTTCTAAAGAAAGAGTGTAGATCAGAGCCTGATTCTTATACTGACTTCTTTGATGGAAGTTATTTTAAAACACACCCTTTGTTTACAGCAAAAAGACATACATTACAAATTCAACTGTACTATGACGATTTTGAAACAGCCAATCCCCTCGGCTCCAAACGCCGAATTCACAAAATTGGCTGTCTTTATTTTATTGTAAGAAACTTGCCCCCAAAATTTAATTCGGTTTTGAATAACATTCATTTGGTATCACTTTTTCACACACAAGATCTGCACAAGTACGGTTTTGATGTTATACTGGAACCTTTGTTAAATGATATAAAAACATTGGAAAGCCAAGGGCTGCGTCTTCCATTTTCTGATGAGCAGGTTTACGGTACAATCTCACAAATCACTGGAGATAATCTAGGGATGCACACAATTCTTGGTTTTAATGAATCATTTAGTAGCCATCATTTCTGTCGTCTTTGTTTAATTCATAAAAATGATTCTCAAACGGTAAACAGTGAGGATGATCCTAAGGTGATCATTCGTGGAAAAGATGTGTTTGAAATGCATTTCCAGTCTCTCAAGGAAAACCCACAATTAAAGTCACATTATGGTTTGAAAAGAAATCCCACCCTTAATTCATTGAAGTATTTTCATGTTTGTCATAACTACTCATTTGATATAATGCATGATCTTCTTGAGGGTGTAGCTCAGTATGAGATCAAATTACTTTTTGGATATCTCACACAACACTTCATGTCAGAACAGGACTTGCTTTCCAGGATTTATGCTTTTGATTACGGATTTTTAGAACGAAAAAACCGTCCCACAAAGATTATTTTGGAGAGTGCTGGCAATGGCATTGGTTTGAATTCTATTCAGACACTGTGTCTTGTGAAAAACATCCCACTGTTGTTTGGTGACATCATTCCTGCTGGAAACCAAAGCTGGAATTTGTTGTTGCTGTTACTTCAAATAATGAACATTGTTTTTTCACCTTCTCTCAGTCTAGGTATGACGATATTTTTAAAGCATTTGATTGTTGACCACCACAAACTATTTAAGCACTTGTATCCACATAGAAACTTGATACCTAAACATCATTTTATGATTCATTACCCATCTTCTATAAGGAAAATTGGTCCCTTATTATATATGTGGAGTATGAGGTTTGAAGCCAAACACAAGGTGTTCAAAGACTCTTTCAAAAATTTCAAAAACATAACCAAATCACTTGCTAAAAAGCATCAGATGGCCATTGCTTATCACTGGGAAACTTTCACCATCACACAAAACGAGTACGGGCCAGTTAAATCGTTTTCCCTCAGCGATGAAAATGTGGTCAACAATGAAGTGCTTGAAATGCTCTTGTCCAAAGATGTCTTCTCAACTAGTTGGGTTAAAGTTGATGGTGTGAGTATAAAGCTGGACTTGTTGTTTGCAGTGCAATGGAAGGAGACATGCCAGTCTTTTGTCAAATAAGTAATATACTTTTGGTAGAAGATCACATTTTTTTTCTGACAGACAAGCTATTTACAGAGAAATTTCATGACCATCATCACGCATTCAGAATATTACGAAGTGAGGAAAGGTTTATATTGAAAATGTCTGAGCTTAAATTTCACAAGACGTTTGATATTCAAAGCTCGTATAATGTTTCTGACAACAGTTTGTACATTATACCTGCATTCACAATGTTTTAAATTGTGAAAACTGTTTTAATGACTGCATGGGTGAAAAAAATAAATTTGTTTTGAAAATTATTTTGTTTATTGGTGTTAATTCTTATTATATTTAAAAATGTTTCATTGTAAATAGCTTAACACTTTTGGGAGTGAAACTAACACTACCCAAATAGTTAAAATAAATAACTCTGAGCAGTGTTATTGTCTACTCCCTTAGTGTTAATTTAACTCTGTTTTTCGAGTTAAAAAATTAACTCCGGTATAGTGTTAAATGTTCAACTATTTTGAAAGTGTTAATGTAACTCTGGAGAGTGGAGCTATATAAACCCTTCAAAAGTGTTGAAATCAACTCTGTGAGAGTTAAATCAACACTGGACATTTTGCTGTGTACCAAGGCTCGTGTCCATCAGGTAGTTTGCATGTAATCGACAAAAACGTGGTTCCAGATAAAGCAGTGGATTCAGGAGTTTTTCTACAGTCCTTTTTTGAACATAGTTGGATGTTAGATGAATTACCATGAATCTGGGTGAAAGTGGACCGTCCTGCGTCAGCTGAGGTGTTCACTTGTGGCACTTTCCAGATGCTCAATTTGCCACTTTGTGTTGGGTATTTTAATTTTTATTGGCCTATTTCATGATTTTGGCACATTTATCTCAGAACATGAAGGTGAAAGTTGATCAAGAATCTCTGTTTGGACCTGGATCAGCTTCAAAATGTATTCAGTGCTTCCAAAGATCCACCGCTGCAGTCTTTCATCCAAATCAAACACGAGTCTCCACAAAACCTCCTCCAGCTCTCGTAGTTAAAAAGATGAACTCATGGTTCTGCTTCAACTGTTCTGACCTATCAGAAAGTCGTCCAGCCCTCCGAGGACGTCAGGATCAGTTGATCCAGTTATGATCACTCCTCACTCACTGCACAACAAAACAAAGCTGCCATTCAGATCAACTCTGAAATGATTTGTTGGCCCAAAAATGGGGTCAAATCATTGAGTGTATTCCCATCTTAACATTCTTATACTCCTGATTTTCTGCTATAATCTTATTGCTCTTTGTTAAACATAAATATGCTTCCTCTTTCAGATGTTATCATGGTGAATGAAGACAGCGATGCCTGCCTCCCCTGTTCCCCCAGCCCTAAGGAGAACCTTGTACTGAAGTTATTTGACTGGAAAAAAGATGGTCAGAAGGAGGTGTTTATTTATAATGCCGGCATTCATTACAATAACGGCTTCAAAGGTCAAGATGAACAGTTTAAAGGACGAGTATCACATTTTCCTGAAGAGCTTGAGAACAGCAACGCATCCATAAAGATCAAGAACGTGAAGATGGAGGATAGCGGAAACTATACCTGCATTTTTCCACATTTCAAACCAGTGCAGAAATTCCACTTGATGCTTGTTGTTCGTGAGTGTTTTCATTTAACAGTTAATCTCAAAATATTGTGTATCAAGATTTCCAGTTGTCACTGTAGGTTTGACCTCGACGGTTCGTCCTTGTCTATTCAGTGTTCTCCTTAAACCACGGACAACACCAACAGCTTGAAAATAGGACTTAAAACTTACGTATCAGCAATTTAACGTTGACAGGCGACATTCTCGTTGTCATACTGGTAACAGTGAATTGTTGAAAAAAAAATAACAGAGAATGTCATACAGCTTAATTAAAGTCTCCAGAAGCCCTGAGATCCCAAAGGGATTTGAAAAGATGTAACATACACCCTTTTTTTTGTTTTGCAGAAATCTTCACCTTAGCCTTTAAGCTAAACGTGTTAGCGCGTACCACCATCTGAGGACAGTGCACAAGTTTGAGCGAATGTACATGTGCAGCTACACGAGATCAGCTCGGCGTCAATTTGTGTCCTTTGCTGTGTGAATCGGCGGCTTAAAAAACGACTTCATTACACGACTCAGAATGCATGAAAAGTTAATATCACCCACGCTCTGTGCACCAATTAATGTTCTTGTTTGTCTCTCAGATCAAAACTGGAGAGACCGATCTTCTGAAATCGCAGGTGAGTCATGATGTCAGTGATCTCAGTAAATTGTGCTACAACATGATGAAGTGGCTTCATGTTGTTCTCACTCGGCACAAACCAAGGCAGTCCTGAGACGTTCAGAGAACGAGGTGCTGACAGTCGTACAGCCTGACTTTGTGTTCTGCACACAGGTGCGTCTCCAAAGCCAAACATCTCGGTACTTGGATCCACAGACGACGGGATGGAGCTGCGGTGTGAGGTTCAAGGGGCTTTTCCTAAATCTAAAGTAGAGTGGAAGGACAGCGCTGGGAACATCCTTCCTGCTGAAACAATACTGTCAGAAACAGGAGGACGCCATGACATCATCATCATCATTACTGTGACGAAGACCAACCTCTTCAGCTGTGTAGTCACACAGGAGGACATTAGCCATCAGATCACTGCTGAGACCTACGTGTTTTTTAAAGGTGAGATTTCTTCCCAAGACATTTAATCATCAAGTAATTGTAATTGTTCACTTTTTATTGGTCTTTAAAGTTTTTAGACATATTTTGTTGTTTTTTGTGTGTCTTTGACCAGTGTGTTACATGATATGCGGTACATTTTGTGTGTTATATTAACTTTTTGTGATGTGTTTCAGAGAAACCGTGTGAGGACTCAGTCAGAAGAGTGAGAATTGAAGTGTGTTTTGCTTTACTGGTCGGCCAACTTTTAATTTTTCTTGTAATTTTTATTTGTCTTGTGTGTCGAAACTGCATCACAATAAAGTGCAATCGAGGTAAGTTTATGCTATGTATCTTATCAACAGACTAGAACTATTCTGTCCATATTTACATGAGGTCTCTGCTTCTAACACTGATTCAGTTAAAGTGAATAAAACACAGACATTAATCTATAACTATTGATTATGTTCCAGCAAACAGACGTCCTGAAGTCAAGTCAAGTCATTTTTCACCCTGGTTTGAAGGCAAGTGTAACAATCAAACCCCGACACCTCTCTGTTTAGGACTTTTCTTAATATCGGTTTATTAATGATCAGTGAACTCGGTCAATATCAATACCCCAGCAAAAAGAAACTAGAATGTTTCAGTGTCCCTGATTCTTGGTATGTATCTTGATACTAATATTGCCAGTACTAATATAATGATTATAATGAGTATTAATAGCAGTATCATTGAAGTTCTCAGGCTTTGTGTGTCAGTGAAACCTGTAGTAGTGGTAGAATCACAGTTAAAAGGACAGATCTGTAAAAGCAACAGGAAGTCCAACCAACTGCCTCATCAGCTCCCATTTGAACTTTGAGCTGAAAACAGTGGAGGAAAGCAGACAGTAGCAGTTTTCTCTCTGCTGTCATGTTGACATTTTGAACTTGATCCATACAAATGATAGATCTACATGTTCAGCAGCTTCTTAGGATGCTGACGGTGTCTCATTTTAACAAGACCACCTACAGGGTTTGGATCAGGCTCTGGTTCCAGTGCTGCTTCAGGGGCTTTCAGATACAGTTACACACAGCTGATGCTGATTGGCTGATTAAACCTCCAATCAGATTACTCCTCTGTTCTGATTGGTCCATTTGTGTTCAGATACTGGTAGTTGAGACCCTCAACAGCAAACTGGAGCAACTATCACTACGACTAATGCATATAGTTCTACAGATCAGAGTAAATGAGCCACATGCAGACTGAGAAGGGCAGAAGAGGAGTAAAATGAACAATATATAGAAGTAACAAAAGTCAGAGTACTGGGCAGGAGGGCGACCTGAGGGACGGGCAGGAGTCCAGGGGCAATGACAAATCCAGTCTGGAGGCCGGGCAGTAGGCTAGCAGCGATGATGGATCGCCTCTGGAGGCCAAGCAAGAGGCCGGAGGCGAAGGCGAAACCCCTCTGGAGGCTGGTACCGAGGCTGGGGATCAGAGGAGGCAGGGACTCAGGAGGCTGCTGCTGCACCTGATGACGTACAGGGCAGGGGACAGACTGGCTGTGGGCCGATGGGGGACCAGGAGCAGAGATGGGCGTGTCAGCTCTGTGATTGACAGCTGTGATCGCTGGCAGTGATTGACAATGAGCCACAATAAGTTTAGATTAGACGTTTATTTTAATTCTATTTCTAGCCAGTAATGTTGAATGTTGACGGTGATTTCACAGGTTTAGGATGTACGTTTGATTGTCGACCTCTGAATAACGTCGAACATCAAGAGTTATCAGTAAAACGATGAGTTGTGAGCTGACTGAACAGCTGTTTGACAAAAGACTTTTTAAAGATGACACAAACATGGAAATCTTTTTTTTCGGAGGGGGCAAATCCGTTTTTCTTGTCTTCCAAAATTCTGTATAATATAAAAGTTGACGTTATGTAATATAGACTTTTGTTTTCTGCAGGTTTGTGGCAGAAGAGAGAAGATTCTACTAAACATTCTATTAACCGGGAGTTCGGAATACCAATCATGCATGAGACCAAACAGCAGCTGTGCAGAGAGGAATCCACGTCGCAGCCTGTGCTGGAGGTCCACATGGTTTAGAGCAGGGGTCACCAACATAGTGCCCGCGGGCACCAGGTCCCCCCAAGGACTTAATGAGTCGCCCGCAGGCCTGCTCTAAAAATAGCAACAACTTACTAGTGAGCCGCGTCTAAAATTTTATTTTATTCTGTTGCTATTCTTTTATAATCACACTTGCATTTATATAGATTTAAAAATGACAATAAGTTGAAAATATGTTCATTATATGAAGTTTAGATGAGTTTAGGTGAACTCTGACCTACTCTAGTTCAAAGGTCTGTATTGTGCGCGTGACAAAACCAGTGGTGGACAGTAAGCTAGCGGCAGCAAAGATGAGCTGAATGCAGGTTCTTACCCCAAAAACATGGCAGAAAAAAGGAAGAAAAAATATCACTTTCACAACGAATGGGAGGAGGAGTTCTTTTTGACGTCTGTGAAAGAAACCTGCGTGTGTCTCATTTGCGGGTCGACTGTGGCGACAGCAAAGCGGCACAATGATGAGAGACACTTCAATAATAGAAACAATGCAATATAGTTCATGATTTGTTAAGGTTTGTCAGTGGCTAGTGAAAATGGGACGTTTTTCCTATGAAATGTGGTGATGTAAGTGATCATCTGACAATTTAACAATTACTGAGATTAAAGAGATAAAGTGCTGAATATTGATCTGTTTCCCACCTTGATTTCATTGTTGATAATTATTGTGAGAAATGATTAATATGATCAGTGTCTTCTCATAGAGGAATATCATTAATCATTATTGATGATGTATAACTAATGGCATACTGAGCAAATTTGTTATTTCAGGTGAGAGTATCAAACTGGTTTCCCTTTGTATGACTCGGTACCCATGAAGTAGCTCTCAGTTTCAAAAAGGTTGGTGACCCCTGGTTTAGAGTCATCACGTTTGAGTTGTGTCACACAAGCAGTATTGGACATATGATTTATAGGTCCTCTGTTAAAGGCATGTGTGTGTGTCTACACCAGGGGTCGGCAACCTTCAGCATTAAAAGAGCCATTTTGGCTCGATTCCCGACAAATGAAACCCACCTGGAGCCGCAAAACCTATTTGACCGCTATAATGAAGATAACACCGCATATATAGTTTCATTACATTTATGCTATGTATATAAGAACTGTAGTTTATTGCATTTATGAAATAAAAGAACTACAAACTGATAACAACTGTCATTTTATTTCTGTGCTTGACACAACAAAACACTAAATTCTCTTGAACTCTTAAAAAAAAGAATACTGGCACGTATAATTTTTCTTTGAAATAAAATACAAAATGCAGGTCCTTCACTTATTAGTGGATTTGAAAAAAAGAAATATTCACTTTAATTAAAAGGGGAAAAATGTCTATTTCAGTGTCATCCGCGACTATTTCCTCAGTCGTGCTGCAGTCAACCGTCGACCTGAATATGAAACAAAACTACATCAGTTCAGGGTCCGATATAAATATCTATATTTGCTAAATTAATTGCTCGTTTCTCTCACCTGCTTAATGCGATTTCTGCCCATGAACGTCCCCGCAGAGCTTCTCCATATCGGGCTTGTATGATGTAACTTTGAGCTTCACACATGACTAAGCTGTCATCTGTGATGTCATGTTCATGTTCAAATAGGTGTCGGGAATTTCATTCCATGTCTCGAACACAAGTTTGTCCGGTTTGGGGAGGTTTTCAAAATCATGCCACTTGTGAGTCTGAGCAAGAATGGCCTTCTGTCGAGCAACATCTTCAAGATCAGCTGTCAATCTTCTGAACTTAGACACCCACACGTCTTTGTCAGCTATGTCGGCCAGTTCGATCTCGAGATCGGGGTGACTTACACCTGTAAATGCAGTCATATTCAACAGGGATGGATCGATGTTCAGGGGAGTGACGGGAAAGGATAATGTGTTTTTTTCCTCTCTGAACTCAGAATCTTTCCCCAAACGCGGTTTGTATTGCGATGATTGCACGATGTAAATACTCGTAATTTATCTGATGGTGCTTCTTTAAACTCTTTCAAGGAGGGGAAGTGAGACAGCCTACCGCCAAAACCTCCTCCAGCATCTGCAGGGCTGTGCCTCCTTTCCCCTGAAGACTTTTGTTCAACGTGTTAAGGTGCGCTGTCATATCCACCATGAAGCGCAGCTTCTCCAGCCAATCTGGCTGCTCCAGCTCAGGACAGGTGAGGCTTTTGCTTTCCAGGAAAGCTTTTACGTGCTCCAGACATACAGCGAGCCGCTTCAGCACCTGCCCTCTGGACAAACACCGGACTTCGTTCTGCAGCAGGAGATCCGAATATGCGCATTCAACTTCTTCTAATAATGAACGGAACTGTCGGTGGTTCAGTCCTTTTGCCACTATTTTGTTCACTATTTGAATGACAAGATTCATCACTTCTGTGCATTCTGGAGGAAATGTTTTAGCGCACAATGCCTCTTGGTGCAGGATGCAGTGAAACGTCAGCAGCTTTCTGTCCAGCGACTTCTGAAGTAAAGCCACAAACCCTCCTGTGCTCCTGTCATACTGGGTGCCCCATCAGTAGCCACTGACACCAGGTGGGTGGTGTTTATTTCTTTGGCTTTTAAACAATCCGACACAGCCTCACAGATGTCCTCTCCCCGTGTTTGGCCTTTAAATGGTATCAACTCAATGATTTCTTCCTGTGGTCCATCAGAGTTCACGTATCTGCATAATAGCGCTAATTGTTCAATATCGCTGACATCTTTCGACTCGTCACAGGCGATTGAGTAGCTGGAGCCGAATTTATGTCCCCAATTTGTTGACTGGTGATGTTTGCTGCCATTTTTATGGTCCTGTCCTTGACCGTCTTTGCAGAGAGAGGCATATCTCTAATTTTCTGAACAATTTCATTCTTGTTTTTGAAGTCCGAGAATAGATGTTCTGATATCTTGATGAACGATTCTTTTAAATACTCTCCATCAGTGAATGGCTTCCCGTGCCTGCTTTCTCCTGAGCTGCCACAAAACAAGCAGAAGCACTTGAATTTGTAGATTTCATCCACTTCTTCAAAGTGTTTTTGCTCTGATCAGCTTTCCGCAGCAGTTCCGAAACTGCTGTTTTTCGTTCATCACCAGCTGGGTATTTATTTATTATGGAAATGTTTTCAACATTTGATTTTTTGTTGTTTGCCAATTTCTCCGCACATATTAAGCATACAGGTAAACCAGCTTCGTCAGTAGTGAAAGCAAATGAATCTGTCCATGAAGCATTAAACTTCTATTTTCCTCAGAAACTTTTCTTTTTTTGGATGTATCCATGGTTAACTTACCGGGGGTCAAGAGCTCGAAATAAGCCACCAGCCTGTCGGCAACAGGTGACGCATACAAGGTGGGACGCATATTTTGAACGACAAAATGTTAAACCACGTTTTATTTCAATGTTACAAGATCACCTAAATCTCCAGAATCAAAATTATTACATTGAAAATATTAACTAAATAGAATAAAATTTATTTAAATTAAATAGCCATTTTTATTCACATTATTTTCTCAAAGCCACAGGGAGCCACGGCAGAGGGATGAAAGAGCCGCATGCGGCTCCGGAGCCGCAGGTTGCCGACCCCTGGTCTACACTGTATAACACAAATACACTGCCCTGTGGGAGATCTTTGTTGAATTTAATCACAAATAATCAGACACTGCCACACTCTTTCAGTGGATCATCAGTGATGATTGAGAGGTGATGCTCAGCTTCAGCGACACAAAAATATATTCAGCCATCAGCCTAATACTTCTGCAAAAATACATTGACATAGAAGAATCGATCATTGGCCTTGGTGGAGGAATACACTTTCTGAATGCCCTTTTTTGTATTTGTGTCTCAGTCAAACTGTTCATACAGTGAAACAGTCCAGGTTCTTGGTCAATGGTTCAAATCACTTTCTGCTGCCTGAAGTTAGCAATGCTCCAACAATGCTGCTGACCACCTCATTTTAACACCATCATTCCCATCGGCACAGCGATGGATTGCATGTATATTTGCTGCTTAAACAACATGGACGCTGGGAGTGAAAACGGCATCAGTTGGAAAGTCACGATGACACTCGACGCTTCGAGCCGTCAGGATTGAACTAGCCACTGGACTGTTGTTAAGGACATTATGGCATCGAGTGGATGAGATGAAGCTATGCTCAGAGAGAAAAGTGAACAATGTTGTAATACGAGAATAAAACTAGAAGGGCGCTCGGAGAGTGCATACGTCTGCGTAAGGCAGCAGAAAATACCCGATTACCTCCTCCCCATTCCAAGGACCACTTCTACAAAATTAGATTGAAACTGTGAGATAAAGCTGGGCAAACTCTGTGATTTTAGAAGTGTTAATTTGACAAATTTAAACCAGTAAATTGTCTGCAATGTGAAGCCAAAGCTCATAGTTTGATCATTAAACGGCGACCCGACTGCTCACTAAGTACATATAAAGGAGGCCCGTCGGTCCCTGTGGACCAGTCTGGCTATTGATGCTCATCAATAAAGATTTGTTTGAAAGCTCCTCCAGGGTAGGTAGAAGTTTGTTTGCTAGTGGTTCACTATTAGGCAGGGACTTCTAAAAAAGACATGCAGGTGTATATGGACTCACAGGCGGCTATAGGAAGACGAGGGCAGGATGGTTTGTCACTTGGAGAATTGGAGATAATTTCATGACATTTTACAATATAGATTGTACATTGTTGGCACTTATCAGACGCTCTGTTTCCCACTTAGCACGGTTGCACAAAAAGAGACAGAGTTCAGAGACTCATCTCTTCTACAACTGTACGAGTGCCTAATAATTGATGAACAAGTTTCTTAGCAAAACTTCATCTGGCTTTCCGACGGCTGGTTGGGAGAAGTTAATCTAGCTGTGATCGCTCCTCACTACCCCCCCACCCCACAAACAACACCCGACGAAGCTGAATTCTGGCCGACTCTGAAATAAGTGTTACGGCTCAAAGATCGTGTCACAAACGGGCTGAAATCGTACAGAGTATGTCCAGCTTTACGAACAAACGGCGATGAAACATCAGCTCCTTGGCGGAGGTTAAAAAAGAGACATAAAACTAAAGCGAGTAAAGGAACGTTTTTTGAAGGATCATATCGATCGTAAGAAAATCCAAATATTTACTTGTCTCTAAAAGCTCATCAGCTAAAACTAAACCATGAATCAGGAAACCTCTAAAACCAGATGATACCGAACTATCAGGGTCCCATTACATTCTATAATAACTATAGAATGTAATCTGACCATGCAGTGCCTTAAACAGAGCAGAAGATTACAGCTGGATCAGTTACAAACAACCCACAACAATTCTGGAAAGAATGAAAGAAATGTGATAAAATAAACTCCAACAGCAGTTTTATTACATAGTGGTGACGTTCCTCCTGTCATTATTACTCTGTATTACTAACTGTAATTTAATATTGTGGAAAAACGGACTCATTGCGGCGTCTTGTTGAGCCATTAATTTATTGATTAGATCAGTCAAAATGTTGTTGCCTTTACATTTATGAGACTGTGTATATTTCTCTGTATAAATAATACATATACGAATTGGTTTGATGCACCTCTTGTACAGTTTTTATATCTATGTACACAAGTTATTACAACAAAACACAAATTATTCTAGGTTTATGTAGTGTGTTGTAATTATGGCTTCATTAAAAATAAGGTGTTCTTGTTATGTCATTTAGTTCGAAGCCACTGGTTTTTAGGCGTAAAGAAAATGCTCTGACCGTTGAAGTAGGTTATTTCTAAAATAATCAGACAGGAAACTGTTGTGTCGGATTATTTAGAGTTAGTTTGGAACGGGTGTTTAGTGTGAATGTTCGAACTTTGTCTCAAAAGCCTGGAAATGAAAGTAAGATGGATTTTTTAGTAGATTTTCTACTTTATTTCTATTCATGTCCCCAGAATAAATTTATTTTTGTTATACATTATATACGTTTTGTTTTACTCTGTGATTAAGATTAGACTGAAGAAGGTGAAATCCACAAGAATAGCTTCCACACGAGATGTTATAGTGTCCGTTTGCCGTAGTGCTTTCGGTCAGTCATCTTTCTCTGAAAGCTACCAGTCAGTGGAACGCTGTACTGCTGCATATAAAGAGCTGCAGCACTCTGGGAAGCTTTCAACATGAAGTAACAAATCTGCTTAAAGCTTCCCATCTCTGTAATCATGGATTCTGTTCTACCTTTATGTCATCATATACGTTGACATCCTGGTTTTTAACTTGTTCATGCTGGAGGTGCTGATGAGCTGTGTGTGTTTTTGTGCTTTGTTTTATTTAATGCTGTTGGATGGATGTTTTAAACCTGTGTGAAGTGGAATTACTCCAGAAATACAAAGTAAGAGTACTTCTTAATAATAGTACATGTAGTACTATAAGTCCTCTAACTAAAGAATGAATCATGAATGTATTATTGAAAATAAAGTCTTTATTACACATCAAAGTTGGAAAGAAATGCATTATTGTAGGGGGGAAAAAGCATTATTTTGATTGTTACATGGTATTTCAAGGAAGGATTACTCCAAAAGTACAAAGTAAAAGTACTTCATTATAATAATATTTGTAGGACTCTATATCCTCTAACTGAAAATAGAAGTATCATCAATGCACTATAGAAAATAAATGTTTTATGACACATCAAAGTTGGAGAGAAATGCATTATTGTTGAGAAAAGAAAGCATTATTTTGATTGTTACATGGTATTTCAAGGTAGGATTACTCGAAAAGTACAAAGTAAAGGTACTTCATAATAATTGTACATGTAGTGCTCTACGTCCTCTAAGAGGAACTGTAATACATTACACATCAAAGTTGGAAAGAATTGCATTATTGTAAGAAACATGCATTATTTGATCATTACCTGGTATTTTAAAGTGGCATTACTCCAAAAATACAAGGTATAAGTGCTTCATAATAATAGTACGTGAAGAGCTATATGACCTCTAACAGAAAATATAAGTACCATGGATGCACTATTGAAAATAACGTGTTTATGACACATCAGAGTTGGAAAGAAACGTATTAGCATTAGGGCTAACCCATTATTGTAGAAAAAAGAGCATTATTTAAATCAATACATGGTATTTCAAGGTAGGATTACTCGAAAAGTACAAAGTAAAGGTACTTCATAATATTTGTACATGAAGTGCTATATATCTTCTAACAGAAATTATAAGTATCATGAATGGACTTGAAAATAAAGTTTTTATGACACATCAAAGTTGGAAAGAAATGTATTAGTGGAGGAAAAAAAGCATTAGGGTTAGATAAGGGTTGGGTTGTTAGTGTTAGGGTTAGCGTTAGAGTTAACCCATTATTGTAGGAAAAAGAGCATTATTTGGATCGATGGTATTTCAAGGTAGGATTACCGGATTTTGCACCCCCATCTTTTTTCTTCATAAATGAGAATTAGATGTATGATGAGAGAAAAGAGGCCCAGGAATGACCTGGTAACAGTGTTAATATCCTAAATTGTCTGAAAATAAACTTCATGGGTGGATGCATTATTTGGTAAGACACGTTTTTCATCTGCCAGATTTTGCACCCCCAAGTTTTTATGACACATCAAAGTTGGAAAGAGTTGCATTATTGGAGGAAAAAAAGCATTATTTGGATCGATACATGGTATTTCAGGGAAGGATTACTCCAAAAGTACAATGTACAAGTACTTAATATTAATTGTACACGTAGCACTATATGTCCTCTACCCACAAATATAAGTGTCATGAATGCACTATTGAAAATAAAGTTTTTATTACACATCAAATTTGAAAGGAAATGCATTATTGTAGGGGGAAAAAAACATTATTTTGATCGTTACATGGTATTTCAAGGTGGGATTACTCCAAAAGTACAAAGTAAAAGTAGTTCATAATAGTACTTGTAGGACTTTATGTCCTCTAACTGCAAATATAAATGTCATGAAGGAACTATTGAAAATAAAGTTTTTATTACACATCAAAGTTGAAAAGAAATGTATTATTGTAAGAACAAAATGCAGTTTTTTGATCGTTACCTGGTATTTTGAAGTGGCATTACTCCAAAAGTCCAAAGTAAAGGTACTTCATAATAATAGTACATGTAGGAATATATACACTCTAACCAGAAATATAAGTGTCATGAACGCACTATTGAAAGTCTTTATTCCACATCAAATATAGAAAGAAATGCACATTCTTAATGTTAACCATGCTTAATGTTTTTCTAAGACATCAGGTTAGTATCAACATTTCAGTCAATCTAGTGGAGACCAAACCAATATTGTAAACCAAAGATTAACCAGTTTGTTACTGGATTTATGTTTTAATCACTTAACCACGTTTTTGTATTTTGATTATTAAGATTAATAATTTAAATACCTCATATTTTTTGAGATTGAATTTCTTAGGTTATCATTTTGGCATCTTGTGAAAACTAGAACTGGGGTTGAAGGCAGGAGGTGGTCGTGTTCACGTCCCACCTTCAAAACCCCCAGACTGTTAAAATCACTGCTCCATCCCTGGTGGACTCTAAATGTAATGGAGTATTTTTACCCTGTGGTATTACTACTTTAGTCCAGTCATCTAAAAATATGAAATGAAGACTGAATCACTGCCGAGTCATTAAAACATAAAATTTTTAATATTTGTCATTAATCCACGACACAGCAGTTTGTTTAGTGAGTAGGAAAAAAGGGATTATTTACATCTACGGTCACACATACACAGGTCATACCCATGCTAACACAAAGACTTTTATATACATGAAATACTTGAACAAAGGAGTACCATCATCGTAACTGGATTAGTCATTGATGCAAAATACACAGAATTCTAACAAAGCTCCGCCCAGCTGCCCTGAAATAACCAGAATAATTAGACAAACAGAACCGTTGTCTACAAACATTTTTACATCAGAAAGTACAAGACGACCACAATCTACAAGTCTACAAGGTCTGCCCTTTATGATCTGTAGAAACACACACTGTCCACATTTATGTACACAACCCGTCTCCTTTGTGCACCGAATACACAGGAAAAACACAGGAGCAACATGCTAACTGCTAATCTGACCGGTGCACCGCCAAGAACCCAGCTTCAGTTAGCACACAAAATTAGCCCCACATGTTCTCCTTGTCACTTTTATAAAGTTCCAAAGTTTAGGAGTTCAAAGTAGGAAGAAAAGGTCCAGAGAAACAAAAACAAATGATTCCAAATGGACATCAAATGAAACTGATCAGGCTTTGCATAGATTATTTTAGAGACGTGAACAAACTGCTTGTTACCACATGAGGACTGAGAGAGTGTCCAGTTTATTAGGTTCACACAGCAGGAAGTAGGGATTCAGTGAAGTGTTGAAACAATAAGGTTTTATTAAAGGTTGTAGTTTGTGTTGAGTTGTTTTGTTGTACTGACAGGTGTTTCTCTTATTGTTATTATCAATGAGGGTCGGCTGAATGACAAACATATGAGCACTAACCGAGCATTGCAACCAGAGATATTCTCATAGTGTAGAGATAGTTCACTCTCAGACCTTCCAGGTATGTAGTATGTAGCTGGTGAGGTCGTCCAAAATCAATGGATCTCTATGGAGCAGCAGCCACAAAATGTCATGTTTATGGGGACGGAAAAAACATTCTGTCAACTTTCATCATGTTTTTGATATAATGGGTTGATTCAATAAATATCAGTCCATTAGATATTTTTTTTGCTGCTTCAACTGTTGTTAAATACCGTTATTTAAGTATTAGCATTGGTAGCATCTCTGGTAGCACCAAAAAGCTACTTTACAGCATTAATAGTCAGTGGAATATATTCATGCTACATGAACCAGATCTACATGAACCAGATCTACATGAACCAGATCTGCATCAGTCTGTCAGAAACGAAGGTCCTCCTGGTCCTTCAGAGATTCATTAGATTCCATTTAAAAACATCTGTAGATCCAGGAGACTCAGAGGAAGAGTGTCATGAATCCTTCACTGACCAATCAGCATTCATTAGCAGAATGCTAGCAGTTTGTGGGTAAAATCATTAGAATGTTTTCATTTCACTTCTGATATATAATCAATACTATATTTACACAAACTAAAATAAAATTTGGGTTTTTTGTGTAGAAGTAGTTAAAAATAATGACTTTGGCCGTTCGGCTCCATTCGTTGAGGACTCCTTCTAGAGAGCCCTCTATGTGAACTACAGCTGATTTTGGTACAGTGAAGTTAATATGGAGTGACGGCTGTATGTAGAAGGGCTGAGTTATAACCTCCATTCTGTAATATTAGACTGCATTAGTTACAGCAACAGGTACCTAATAAACTGGCCAGTGAGTACAGAGGCCTTTATATTTAGAAACTAGAACTCAGTACAGTGCATATCTCCAAGGTCGATCAATCCTACACACGTCCCACCCCTCTATTAAAAAAATAAATAAAAAAATAAAAATTATATATGTAGCGGCTGAATAGTTTTTTGTAATCCTGCTAAAAAATAAATGAATGAAAACAAAACTTCGGTGGAGGAAATGAATAAATTCATACTGAGGCCTTTTCACAGAGCAAACTTTCTGTAAAGGCAACGTACAGGAGAAATGAGAAATGACAGCACAGCAAGAAAAACAGCATTTAAATCATTCAGGAATTAAAGACTTAGCACCAGTTAAAATAGAAATAAAAATACGAATCAGTATCTGTCAAATTATGTCTATTTCAACTAAAGATGAGCCTCATTCACTCCTTTAAATGTTAAAAGATTATGATACATGGTTACGACAAAGACGTCTCTGTGTGGAAAAGAATATATTATGATAAATAAATAAATACAGTTTATTGATCCACACTTCACTCTCAAACCA
Source organism: Chaunax sp. Z400 (assembly GCA_037577475.1). Classification (NCBI taxonomy): domain Eukaryota; kingdom Metazoa; phylum Chordata; class Actinopteri; order Lophiiformes; family Chaunacidae; genus Chaunax; species Chaunax sp. Z400. Next base: position 2,887,913 of record CM075185.1, read on the forward strand.
AAAAGCTAATTTGTTCTGTGAATGTAGTTTTTTAACAGAATTAAAAACCACATAATTAGTTATTCAGCAGAACAACATAAAAATAACAACCTGATCAATGTAAAGTAAAAATGTAATTATTAAGTGTTATTGAAGACATTGATAGCTGATCTTAAATGATGGTGTTATTCTGTGGCTCTCAGATCACTGTTTCCTACTGCAGACATAAATCTTTAAAAACAACTCACAAAATTTTAATTCATTTAAAGTCATTTTTTAAATTTGTTGCTCACTGTAACAGGAGGAAGGTGTGTTTTAGTACGTAAACAAACAGGATGTTTTATGTTGAGTCAGTAGGAAAAAACATTTCCACCAATTTGATGGAAAAAAGATCCTGCAAATTTTTATTCTCAAAATCTCATTTTAATGAGAAACTCTCTCAAAATAATGACTTTGTGTTTCAGAATAATTAATAAATGTCTCAGTAAACACGTTTTTTTGACAATATTTCTCATTATCTTTGAGTTTCTCATTATTTTTAGTTACTAAGTCATTATATTTTTAAATAATAAATCATTGTTTTTGAGTATGTCATCATTTTGAGAACTTTTCTCATCATTTTGATAAAGTTTCAAATTTTTTTTTTACCTTTTTTTTCTTTTTTTGGGGGGGAGATACTAATTTTGAGAAAATTTAACAATTTTTATCATACAAAGTTATTATTTTTGTGAGTTTCATATTTTGATATTATCTCATTATTTTACGATATGAAGTTAATATTTTCAAGTTGTCTCATTATTCAGTCATTATTATAAGAGTTTCTCATAGTCTTTTGAGAAATATTCAAATTTTTTGAGATACAATGTGATTATTTTTTAACAAAGTTTCTCTTTATGACTTAAAGGATTTATTATTTTTCATCATGCTGGGCTTCCAAATAAAAAAAAACAGTGCAGAAAATATCACCTGACCGATCTTAAAACATCTTAAATCATCATAAATAATTTTTAAAACAAACAAAATACAAAAGTATTACCTTTCACAGTACTTTTACACCAGGATCACCATGGTTACATCATCCTCAGTGATCACAGTGCAGACATCAGTGCACACGTTCACAGTCTCTGAGGAAGCTGAACCCTCCAATGAATGAACATGCATATAAAACAATTTTCTGATTTGAAAAATGTACTTTCATGAAAAATGTCAAAAAGTGTATATTTACTATAGTTAATATACTCTATAAATATCATCCATCTGATGCCTCTCACACATTTACATGTTCTTCCATGACACCCCTGAAATGCGAGGCGTCGTCACATCGTCCCTTTAAACAAGTGCACATCATGCATCGTCGAGCAGCTACTAACGGCTCAGGAAGCCGTTTATCTTGCATATTTCTACATGAGTTTTACCTCCAATCAAATGTGTAATGATTAAATGTAAATTATATTGATATATGTCCATCGACTGTTAGGCGCAGTAATGAGTAGAGATTCACGTCAAATCATTCGCTGTCAAATTTCGGTACCTGCAGCTAACATCAGCACTAATCTTAGCATGTCTGCAGCCAGCACTGCAGCTAATGTTAGCATGTCTGCAGCCAGCACTGCAGCTAACGTTAGCATGTCTGCAGCCAGCACTGCAGCTAACGTTAGCATGTCTGCAGCCAGCACTGCAGCTAACGTTAGCATGTCTGCAGCCAGCACTGCAGCTAACATTAGCATGAAAATATGCCTTTTGTAATTCCAGTCTCTGAAGGAATCAGAATCTGGTGAATCTCAGTACGTCATTTCACTGGTTGTTGTTAAGGACTCTTCATTTTTACACTTTCTTCATTTGTATTCAGTGAAATCATCATATTGTCCTCAAACAGCATCGATAAAAAGTGTGTCTGCTTTCAGAAAAACTGAGATAATAATTCTAAATATGTTCTGTAAAAACATCTTCAGAGGCTGTGACATTAATCTAAAACCTTCTGATGTTTGACTCAATGAAAATAAAAGTCATGTCTGTGCAGTTCAGGTACAGGTTAGAAATATGATGGACTAACCACACAAATGAAGTTTGATGTGTTCATGCGAGGATGCAGTGACATGAGGAAGGTGATTTGGTTAAATGATGATGATGATGACACAGAGCTGAGATCATTTCAACCTTCATCTTCAGTGATTAGTTTGGTTATTGAACCAGGACAACCAGTTGATCAGTTTTAGACTCTTGCTCTCACTTCTTCCTCTCTTCTGAAAAGAGTTCATATTCTGTTCATTCGGTTCCTGACTGACCATCGGCCGTCGTCTCACTCCTCACTGATGCCGTGTTCCCACGCCACTTTAGCTTGCTCCTCCCTGGTGGCTGTGATGATGGGCTGGGAGATCTTGCGTGGCATGGGTCGGGGGGCAGGAGGAGGCGGTGCAGACTGGGGGTCTTCTTCCGGGATACACCCCTCTCTAGGGTAAGGTTTGGGGGGCAGGGCCGGAGGAGGCTCGTGGAGGTGGTAAAGAGGCGGGTGGTGGGGGATGTAGTGTGGGGGGAAGTGGTGGTGGTGGTGTTGGTGGTGTTGGGGATGTGGCAGCCCGTCCTGCTGCTGTGGAGCTCCGGTGGAGGCCGAACCTGGAGCCTGGAGCTGGAGTTGGCCTCCTGTCTGAGGCGGGGTGACGCCTCCTGGGGCGGAGTGGCTGCGGCAGGGTGGGGGTTTGACTCCATCTAGGACTTCAGGCTCGGAGATGCTGTACCTGACCGGCTGGTAAAGCGAGTCCAGGTCTTCCTGGTCGGTGGTCCAGGCCTGGCTGCTGGGGATGGACTCCAGAGTGTCTGTGTGACTGGCCGGGGGGTCGGAGGAGGAGGCGGGGCCGCCAAAGTTGCTCTCACTGAGGGAGGAGACTCCAGAGCTGGCGCTGCCCGACAAGGTGGAGTTACTGCCATCCAGGATGGACTGTGGACTGGTGGGCGAGGCAGGTATAGGGTGCAGGGGGGACTACAAAGAGAGAGAGAAGGGGCAGCAGAGGCAGACTGAGTCATGAACAGACAACCTTTTATTATCGTACTTTAGCTGCTGACTGGATGCAACCGTCACAATTTAAGAAGGACAAAGCTGGAATATTTTCTGAAACAATTATTACAACTTAACGAGAATAAAAAACGAGTAAAAAAAAAAGTGTGTTTTTGTGGAGGAATCATGTCGCTTCAGTCTCATCACACCAGACGCCACAGAGCTTCATGTATTACGTCTGCAGTAAAATTATTTATCCCAATTCAGAAAAAAACGGCAAAACAAATTTACATGTATTCTTGCAACCTTCACAAAACTACAAGTAAAACGTCTCCACTTATCATAGGAGGAGTTCATCTGACGTCACACAGTTATTTCTAATTTTACCGATTCAAACTGATGAGGGGCAGATGAGAAAATAACGACGTAAAAAGTAAATAAAACATACAGAAATAAAAACTGAATTATTTCCTATATTTGTGATGTAAACATGTAAAGTGAAGATGTTCATAAACTATCTCAAACAAAGAGACACAATAAACTGCACATTGATAGTAAAGTGTCTTTCCGGGGGGGGGGTGCAGACTAATTCATTCATTCATCCAGACTGACAGCAGGAGTGAGGAAGAGGAGGAGGAGGAGGGTACCTTTCTTAAGGAGCGCGCAGGGAGAGCTGGAGGGAGGTCGCTGACCTGGTGGTGGAAAGCGTCAAAGTGCATCGACAGGTGTTGCCCTACAGGGGGAGACACAGCAGGACTGACTGAGAGAGATGCACACGCACACCTCAGACGAGAGAAGAAGAGGAGGAGGAGGAGGAGGAGGAGGAGGAGGAAGAGAGACGGCTTGCTTTTAATGGCGTTAACTAACTAGCATCGACTCTCCTCCAACATGAGGAGAGAGGAGGCTTCATCTCTCTCACATCCTCAGTGGGAGGAGCTAAGATGTGAGTGAAGGAAGTGAGGAGACACGTTAGCATAGTGGGAAGCACCCAAGGAACTAGAGGAGGGCAGGAGGAGAAAAAGAGCAGTGAGGAGGAGAAGGAGTGTGGCAGGCAACATTTAACAGCTGGACCGGACAGCTATCAGTCCTTCACATCGTAGAAAGACATCGTGACGTAGAAGTGATGCTGCTCGACCAACCAGCAGGAGGCTGACATCATCTGGCAGAACTCAGAGGGCGGTCCCTCCTCCCAGAGCCGTCTGGTCTGAAAACAGCTGAACTGTTCGGGGATCAGCTGAGTCTGTATAAAATTACTGGAGACTAATATCAGCCCTTTTCTTCAGAGGTTGTGGGACAGGCTGTCAGGAAGTGTGTGATGTGTAGATGGCATGCTGGGGTTCCACAAGTAAAAGAGGCGTGACGTGTAACAGCAGCATGTTTTACATGTGCATCGAGCTGCGCTCATGGCGTTTGTCTCACCGAGAGACTCGTCTCTTCTCTGCAGCTACAGACGACTTGTAAAAGCAGGACAGCAGAAAAACAGCGAGGTTTTCGTAACTAATAAAAAAAAAGTGGGGTGACTTTTAATAATAGATTTGCTTAAAAAATGTAAACTATTAACTTTTATTTGCATCTAAAGAAATGCAACGTGCAACACAAGAAAGGAGGAACGCCAAGTTTGAAGAAAAGAATGCTGTTTTTGGAGATGCCCCATTTTCTTCTTTTCTTCTTCTTTGAATTAGCTGCTAACTGCTACTAGCTGCTAACTGCTATGAGCTACTTTTTAAATCTCCTGCATTACATACAAGGTCCTAAAACGTCACGTCGATTCGGCGCCGTTGCTACCTCCACCGACGCTCAGAGGCGGAGCAATAATGACCCTCCATTATGCTTCTGTAGCAGAAATAAAGGAGCAACAGTCTGTAAAAGCGTGTTTCATGTTGAGGCATGTTGTCGGGAAGAGCAGTTTGTGAATCTGTGATCTATCTGACCTGGGGTCAGTTTACAGGTGAAGAAAATGACACAGAGAAGCTAAAAAAAACAACAGATGTTATTTTTTAAACTTTATCAGTCATTGCTTCTGTCATGTTAAACTAGGTTTGCGTCCTGCACAGTGACAAACCGACGCAGCACGGATCAAACCATGAGAAATAATAGGTGTCTGATGATGATGATGATGATGGTGATGATGAAGGCTGCCACCCTGGCTGATTCAGAAATATAAAAAATAATGAAATAAAGTAAAACAAAACAAAAACATCTCTCATGATCCGCATAAATGTTCCGGTATCTTCTATGAATGATGATGTCATCGTCCAGAGAACTGATTGGTCGGTAGGCGGTGCTTTTATACGCTCTGATAATCCACAGACATCAGTCTGCGCTCGTTTCACTGAGAGTAATACTTCAGCAGAAAGTAGTTAAAGTAATAAAGTACTCGATATCAAAGGGAACATTTCATTACAAAAGTAAGAGCAATATCACACCTACATGATCACACAGATACACACAGAGCCCCAAAACACACAACCCAACAGGTGACTACGGAAG
>CM075185.1:2898373-2970873 GCA_037577475.1 Chaunax sp. Z400
TCACCTCCACCTGAGTGAGGGACGGGGGAGACAAAGTGAGAAATACAGACAAAAAGAAGATCCTCTCATCAGCTGTTTAAGACAGGAACGTCTGCACCTCCTCAATATTGTGGCTGCAATATAAAAAAGTTACAGTTGCTAAAGTGGCTCAGCTGTTTGAGTGTGGCGGCCATCGACCAATCAGTGGTCTGTAAAGTTTCACGTGATCTGCTCAGCTCGCTTGGAACCGCAACAGAGGAGGTACTAAAAAAGCAGAACCAGGTACTTTTTACCTAGTGGAAACAGAAAAAAGGTGAGTAGAGAGGAGTGGAGCTGGTGCTACGCTGTGGAAAAGGGGCTTTAGACAGAAGTCTCCATAAACACAGCCGCTTCAAAGTTGCCTTGGAAAAGCAGGATAGCAGACAAAACACTGTGGTGCGTCAGTGGAGCGGGGCTGCGCAGGGCTGCAGGGCTGCAGGGCTGCAGGGCTGCACAGAGCGGTGATCCATGGAAAAAGTGGTGCAAATTGTGCAACTTGCACTGAAAAAAATCCACATTTAAAAACCACCAGAAAAACACGATGCATGGTGCAAAAGAGGAGCGCGGAATACTGGGATCCATTCTGTCTGTTGTGGCTCCTTGTTTCAGAGGATCCAATCATTCAATCCGTCCCACTTATTCTTCTGCAGCTGGTAGCAGCATAAAACCCATCATCATCTGTAAACTACAGGACATGAAGACTGAGATCAGAATATCTATCGTTCACTCACCAGCTCTCTCTTGTCCACCTCAAACCAGCGTGAGATCCCAGGCAGAGGGTGGGTGAGGATCAGCGTCGTCCTCTCGATCCAAAGACTCTGAAACACAACAAGCTGTGAGACGAACTGTCCTGAAGACACAAACGGACACGTGTTCTCAGCATGAGCAGCGTTCAGGTGTGACAGCGCTTACAGCTGGACAAACCCCCTCTGAACGTCATAAAGCATTTTAACCTAAATGACTTTTAGATTTGCTTCAATGGGTTCAGCACATATAAAAATGGATGGTTTGCTATGTCTTTTGGTAATGTTGAGAAAAAAACTAGTGAAAAGACAGAAATCTTCATCTCTGAGGAAGAGTGTTTGAACTTTTCACCTTGAACTCATTATCTCGGTCTTTGGGTCCTTTGTGGAAGGGTCGGTCGTAACGGAAGCGCCTAACGTTGTTGACCCGGTAGAAGCTCTTGATGCGATCGGGGACTCGGTCCATCTGGAGGACGCTGACGCTCTCCGGCACCGGTGTCACTGCGTAGATCTGGAGGTCTGAGGCGAGGAGGTCAAAGAAGCGACGGACATTCAAGACTCGAAACACAGACACACATACACAGGCTTTCCATGCTGCTGAAGGATACACTGAGCATCGCACTGCAGGATGGCCTCATCCGGCTGGTTGGGGTGCTGCATCGCAATGGCCTGTGGGAATTCTCCCAGCATCCTTTGCTGGAAGGCCTCTAGCCTTTCGTAGTCGTGGCCGCGACAGACAAACTCTTTGTTCTGGTGTAGATAATTAAAACATTATTTGTCAAATAAAGAATAAATACAGAGTTTACCTCCAAAAACACAATCTTCACATAAAAACAGATACAATGAATTTTGTTTGTTGTGCAGTAGCTAGCATGCTACAGTTGTGAGGTGTCTTTAGGGCTATTATTGCGTCATGCTATACTGCATTGGTAAGCACTGAAAAACTGTAATATTTTTTATAAGGAGTGACACAGTATCCAAACATTCGTCCTCCACCTCCATTTCCCACATGGAGTACCTCAAGGCTCAGTCCTTGGCCCTCTTATGATTTCTATTTATATATATGTTACCTCTTGGTCAAATGTTTTATAGGCACAATAACGTAGCAACTAACAATATAGCACAAAACAAAAGCCTGGATCTACCCCTTTACCCGGATCCAAATTAATGGGTTCTTCCTTGTCATATGGCCACCCTCCCACCAAGTTTCAAGAAAACTTTATGTGATCTTACAAACAGACATGACAGTGAAAACATAAACTCTTTAGTGGAGGAAAAATATACGAATCAGAATTTGCTGCAAAATTTAGTGAAGTCTTCCGCCGAACATTAATATTGAGTAATAAAGAAGATGAAGGTTTGACTCACTCTGAGGAAGAAGGGGAACTTCCTGCCGTAGAACCCGACCCTGAAGAACTCCGGCTCCAGACGCTGCTGCTCCATGATGTTGTCATAATACGCCGCCTCCATCTTCTACAGAAACCATGAAGTGAAGATGATGATGAGAAGCATGAAGTCTGACTTCACTCAAACTTTAAACCGGTTAATACTGCTCTTATTTTCTGATCAGGATGTACTGTATGTGCCCTCATCAATGAGTTTGATCAGATCTGGAATGATTTTCGGGGGTTAACATATGTGCAGCTCACCCGTATCCAGCTGAGACTCTGGTAGTCGTACAGAGATTCATACTGGAAGGCCAGCTCCCTGCACAGAGGAATCCCAAACTCCCAGCACTGGTGGACACACAAACGATCCCATGTTTCAGCGTAACGCCATTTTGTGCACCTGTGACCTGCCGTCTGTGTGTCGCTGTGTTCTCCTCACCTTCCCCTTGTTGAAGTAGTGGATTACTTTGCGGCAGAGCCCCTCCTTGCGATGCCACTCAGTCTGAGCGGGATAATGCAGGAACTCCTTCAGAGGACGCTCGTCCCAGTGCAGCAGCTCCCAGTACAGCAGCAGAGTGAAGGCAGCCTCTGTGGACAGACAGCAGGACGTCAGTCACATGACCTCCACACAGTGTGTGTGTGTGTGTGTGTGTGTGTGTGTGTGGGTGTGTGTGTGTGTGTGTGTGTGTGTGTGTGTGTGTGAGATGTGTACCGGTGTAGTTCTCCGCCTGCAGGTGCATATCACACAGTTTGTGGATGTAGCGGATGTACATCTCCTCCTTATTGATCTCTGACTTGTAGAAATTCTGAAAACAACATAGACACAACATAAATCCATTTATACACGTAAAACTACTCAAAGTCTTCTAACTTCTAAAGATATGTAATTGTTGCAGTTATAGTAGCCAACAGGGTTAGCACTGAATGTGCAACAGCCCGTCGTCATGCAGCTTGTTGACTCTGACTGACTGGGAGCTTCATGGGAACACAGCTGGTTAAATGTTAGCTTTAATGGTGTCGTCTGCAGCCCCTTCTATCTGTCCGTCTCTGTAAACCAACTCTGTCCTGGATTCTGTGACCGACGCCTGATGGAGGACAGTCTGACAACAGGAAATACAGTCCCAAGATGTTTACTTGCCAGTTTGGCTCCCGGCAGAGTCAGCTAATAGGACTGCTAACCGTAGCTGCTAGCCTTGGTACAATTATTAAAATGTTAAAAAAATTCATAACATGCTTAAAATTCCCCAAGTATCAAAATGAGACATGTGTACATAAAATATTGAACAGTTTTTGAGTTACGCTTCGGAAACGAAACATGGTGGATGGAACCCGTTATATGCAATGAGGAAAATATTTAAAACTCCTGGAGGGTTTTGGACGGAAATGTAGGAGAGGGATTTTTAATTTACATATGTGTGTGTGTGTATATATATATACTGTATATACTGTATATATATACTGTATATACTGTATATATATATATAACATACATGTTAGCTAATGTTAGCTACAGCTAACAGTGGCTACTACAAGTAATGCTAAAGCTATCTGTCCATCAGGAAACTCTGCAAATCACAGAGTTCAGGTGAAGATGGATGGATGTTTGTTTTACCAGAAGAAAACAAGCCCAGATTGTGATACAAAAATACAAAGAAACAGATTTTTTTTTTTATTTCTTTGGCATATATTATTTAATAGGGGCTGAATAGATGTGATCTAAAAGGTTTAAAAAGACATTTTTTCATTTCAGCTCGTCTTCAGTAAGAAGATATGGATCAGAGATGAATCTCACCAGGAGGTTAACAGTGCAGCCAATCTTCTTGTTCTCCGTCTCATCCCCCTTCATGCAGTCTCTACAGACAGGAAACACCAGACAAACTGAAGTCCTCTGACTCTGGAGGGGTTCTAGAGTTCTACAACTGCTTTTTAAACAACACATTTATTGTCTTTAGTAACAGGATATCCCAGGACTCATTGTCACTTCCGCTTTATCGTTTTATCTTTGTTGAAACAACAACAAACCAAATGACTAGCAGTCATGTTACACTAACACAAAAGCACACATATGTGTGTAAGGGAGTCCTGTGTGTTACCGGTAGTCCAGCAGTCGCTCCATCAGCCGCGTGACCGACGTAACGAAGGAGATCCCCGTCTCTCTCCACGTCTCCTGCTCGATCTTCTCCAACAGACTTCAATCACACAAAACAAGACAATGAATTACAAACTGGTGACAAACCAAATCTGACACTGAGAAAACATTTCCATCAAAAAGCAGGAGGCTGATGAAAGTTTTCTATGGCCTCCTGATATTTCTAACAGAGTGTTAACATGTCTGTGTTCTCCTGCAGCACAGAAAACCGATTTATGTATTTAACTGTATTAACACGCTGCTGCTGTCCGACACTGGTGTGAAGTGATGCAGAGTCTGGAGGACCAGCCGGACTGTCAGGAGGGCTAATTACTATTTAAACTGTTTTCAAAGTCTGACATGAACGACTTCTATTATGTTTTATTGTGTAAATGTTATTATTAGTTGTAGAAGGTAAGTATCATCGCCGCATATGCAGGTGATGTCATACCTGGGGTACGGCCCAAACAGCTGGGTTCTAGTCCCGCAGCAGACAGCAATGCAAACACAAAGAGCAGCGTTAGAGCAGAAAACTGAGAGTTAATTCTGTTAGGAGAGAGAGAGAGAGAGAGAGAGAGAGAGAGAGAGAGAGAGAGAGGGAGAGAGAGAGTGACGGGACAGACGGAAAGACGGGAGGAAGAATAAGGAGGATTTGTTGAGGTATCTGCTCCTTACAGCAAACCGAAGAGTTCCCTGTAGTTCTCGTCACCTTTCCCCTCAGACACTAAACTGTCCAGCTTGTCGATCAGCTCAGCCTCCACCTGCACGACCACACACATAAAACAAGCGCATCCAAAAGGAAAGATTAGACCGGCTTCATCCGAGGAGACTGTGGTTTGTTGGGTTGATGACGCACCTGTTTGAAGTTCCCGTTCTTGCGCTGCTCCCAGTCCATCATGTCGTGGAAGATGGGGATCATGATGTTTCGCACCTCCACCTGAGGAACCAGCGTCACTCCCAGGAAGGGGCCGATCATACCGGGGATGAAATGGATCTTATTCTCACCTACGACCAGCAGATCAACCATCATTAGTGCAGCTTCTAACTCTGGGTAAAATAAAATCTGTGGACTGGAGTGTGGAGCAGTAGAAAGTCTTACCGAGGTTCTGCCACATACTGAACAGTTCGTAGGTCATCATCACTCTCATGTCACCGTACCTGCAGACAGACATAAAGTAATAAGTCAAGACCTCAGAACAGCTGATGCTCATTGTATCTCAGTGGCTTCTAGAGGGAGATGAACTCTGATTGGTTTCATTCATGTCCAAAACACACCTACAAGTAATTAAGGGACTCAAAAACCCTTTGACTCTTGTGCTTTGCTTTGTGCCGTTTAAACAGGCAAAAATGTAATTGCATCACGAACTTTAGATTGTTTAAATAGGACCCATCATCATCTTTAGTTCCTAAATACACTGACCAAGACTAGCAGTCCTAATCTCGTATGCAATACAAAGACAATAAAGCTTTCTTATCTAATCTTATCGTATCTTATCTTAGTTGTAAAATGCATCACATTGCATTGTACGATTGTTGTACATTCCACAGTTAATTTTTTGTGGGCTGGATAATTAGGTGGATAATTCGGACACTCCAATCGTGAGATAATTTGACTGGCTGTCAGGCTAAGGGGGCGGGCTTACCTCGTCAGAAAGCAGGTGTGACTGATTAAGAGTGGGATCAAAAACAGGTGGAAAGAGGAAGGAAGAGAAGTTTTGGAGCATTAACTGCTGAATGTCTACCAACGGACTGTTGGTGGACTACGAGAAGCGGGTTTGGAGAGCAAACATCCAGTTTGTGTCACCTTGTTTGTTCACCTCTAGCATAAAAGAACAAAAACCTGATCAATATAATTACTGCAAACAAACCTTGGAGGTCCTAGATAAGTGGTACATCAGTTCTCGGGGTTGTGGTGCTGTGACACCAGTAAAATGTTGGACAGTCGATGCATTATGAAGAGATTTCAGACACAAAGAAAGAAAACTAACAGTGAATTTGTTGATCTTGATTTCAAACTAAATCAGAAAATTAACCAGAAACATTCTCTTCAGATTGTCACACCTACAGACTCTTGTCTGGTGTTTTTAATGTTTGTCTCCACATCTGCCTGATTTCATTCCTACATTATTCAAACATGCAGAGACTCTGCTGCATCGTCTCACACGTCTCAGTCCAGCAGTCTGAACTGAAGCAGAAGGAACTCTTAGTGCCTGAGGACGTTTACAGTGTTTCCTGGGAGTGTTTGGTGGCCTGACAGAGAAGGAAATGAGCTTTTATAGGAGCGTTCCTTCACGGCTGATGAAGTAGGTCACAGAGTTTGTAGCGCTGCCTCTCTTCAGAGAGGAACACAGCTTCTTTTAACTTCAACATTTCAGCAGCAGATGACCCAAGAGTCTGAGGACGGCTGGTACGTTACCATGTATGTTTGTATGAGAGGGTGTAGCCTCAAACGTCTGCAGTAACTCGGGTACTTGTGTGTTTTCTTACTTGTCTAAGACCTTCTTCTTCTTAGCAGAACTCAGGTTCTCCAGCTGTAAACTGGGCTGGTTGATGTACAGCACCGCCAGACTGAAGTAGGAGTTCCACACCTGATCACACACATTTAATTTATTTATGTCCACAGAGAAGAGAACAGCACCAAAAGACAAATACTAAACATCCAGTTAAGTATATTGACAAAATCAAGGACCAGTGACATCAGCAGCAGTTCTAAGGGCATCTCCTCCATATATGACCGCTACCAATAAGAGCAGAGACAGTCTGTTGTTTTTCAAGTTGTTTAACCCCTTATGGCAAGTAGTTGAAACCCTCTTATGACCAAACTGAGAGTGTAATCCAGCTAGTGTTAATTTCATTAACAAAAAGTATGATGAGACATAAATATGATGAGAAATGTTCGTCTACGATCTTTATTTCCATGACTATAATGAGACGATGATGAAACGACACCGTCATTAAACACTAGCTGTGACTAATGGGCCGTTTACACGACAACGGTTTTACCCAAAAACATTAAACTTTTGATGTGGTTTGGTCATTTGTTTACACGAGGATTAGTGTTTCCGGGGCCTGAAAACTCAAACTTTTGAAAACACCACCATAGCATCGTTGTGTAAACGGGCAAAATGCAACTCCTCTGAAAACGATGACGGCCCCGCCCCTTTTCGCACATGGCCATTATGGTTCCAGCATTATTCACATACGTGGACAGAACAACAACAAAAAAATGTCTGGTTTTGTTTGTGCTGCAGACTTGAGTTTATTAACGCTCCTCCAATGTAGATTTGCTGAACCACTACTGAGATCTTATTCTGTGGTGTTGATTTTGAAAAGTTACACCTCCATCTACTGGCCTGGCATACATACTACAGCGTCTTCAGCCGTTTTTGCAGCTTTGTGTGTACAGGGATCATTTTGAAAACATTGTTGTGTGAACGCAGAACTTTCTCAAGACACAAAGAAAAATCGAAATCAACTATCTAGTATCTGGTTCCCTTTGAAGGTTCCTCGGGATATCTGGAGCTCAGAGTCTCACAGTTTTATCCGGTAAACCAATGATTAGAAGTCTTGGGGCTGAAACCATCCAACCTATTGTCAAACTTTAAATGGGTCGTTTAAAGTCCCATACCTTAAAGTCAAAGTCGGTCTCTGTGAAGTTCTTGTGCAGAGCAGGAGACAGGTACTGGGCCGTGGTCAGGATGATGCTGCACACAAACAGGTGTGGGTGGTTAAATCAGCGATGCATTCAAAGACTGTCAGATGTGTCTAAGCTGTCGGGAGATAATTTTCTGTCTTACTTGCTGGTGAGGAGCCTCATGACGTTCCAGTCACGGGGGAATATACTGAGCTTCATCAGATTCCTGAACACGCACAAAATCTTCAAGAAGAACTCCTAAAGAGTGAAAATAAGAAAGTGTCGGTTTCATCCGAACAAGGTCCAAAACACGAGTCAGGATTACGTCTAAATGTATCCCAAATTTAACCCGAATTCAAAGAAATTTGGTAAATGTAAATGTAAATGAGTTTCTATTCACTGCCACTACGAGATTATTAGAGGGGTTGTTTCATGGAGATAAGCGGTGGGTGGTGCCGAGTCCACCTGTTGGAAAACCATTATACCATTGCAAGATGATGTAATTCAATGAGCAGCAGTGTCTCCTGACACATGTCCCATCCATCCACCAACTCTTGTGAAATCAGTTCGAGTTTTTGTGTAATTATTGAAAATGTTGAAAAATGGCACATCTTGTAATGTTAAAGGAAGTGTAAAAAATATCCCGGATCCATCCCTCTATCTGGATGTAAGCCAAATTAAATCTGTTCTTTCCTGTTCCAATCCCTCCACCAAGTTTCATGGAAATCTGTCCTGTAGTTTTTGCGTTATCCTGATTTACAATTTATAGATATTGATCCAGATTCAGCCCTGAAACTTTTTTTCTGTTATTCTTCTGGATCTAGTTCCATCACACTGAAGACACTGTCTGCCTCTCTGTCTTTGAACCATTCTGAATCATCTCAGTGACACAAAGGTGGTTGTTTCCCTTCTCTAGGTCTATTAGTTAGGATGCATCGATTCCAATAACATGACCTATGTCTGAGATTCAGTTCATCATAATCACCTCACGATCTGGATCAGCATCAGATTACACATGGTTACAGTCCATAAGAGGTTCCCTAAGCATCATTTTTTCCCCATTTAGATTGGAATATTACATTGGCAGATATTTAAGATGATTTCTGATGCAGGTCTGCACCAAAACTGATTAGACATGAAGAAAGAAAGATTTATTCACCTCCATCCTCCCTCTCTGACTCCCTCCTGGACGTTACAGCGACAGAAATGAAACGCATCACTTCCTTGATTAAGATCACAGTTTTGTCTCGTTTCCTACATTGTTGGAAATATTTGGGATAATTTTAGACAAAATATTTAACAAAGGTTGAGTCTTTTTTAGACATTTTAATGGCGGACAGCTACATATGATCTCTTTTTGGGAAAAGTCACCTTAAGCGAGTGTAAAAGTTTTTTGATTGTTTCTTGTTGACGTCACTCAGACTTCCTTTCTCCTACAGTATGTCTTCTGTGCTATTAAAACAGACACGTCACCAGCAGTGGACCAACCCTCAGAAACTGTAATGTGTTTCTATTCACAGCTGCGTTCAGGACTTCCTGTACCTTGAGCTCCTCTTTGCTCTGAAAGTTTTCCATCAGGTGTTGGAAGTGGACGTCTGTCATCTGGCGGAGGAGGGACAGGAGGCAGGACACGTACTCTCCCTGCCAATAGGAAACCGGGGACAGGCATATGAGCCAATCACATAGAAGCATTTGGCAGCAAATGAACAATCAGAGTCGATGACGGTAGAAACAGATCCCAGCCTTATAACATGAGCAGAAAAAATATGTGGCATTTGCTATGATGTCACATTGATTTTCATTGTACAGGTACATGTCTGTAATAGACAAAGTCATGGTTCTTTTTTTATACTTTAATAATTAAACATTGTAAAATCTTTACAATGTGTCTGCTTGGTGTGTATCTCAATACTCACACTGACAGTAGTAATGAAGTATTATTATCAATATCAATGAGGTTCATAGGCTACATGCTTTGTGAATGTCAGAGACTATTTATGCAAAACCTCTAGTGGTAGCAGTAGTAGTAGTATTAGTAGTAGTATTAGTATTAGTAGTAGTATTAGTAGTAGTATTAGTATTAGTAGTAGTGGGTCCATTTTCCTGTTGAGGGTCTCAGATGTCAAAAGTAACTGAACGGTTGGTTGGACTTCCTGTTGCTCGGAGCCTCCCTGAGCCATAAGTTTATGTCTGTTAGCTTCCAAATTAGCATCACTAGAAGCAGCACAAATTTTACTACGTTTTCATGTCAACATTATGGATGTGGAGTAAAAACTGAGGGAGTGAGAACAATTTAAAGAGAAGATTTTTAGACCATTTAGACCAGAACTATTTGTCCAGTAAAGGTTTGGTTTCACAACTTTTCAGATTTTCGGTCTCTCCAGGAAAAACGGGAGCCTCATATTCCAGAGGTCTGAGAATGCTGTAAATTCTTATATGAAACACTTAGTTATTACAGTATGTTTTATGCAAGCATCTCAAATGGGTGAATTTAAGAAGAGATGTAAAAATGAAGAATCCCAGAGGGATAACACTCAGGTCATACCTATACCTGACACAGAAATCATTAAAGTAGTAAAATACACATTCACACACCTCAACAAATCATCTAAGATACCAACTGCTTTTCTTCAGAGTTGAATATAACAACAGTCTGAGCAAAACTTTAAGAGGAATTAATTATGTGTGGAAGAATCCAGAAAGAGAGGAAGATGAGGAGATGGTGAAGAAGCAAACAAAAGATGTGAGGACAGACGTGTCGGTGACATGATGGAGCAGAGGAGGGCAACATGGACAAACTGACAGACCCACCATGATCCCAGTCAGTCTACTGGTTGGCAACAAAATGAATTTGGAAAAGTCGCACATTGGGGCAGATTTGGTTCAAATCTAACGTCAGAGCTGTGAAGATGGATTCTTACACCATTAGAACATTTAAATATTGCCCAGCCCGATGACGGATGGAGGGATGGACAGATGCAGGATGGATGGAGGCAGTGGGAGGTGAAGTAGTCGTATTGTTAGTTACTAACAGTGATCTCCGCGGTGCACTGCGGACAGCGTTGACCCCTTACCGCCTCCTGCGATTGGCTCTTGCTCATGATTGACAGCAGGGTCTGCAGGAGGACGTCCAGCAGGGACTCTACCATCATCTCCACCTCCTCCTGCACAGACGTGTCCTGGGGGAGGAGATGAGAGAGAGGAAGGGTGAGACGGAGGGGGGAAAGTGAAGAGAGAGAGAAATAAAGAGGGAAGTCCAGTGACTCCAGTGACTCAAACGTTAGATATACTGGGAGAAAACTGTCACATTATGGGATGTAATGAACGCTACAGCCTCTAGGGGCCACTTTAATCACGCAGCCACATTCTCTGGGGTTCATTTAGACATTCCCAGCTACACCTTGCTTATGTAGCAGGTAAATACAGGGTTTTATTTGTGTGTACTGTATTTGTATGTGTTACCAGTGAGCCGGTCTTGATTATAGAAAATATAGAGCTGAGTATTCCAGAGCAGATGAGCAGCTCTTTCTGCTGCCGCAGATGGAGATGAATGTGATGCAGGACCACAGGAAGGAGGATCCTCCGAGACTCTGAGGACACACGAGCGAAATTATACAGCGAGCAAAACTCATATGAGTCATTTATTATTCATGTTGGAGCAAAGTACCAGCTGACGACGAACAATCCCAAGTCTGTTTAGCATGCTGTACCCATCCCTCACACCTCCATAACGTTTCATGGAAATTAGCTTAGTGGTTTTTGCGTAATTAGGGAAAATTTTAGACCGACTCTTGTAATGTTAAAAAGTTATAAAAACAAGTCCTGCATCTGCTCCTTTATCTGGATTCACTCCAAAGTTTAAGGAGTTCTTTCTTGGTCCATGTCCCAACCCTCAACCACGTTTAATTGAAATCAGTTGAGTAATTAAAACAGAAAGACGTGTTTGAGTTGAAACCTTTACCTGGGAAAGAGAAGAGTCTGCTGTCCACTGTGCGGGCGATCGACTGCAGTTTGACCACATCCATGGACTGTCCGATGTGCACCGTGGACGGCATGCTGCCCAGAGTTCCACGGACAAACTCTGCCACTTCTTGTACCGTGAACATCTGCAGCAGCTCGTCAAAGATGGCCGGGAAGGAGTTCAACAGAGCAGCCTGAGGGAGTCGAGGGAGAGCAGAGGGTGAGTGAGGAGGCGAGACGAGTTTCTGCATAGGAGGACGTTTGGATGCAGAGGGTTCGAGAGAGGTTAATAATGTTAGCGTCTGTGTTTGAAGGGGAGTGACGTGACTTCACTCTGTAATGAGGAAAGCACAGGTGAGTTACTGTGAACATGAAGGGTTGACCAGACAAGCACACAGCGTGACGTGATGAAGGCCTGCAGATTCCAGAAGCAGACAGGAGAGCGAACACGTGAATGAATTCATTAGCAGATAAGAAATCACAGCAAGATTAACAAAATGTTGGAAAAGGACAGAAAAGTGAGGAAGATAAAGAGTGAGAGATATTAATCCAGAGGAACATCGACAGAATTAAAAACTCAGCAACAAACGTGATGAGAGGACTTCCAGCTGTCATAGTTCTGCGGACATAAAGATGCTGCAGCTGAGATCTAGATTTTAAAGTTCAGACGAAGTGGTTTCAGTTGTTTGTTTGTTGACGGGACTCTTGAGGGTTTGACGGGACTCTTGAAGGTTTGACGGGACTCTTGAAGGTTTGACGGGACTCTTGAAGGTTTGACGGGACTCTTGAAGGTTTGATGGGACTCTTGAGGGCTTGACAGGACTCTTGAGGGTTTGACAGGACTCTTGAGGGTTTGACAGAACTCTTGAAGGTTTGACGGGAGTCTTCAGTATTTGACTGGTCTTTTCAGGGTTTGACTGAACCCCTTAGGGTTTGACAGGACTCTTCAGTGTTTGACAGGACTCTTGAAGGTTTGACGGGACTCTTGAAGGTTTGACGGGACTCTTGAGGGTTTGACAGGACTCGTGAAGGTCTGACAGGACTCTTGAAGGTTTGACAGGTCCCTTGAGGGTTTTACGGGACACTTCAGGGTTTGACGGGACCCTTCAGGGTTTGACAGGACTCTTGAAGGTTTGACAGGACTCTTGAGGGTTTGACAGGACCCTTGAGGGTTTGACAGGACCCTTGAGGGTTTGACGGGACTCTTGAAGGTTTGACGGGACACTTCAGGGTTTTACGGGACCCTTCAGGGTTTGATGGGACTTTCTCAGCTTATGACAGGATGGTTTTGGTGGGAGGAGGTGACTGGAACAGTGTTTTCAGTTAGAGGACTCAGGGAGTGTCTCAGCAGTCAGTGCAGGTCATGTGACGAGTGTGTGTGGACGAACACAGGAGGGTGTGTGAACAGGTGAATAAGGACTCTGGCCTTCACACAGGAAACAACCAGACATCTACTTACTGACAGCGGAGACGGCCGCAGAGCGTTGGAGCTCCCGGCCTGAGTGCAGTTGGCTTGCCCGCTGCCAGGAACCTGTCCCGGGGCAGGGGCTAGTGCTAGGGGAGCAGCAGGCCCAACGCCGGGGCCTGGGGCTTGATTTGTGCCTGGACAAGGCTGGGAGCCCTGTGGTGTATGGGTGTGGAGGGAGGAGGCCCAGGGGGAATAATAGGGACCCAAAGAATTGTGGGAGATTGAAGGAGAAAACGAGGTAAGGAGATAAGGAAAGGTCCGAGGTAGAAGTAGAAGGAAGTACATAAAGGAGACAAGATTCAGATTAAATCTGCTACAAGGAGACAAAGGCACATCTTAACTATATAAAATATAACATGGGATTAGACACATTAAAGTCTACTTTGACACAAGTTACAAAAGAACACCAAAAATTAGGGCTGCACCAAATCTTATTTTTATCATTTGAAGCTTCTGTTGAGGTTTGAATGTCTGTCAACATTAGGGATGGATATCGTCCCTATTCTCCTTTACTCTCCTTTACTCTCCTTTACTCTCTATGTAGTTACAGAAATGTCATTTCAGTTGTTAAACAATCCGTCACCAAACATAACGTGACATCAGCTTCAGACAGGAGTCTTTCCACAGATCTGGGATCAGCTGGAGAAACAGTTTTTACTCCACCTGATAACTGGACTAACTAAGAAACTGATGGAGATCAGCTCAGTGTTGGACTGCATAAAAAATAGAAAGAACTGTCATAGGAGATGAAGATCCGGCTCATCGTCTTCATCATTCAAAGCTTTTATTGAGGTGTTTGAATGAAGCTTCAAATATCTGTCAACATATTCTATGACATCATAACAAAACTTATCAGATTAAATGGAGGTAGATATAAAAGCTGTGCAGCAGTTGAACGTTGGTCCAGTATGTGAATATTAACATTCGACACCTCTAACATAAACGCAGTGATTACAGTGTTTCCGCTCACCTGCGTGAAGATGAGGGTCTCTGAGTTTCGGCTGTCCAGGCTGAGGACGAAGCGGATCGACTGAAACAGTTCCTGGATGCTGGAGCGAAACTGGTCCTCCTCCATACCACAGGTGGCCCGAGAGTAAAGGATCCGGGACTGGATGATGAACTTGAACAGGTACTCCAGAGCCTGAGAGTCAGAGAGGAGGAGGAATCAGGAGAGAAATTAAAACAGGAGAGCATACAAAAGAAATATGTTTCATGTTAAACGGAGGATTTCTTCTCTGATGCACTTCTTTATTTTCATTTCATTCCAGAAAGAAAAATCAAACTGAAAAAAATCTGACGACCTGCAGTAAAGAGACAGGTTCATGTTTATAAAAGAAAAACTACAGTTTTCTGTTTGATTTTACAGATATTTTATGTATTTTAATTTTCCACTGGGTGTTTTTATCTCATTTTAAATCTTTTAATTCTCTCATGACTCTCAGTAAATGTTGCTGCTGCATCATTTCTAAATATACAGGACAGTATGAGGAAATGTTCAAACACAACTTATCATTTTGTTGATTTTTGTACCATGGAGTCATTTTCATTATTCATTTTTAAGTGACCAGTTCCTTTAACAGGCAAACATTTAGGGTCTGTTGTTATTAAATGTTCCATACTGTGTGTGTGTGTGTATATATAAGCAGACGGATACAGAATTAAACTGTGTTTAATTCTGTATCCGTTGTCTAACAGATGTTAGACGCAGACAGACTTGTTAAAGATTAATAAAAATATATTGTTAATAATTAACAGCCTTCATTTTAACATGACAGCGTGACCCATCTGAGATGCAGGAGTGTGATGAATATTTGACGTACATTCTGTACATGTGTTCTCTGCTGTGCCTACAGGACTGGTGTGATGATGAAGATGTGCAGTCAGCTCTGTGTTAGCAGGCTGAGAAGGACATTAAGATGTAAAAACATTGATAAAGCTCTGGTTGGTTGATTCAGGACTTTTACATCAAGACAATGTGCAGATAAATCAGCAGCAGCGTGATCCTCAGGATAACAATTAAAATCTGTTGATGAAGAGAATAACTCCATATCTGCAAAAACCCATTTAGAAAAAAGAACAGCCTAAAAATGAATATTTCAAATAAAATAAAGTTTGTTTTAACTTGTAAAAGTTGTCATGGTTTTAAGTTTAGTTGAGTCCTTTCCTGTTTTCCTGTTTCTCTCCTTTGAGAGAATTTGCTGCCTTTGTAATTTCCCACCTTTATGATTGTGGATTAGTTTCACCTCTTGAGCTGCGTTCACACCAAACATGATGCAAATTTGCAAAGAATTGGGAAATTACATACAAAGTCAATACAAAGCCACGAATAGATGTGAGCAGATGCAAATGTTGACGTGAATGTTGTGACACAACTGAGCAAATTTCACGTTATTTGCATCCGGTTGAGAAATTCTTGTGATGTTGTGACACGAAAACCAATCAGAGTTGAGATTCTCCAGATGTCACACATCAGGACGTCAGCAGGACGTTAGTGCAGAAATAAAGTGAGTAAATTGCGTTCGGTGTGAAGGCTAATGCTGTGTTAGCTTCCCTCGCAGGTGAATCTAGTCTATTCACTTGCTTTGCCTTCTTTTTTTAGATTCCTGATTTTTTGCCTGATCATTTTTTTGGGAAGTTTGTTCTTGTTTTTTGTCGTTTCCTGCCTCTCCATAAGTTTAAATTCTTCGAGTTAAATCATTAAATCTCAGATTTGTGCCGGATCTGCCTCAGTCGTCTGCATCTGGATGTTTTATCTGAATTCCTGCTAACTTCATGGTCGGTTAGTTCTTTAGGACGATGCATCAGCAAAGGGAGTGAGTTTAACTTCCCATTCTAGCACAGTTGCTATAACAGCTAGCGCACTAGCTTTAACAGTTATCCTGCCTATGTATATCATAATTAAATCAGCATCAAGTCGCGTTCTGTGCAGTAGCGCCCCCCTTTGGAGACTTCAGCCTCATTGAAAACTGCCCAGATTGTCCTGATAGACTCATGTTGAGGCTTTTTTTTCCCAACTACAGGAGCTTCAGTGGAATCTGTATGGTTCCAGGAAGGCTAACACTAACATCTTAAGAAACCCGGTGTAGGAATAGCAGCGGCAGTCATCTAGTGGTTGGTGATGGTATTGCTTTGTGAGCTGACCAGTAAAAAAAAAACAGCTGTTCAATGTAACATGACCATTATCTAGTTAGCTAGTTGAACCATCATCACAACATCAGCTCCTCTGACAGATGCAGGAGCCACAACAGGCTACGTCTCACTCAGACGTTAAAACAGATCCTGTTTTTTTTAATACTTTTTAAAAAACCTTTCGTAAGCAGCAGGTTTGACTGATAATAGCAGCAGATCTGAGGTCTGTGTTGGACGACAGCTTCAGTCTTACCCTCATTGCCTCCTGTATGTGGTCCTGTCGGACCACCTCTGCAGAGCGGTCCATGTACCACCTCAGACAGCGGATCAGCTCCCTGGAACAACATGAAACGGTGTCATACCGTCATCTGGGTCTGAATGCTCCGTTCTTATTGGCTGCAGGGTGTCCTTAATGACTGATATGGACACTGTTCATTTGGTCATTGTTCTAAATTAAATGAGTCCAAGACTAAAAAGCTGTGCTGATGTCTGCTTTTAGTATGATAAACATTTGATAAATTCACCAACATTACAAACCAGAAATAAAAACGAAATAAAGCACTTTTTACCTTAACCTGAATATCTGCTTATTTATGTGTGTATAAATGTACCTGCGAGGATGACGGGTAAACCTCCAAAGGATGGAGACGTTCAGGGAGGCTCAGGAATATGTACGCTTTTAAACACACAGTTGTGTTAACAGTGTGCGTCTGTCTGTGTGTTAACTACAGGAGCTAACGCTCTGAACACTCACTTGTAAGCCAACGCGCCGGCAAAGTGTTTCTGGATGTAGGTGTCCATCACTGGCCTGAAGTGGTAATATTTACTGTCCCTGAGCAGGTTAATGATGAACACCTGAGAGAGAAGAACATACAAGATACTACCAATCAATCCATCCCAGAATAACCCTTTACATGACGGCCCTGTGTATTTTATTTCTATTATGTTTTAAAATTTTGCAAAGACAAATAAACTTGATGTTGTCAGTAACTGAACAGGCCAATCGTCCAATCAGAGGCTCTGTTTGCAGCATGTAGAGAGTAACCAATCAGCTTCTGCCGCTGGAAGCAAGAACCTTTTGGTGAGCGAGTCTGTCGCTGTGTTTCACAGATAAGACACACTCAGAACTTTTTCATGTAAAATTACAACTCTATTCTTGTAAGATTATGACTTTTGCCTATTTATGGAGTTTTTTTCCCATAATAATATGATTTCTTTGTTGTAATATTTCAAAATCTCTGATTCTATAAGTTAACTTCTCAATGTGGATACTCTGATACTCTGTTGTCGTATAGCACAACTTCATCCAGTGTACAATTGGTAGCTTGTAAAGTTATGCTCTCATACTGGACTGACTTTAGGAGGAACTTTGAGTTTTTTCTCTGCAGACTTTTTTATTCCATCTCATTCAGAGCAGAAACAAAGAGTTTTATGTCTGTTTTCACGTACCAGCAGCTGGAACACCAGAGGCCCGTATTTATCAGTGTTGTCATCCAGGATGGAGAATAATGTGTCCAGAATGTCTTGGAGAAACTATCAAACACACACACACACACAAACCTCTGAAATAAATGTCAAACCTCTCATTCAAGTAAAAATCTTCTTTTACTTTTTTCTTCATCGTTTAAGGATTGTCATCATTAACTTTTATGTCTTAAAATTATGAAATCAAGCTGACAGTGAAGCAGAAACTGGCTGAGAGGTAGGACACACCCTACTGACATGCTAATTGTAGCATCCAATGCTACTGACAGCATCGAGAATCAAGGCTACTCACCCAGGAATGAATAAAATAATAATAAATAATACATGAAATAATCATGACTGATAAATGTACTGTCACTACAAATAAGACTGTTTTTCTAAAAGGAAGAAATCAATCTAATAATGAAAACATAAGACAAGATGACAAGATAACAAATATAACAGATCTTTAAAATGTCTTCTAATAATGATACTTATTGATTAAAAGTTAAATTGGTTATTGTTTTAGTTTTTATTAGTACAGTTCAGTATTTATTTGTTCTGAATGTGTGAAGAAATGAAAATAGTTGAAAGAAGAAATTCTGACTTGAACAAAGTTGTGTTGTTTTTGTGTGTTGATGAAACAGATGTAAAATTCTGCTACAGTAACACTGTCTGGTAACAAGACACATCAGAAAAAAACAAACTTAAAATATATCAAAACATCTCATTAAACTTTGATAGAAGTGAGATTATTTTTTTAACTTTTAGGGTTTTAATTGTGTAAAACCTTCTTCTAACATCACCTCACCTTCACGATCTCCTCTCCGCTGACGTGTCGCAGTCGTCCGAGGATGTCCATGACCCGGTCTGGATGGGCCTTCCACTTGAGCAGGGCCAGGAGGTCCACTGGAGGACAACCACAAAGTCAGTTAGAAGAAGAGACATAAGCTGACATCATTGTTGAGTTCCTGGATAAACAGGCCTCTCCCTCTGTCTACAGACCAGATCAGCTGTGTACCGTTCTGAGTGAGCTTCGTGGAGGAGAGCTGTGTGGAGATCCAGAAGGTCTCCTTGGTGCTGCGCTGGAAGACCAGGCTGGAAGGGATGCTGGGACAGCTGCTGAAGTCCTCTTTACAGCAGGGCAGGCCCAGGTAGAGGGCGTGGTTACTGAAGGTCGTGTTCTCGTCACACTGAGGACCAGAGGACCAGAGAATGGGAACTTTTGATTGTATTTAACCAGAGACTGATGAGTAATAAATCAATAATACTATTACTGATTAAGTTCAGTATGCAGAGCCTGATCAAGGCGGGACCTTCATTAAGCCACACCCTTCTGTAAATGACATAGTTGTTTCTCGTCTGAGTCGACAGCAGAGGAATCGACGTCTGTATAAAAGGAGCTGACGAGGTGGCGGAACAGGACAGTTGTTTTTGTGACGTTTTGACAGCTAGTAGCAGTTAGCGGCTAACTCAATTAAGAAGAAAACCAAAAAAGTCGTCAAAATGGGGAGACAGGACCAGGTCCAGGAGCTTCTTACTGGAGAAAAGTGATGTGGGGGGGGTCACTGGTGTTCTGCCTCTGACCCGCCAGCAGAGGTGGAAGCAGCACAGAATCGTCTGTATAAATAGTTAACTGGCTCGGTGTTATGTTTGGAGAGTAAAAAGCAGCTAGTAGCAGTTAGCGGCTAACTCAAAGCAGAAGAAAATCAACAGAGAATGTCCTCAAGTTCAACTTCAACTTGCGTAACGGCGGCCTGCTATTTAAAAGCTCACAGTGGAGCCGCGTTACGCTGCCGTTGGTTCGGCTTCGTTGCGGCTCTGTTGTGGGATCTCTGTGTAAAAACGTCTGATTCACAGCGAGACGTAAGTTAACGAGTGATGACGGACAAACATCATGTCTGACCTTGTAAACGTAGAGTTCGTGGCTCTCATCTGAAAGCGTGGTCCCATCCTCCCTCATCAGAGGAGTGAAGGCAAAACCAAACAGCTTCTTCTCCCCTTTGTCCTTCGCTGCAGAGTGGAGACGAGGAAGAGGAGGGAGACAGACAGGTGGTTAGACAGGACAGAGGGAGAAAATAAGGCGTGAAATCGAGATCGAGTTCGGAGACGATGTGATGATGTGTGAAAACAGGATCCTGTGATTAAATATCAGATTTTCTTTCGTGGTCATTCTTATGTGGTACATAAAACATCTGGCAGAATAAAAAGACATTTCAGTATAACACTCAAAAGTACAATAATAATAATAAATAGTAAATAAATGGTATATAATAAATAAAAAGAGACACTCCTTGTAACTCACTGGAGCAATGTCGGAACTCAAAGCGTAGGTGGGACCCTCTGAAACGGTCGATGGGGATCGGCAGTTTGATCACCTCGCTCCACCGAGGGCTGTTGTTGTGGTAGAGAACGAAGGAGCGGTGCTCTGGGACGCTGGGCTCACCTGAACCCAGACTGATGCAGTCCTGTAGAGGGACATGAACACAGAGACCAGATCAAAATGACCCTTGTTCTGATTTCCCTGCGTTGGTCTTTCATTCGTTTCTGCATTGAAATGTTACAGCTGACCTTTGACTTAAGCAACCATTATGAGCCTGGGAACCCCTTTGGACCAGCTGATGGTGGTTTTCCCAGAAACTAAATGGCCCCTAAACTCTGGAATGATTCACCTGCTGAGATCTGGTTTTCTAATTTATCAATGATTTTAAATCTCCTATCTTTTTTGTGACGTACAAACATCACTTTACTCCAAACCGTTTCACTGTGTGAACCCGGACTGTTTCACTGTGTGAACCTGGACTGTGTGGGGCCTTTTGGATGTGTAGAGGAGGACAATGAGGCAGAGGGTCCACCAGGACCACATACCTGTCCCTCAATGAAGACCAGTGACGCTGTTTAAATAGCAATGCTCCTGGTGAGACACACCTGGCTTTTAAAGGGAATGGGAGATGAACTCTGATTGGTTTGATTCTAAAACACACCTATAAATAATTAAGAGTCTAAATATAACAACTTTGCACTTTACTTTGCACGGGAAATGGGATTATATCCGTCCTAAATTAACTTGAGTCATAATCTTTAGTCATAATTTATATATGGCCCCAACAGCTTTCTTTTCACTTGTGATTTTCTGCCACATTTTTGCCTCTGGTGTTTCTGAGTTATTTCAAGAACCGACTGTAGAACTGTAGAGAAACAGAGTGAAGAGTTTCTATTGAAGGGTGTACAGCAGTACTGTGTTACCTTCAGGATCTCTCCATCAGCGTAGATCACATACACGGTGACTTCGATGTTCTTCTGAACGCTCTTCCCTCCTCTCTCGAAGTCGCCTCGCTCCAGGGTCAAGTACAGGTCGTTACGGACGTCACCTGAACACACAGACAAAACCGTTTAAGTCCACGTTTCACCTGCCCTCTGAGCTCCACTCTCCTCCTCTCTCTCTCCTCCTCTCCCTCTCCTCCTCTACACATTCATGCACCATTAATGCATGTCACAAGTCTTTGTGCTTTCTAGTCTCATGTCTTCCCTCATAGGTGGATCCTCTGCTGGGATCCTGGTGGACTCTGGCTGATATCATTATTGTTTCTAAATAAGTAATTTTTATTATTGGTGTTGTTATTTTATAGTTATTGTAGATACTACTATGTCCAATGTTTAGGTTATCATTGTTGTGTGTCTGTATGGCCACCAGCTAGAGGCGGATCTGCTCTGAGGTTTCTGCCTGTTAGAAGGCTGTTTATCCTGTTGGTCTCTGTTTAAACAGGACGGTCCTGACCTGCTCTGTTGGAAAAGTGGAAGGAGATGAGGTTTGCTGTGATTTGGTGATATGTAAATATAAACTGACCTGAGAAATGCTATGATGCTAACAAACTGACAAACACATTGCTAAAGTTCCAGAACATGCCGCCGTCTTTCAGACTTCCACCTTCCTACCTGGATGTTCTCCACAGAAGCAGACACACACAGGTGACTCACACACGTTTAACACCGGACACGTCGCCATGCAGAAGACTAATGACCTGTGTTAACGTGTGCTGAGTCATTTATCATGTTAGCTCGTCCTTATGGAGGAGATGTCACCCTTAATGTCCCACGATGGGAGTTAGATACTCTCCTCCATCACTGCCTGAGGGGAGGATACACCAGTGTGTGTGTGTGTGTGTGTGTGTGTGTGTGTGTGTGTGTGCTGCATGGTTAATGAATGATAAAAACACATGGTGTGTGTGTGTAGCTATTTAGCTGGTTAATGTTAGCCTCTTGAGAATCTCTGTGTTTTATTATCAGTTATGCAGCGTCTTTGAATAGTAATGTATTAAAAGCTGCTTCTAGTGACGTCCATGAAATATTCAAACTAACCAGATGTTTGGAAAATATTCCAAAAGTTCATCCAATTGAGATCCACTCTTATCCCATCATAAATCTCCTGATGTCGCTGAACATCTCCTGATGTTGCCATGGGATACGAGTCCGACTCACCTGGCATGATGACATCAGGGAAGCCCAGTTTGCGAGTGATGGCCACGCCCCTGCTGAAGATGAGCGGGTTCTCTCGGCGGACCTGCTCCATGTCGCCCCTCAGCAGCTGCAGAGAGATGATCAGACCTGCAGGGATGGAGGGAGGAGAGAAGAGAAGAGACAGAAAAGGACAGATAAGCCTGCCTTAGTTAATCCTACGGTAACTGAATGCACCGGCGCATTTTGTTGGAGAGATGAGAGAGATTGTATGTGACTCAGAGAGACCTACAGGATGCAGAGATGACGGCTTGAACCTCCCTTAAATCTCCCTTATGATGAACAACACTTCCACCCAGAAAAAATCATGTAAAATGTCATTTTAGATATTTATCTACTACGTTTTCAAATCAACCTGAGACTTCAGTAAAACCATTTCAGGAACAAAAACAAGTCCTCCACATGACTGAAGGTGTGTTTTAACAAGAGATATAAAGTATTTCCCAGGAGGACAAACGGGAAGCTGAGACTGTGCTGTGAATCGTTTGGGTGTCATGTTGTATGTAAACACCTAAAAAAGCTGAATTTAAGAAGAGATGTAGAAATAAAGTTATTTTAGGTGCATGGAATCAGGCGTACTGCAGCCTCCTGTCAGTCAGACCATAAACGACACGTCTAAAGATCATCTTTAGGAGCTCACAGATGGTAACGAGGAGGCGCAGGAGGAGGCTGAGGTTCCCTGCAGTGACACCAATTAAGAAGATGTTCCAGCTAATGTCAAGTGATGACATGTCAGTCAGAGTCCTGCTCCTCCAGACTGGAAGAGACGCTCCTGGAGGTTTGTGTTTGTTTTCTAACTGACTTTATGAGTCTGATATTATTTTTGCTTGTCTCTCTAATGCTTCATTCTCACAGATGCACACAAAACTGTATCTAAATCGAAGAAATAAATACTTAATTTGAGAATATACAGACTATGAAGGTAATTTATCTGCCAGTGCTGTAAGATAATTACACTTTGTAAGATTTGTTGAACTGATAAAAATGATCTAGGCTTCAGAGACCTGAGAAATCTCTTTAAAAATGTGTCAAACCACTGATTGAGCTAATTAAACTCTAAACTCATCAAATCTTCCCTCAATGTTTGTTTCTTTCTTAATTTGAGTGAAAAGCCCCTTAAACCAGAAAACAAGTTGATTCTTCATGAAATGAAGCAGCAGGTGGCTCAGAGGTGGGACGTCCTAGAGAGGAGGCGACAGTCTTACCACTGATAAAGTGGTTAAAGTATTCATTGTCTAGCATCCAATGAAACTGTCAGCATCTTTAAACAAAGCTTTATATCCTGGAATACACTGATTTAAAGAACAACATGCTGTTAAAGGAAACATACTAATAATTAAATAAGTGATAATACACTAGAAACCAGATTGTTTTGATAAAAGGAAGAAATAAATCTCCGCTAACTAGACGTCACTCAGAGCTCAAACCTCCACCACGATGTCATGTGACCATAAACCATCAGTCCCCTGATGGTCTGACCCTCATCATGTGATCCTGGACCATGAAAACCTGCCCCTAGAATCTGGATCACATTGGTATCATTATTAGTTTGATAGCTATTCTAGAAAAACTAGATTTCACTGATGGTGGTTTTCTTCAGGATCTAGATCAGGAACTGTTGAAGATAAATCTGACCCCAAACTGAATCTGATCTCAGGTCAGTCTGGATCATTATTATTATTATTTCTCTCACAGTAGTGAATTTTCTGTGAGTCCTATAAATTTCCGGATCAACACCAGAACCTGATGGGTTTTTCCATCAGAGTCTGTTCAGAACTTTTTGAGCAGGTTCATTTCTGTATTGTTTCTGTGAGATTATCATTGTCACACAGATGGGTTTGATTAATGTTGGGTTTCTCCAGATAAAATCTCACTCTGTGTCCGTCCTACCGTAGTTGGTGCTGGGAGCGGTGTACTTGGTGCTGGACTTGCGGATGATGTTCTCGTGGATCTGGTACCATTCGTTCTCGTTGTTACACCTGAAGAACAACAACATGTGGCAGTTTAAAAACAGCAAGAATAAAACACCTGAGGGAGATTCATCAGGAACTGTCTAATCTGGACCTAACATCAGGACCGACCAAAGGTCCAGACCAGATAATCTGGACCCAACATCGGGACCGACCAAAGGTCCAGGACCAGATAATCTGGACCCAACATCGGGACCGACCAAAGGTCCAGGACCAGATAATCTGGACCCAACATCGGGACCGACCAAAGGTCCAGACCAGATAATCTGGACCCAACATCGGGACCGACCAAAGGTCCAGGACCAGATAATCTGGACCCAACATCGGGACCGACCAAAGGTCCAGGACCAGATAATCTGGACCCAACATCGGGACCGACCAAAGGTCCAAACCTGTTTCCTCCTGTGATTATCAGGAGCTGTGAATTGGGTGAAATCATCTGATTTTCCTGTGGTGTAAAAACGACTTTAATATGTTATTTCAAGGATTTGTCACTTTTCGAAAACCAGTATCATTTTTCGTAATAGACTCCATAAAAGAATAACAAACATGTAAATAAATATACACAATAAAATATGTTATCGTGTATTTTTTGTGTTTGCGTCACATATTTTTATCATGTAAAAGTCTTTGGAGGATTACTGATTACTTTAATCTATTGTAGTGTGTTTTATAGTACATTTGCTGTAGTATTTGTGCGTCGACTCACGTGTAGACTTTAAGGACGAAGTCTTTCTCCTCTTTCAGCTCAGAGATGGTCTGCAGCACGTCGCTCATGGCCAGGACAGCACAGCCGTACGGTCGGCGGTACTGGACATGTGGAGGACCCTTCTTACTGTCATTCAGCAGCATCCGGCCTGCAGTAGGGAGTGTGGGACAAATATTGGACACAATCACAAAAGTGTTTGTTGGAGAAAACAATCAGAGGTGAGGGTGTGGGAATGTATGACATCATAGTGACGACAGACTCACCTGTTCTGATGACCTGGGAGATGATGTAGAGATCTCTCTTCATGTCTTTGTTGCTCAGGTCCTGCAGAAAGAAGAAAACCACACAGTTCAAATACAGCACAGATATACTGTATGTGTGCTTGCTAACCCGCTAGGATGTATGAGATGATGGCTAACGTGGTAGGATGTATGTGGGACGATGGCTAATCCAGTAGGATGTATGCGGGACGATGGCTAACCCAGTAAGATGTATGTGGGACGATGGCTAACCAGTAGGATGTATGTGGGACGATGGCTAACCAGTAGGATGTATGTGGGACGATGGCTAACCCAGTGGGATGTATGTGGGACGATGGCTAACCCAGTAGGATGTATGTGGGACGATGGCTAACCCAGTAGGATGTACTGTAAGTGGGACGATGGCTAACCCAGTAGGATGTATGTGGGACGATGGCTAACCCAGTAGGATGTACTGTAAGTGGGACGATGGCTAACCCAGTAGGATGTATACAGTGGTGAGCTGGTGAGGATCCTCCATATTTGCTATCGTCATAGACAAGTTGTGACGTCACGATCACGGTTGTTACATCATCAATCATGTTGAAAAGACAAGAAAACATTTTCTTTTCTTTTGCCTATTGTATATAATAATAATAATAAGAATGATAATAACTCTATTTATATAGCAGCTTTCGTAATTAAGTTAATCAGTGCTTTAAAAGTCAATATGATCCAAGATGAAATGATAAAGTTAGAATAAACACCTTCGGTTAAACAGACTCAGAGGACATTTAAACGTTTGCCTCAGAATCTTAATCCCTGCTCAATCCTGAGAATCAGCCTCACAGCAGTCTTTGTGTTTTCAGTCCAAGCTGCTCCTTTAAATGAATAATACTGACTTGAACACTCGTTCTGCTGTGTGAGCAAACAGGAGCAGCTTTAGTCCAAAAAGCCTCAGACTAACAGAGCAACAAAAACCTATCTGCTGAGGATGAACCCTAATGGTGGTTTTACTGCACACCAACAGGAGGCACTGCATCCTCACTATTATTCCTCCTTAAACTAGACTGACCGCCTGCGTTTTAACGTTTGACCTACCGTGAAGAGGGCACACAGCCTGTCCACCTTCTCTGGATTCTTCGGTCCTCCGTTCTTGTTCAGCCTCACCATGAACTTCTCACTGAAAAACACAAAAACAACAAGTGTCTTTAACTTTAGATCAAATATTATCGTTGAGCTTTGACCTCAGTGTGTTTACGAATCAAGGTTCAGCATATCAACCAAGTATCCTTAAACCAGAGGTGGGATGGAGTCATTGTCACACATCAAGACTCATTTTGAGTCATTGTTCATTAAATTTAATGACATTTTAAGAACCGAGCTATGACACCTTTCGTACAAGGTGTACCTGAATGCACCATGAAGTCCATTAGTGTGCTTTAATGACACCAAAACATGGTAGAGACTTTATATAGTCTGTATTGTGTGTTTTGGTACCAACATTTACCCCCAGTGTGGTGGATAAACGTCCCAAACATCCTCACCAAAGAGAAAATCTGCCCACATTTGGTGTTTGGAGACATGTTGTTAATGTTAGTTGATTCAAGAAATAACTGAGAACGGTTGATTTGTGGCACTTTTTTAAACAACATTGTTTTTGTCCTTGGGTTAAAGTGATTAGTCATTAGTTACTGGTTAGTTAGTCCAGGTTAAAATTTGTCTTCACTGATTTTGTCGAGTTGAAATTTGTGACTTGAATCCAACTGGAATCCAAGTCATGTGACTCAAGTCATCACCTCACTGTGATGTCATCTGGACAGACTTATGTCCTGGTTGACATGACGTTTTTGCCGCGTTTTTTTGCTGAAAATGGAAAAGTTTTTCCTTTGCATTTAAAAAAAGTTCTGCGTTCACACGTCTAAGTTTTCTAAATGATCCCTGTACAGATGGATCCGCTGTAGGATGTCTGCTGGGACAGTAGATAGAGATGAAACCTTTCAAATTAACAAACAAAATGGACTAGTGTGCAAACATTCAACAATAATACAGGTGCAAGACAGAAAACTCAAACTGCAAAAACAGGCAGAGGTCTGCAGTCTGTTAAGCTCCCAGAAACAATCCTTAATCTCTCTTATAAGAAAAGCAACGTTTGGATCTGGTAGATCTTTAAGCTTCATGCAGTCGTATCCATGGCAATGTAACCTTTCAAATCAGCACCACAGAATAAGATCACAGTAGTGATGAGGAGCTGTGCTTTGCCCGTTTACACGACGACGGTACGATGGCATTTTCAAAAAAATTACACTCCGGATCCCGTTTTCAGTATTGTTTTATTAACAAATACTGAGTGTAAATTGGCAGCACCAGGTAGAGGACTTGCTCTGGTCCTGGCTCTGAATGAAGGGAAGGCTGGAGGATGTAGGGCGAGAGGACGGACCTGCAGGTCTATGTGGGCTCATGAGGTTTTGTGGGTGAGGAAACATCTTGATGTTGACATTGTGGCCGTTCTGGATCATCTGGTACAGACACAGATACTCAGAGACCAGCAGTATTAATTTCTCCTCCATTGTTGCCATTGATGTGCACTGTTGGATGTGACGGTTGGTCTTTGTGGTATTTGTCCCGCCCCTCTTCCACTGTGATTGGCCAAACGTGCAGCGCTCAGCACAGAGCAGACGCTCAGTGCCTCGTCTCGCTGCTGCCGTTTGGAGCGTAGTGTAAACTTCTTTCTTCTTTCTCTCTCTCTCTCTCTCTCTCTCTCTCACCCCAACCGGTCAAAGCAGAGGCTCCGCCCACCTTGAGTCTCGGATCTGCTCGAGGTTTCTGCCCGTTAAAAGGCGGTTTTTCGTTGCCACTGTTGCCAAGTGCTGCTCATGGAGGATTGATGGGTCTCTTTAGAATGAAGAGTCGGTCTAGACCTGCTCTTTTTGGAAAGAAGCTTGATATAACTTTTGTTGTGATTTGGTGCTATAAATAAACTGAATTAAATAAAATATGTACACCTTGGTGGACACAGGCCTTCAGGATAAAACCGTTGACTTGTTGACGGCCTTGAAGGTTACCTGAGAGGCTGCAGCGATAAAAATGAGATGTTATGACGATGACACCTCTGTAATAACAGTGAACTGTTAACTATTCACCATTTTGAGGAAAAATGGAAGCACACTAATTTATTGCATTACATTTTCTCCCATTCCACCAGTTCATTTCCTGCTCAGTCCAACTCCAAGGTTAAGAAACTCGTTGCACCTTCACTGAATCTCCTCAGGGGATTTAGGGGAGATAAATTCTCTCAGATTTCTCCTCTTGTCTCCTGGAGGAGCTGAACAGAGCAAACAGCCTCTCAGCTGCAGACTAATGTGAGCTGGTGTCAGCAGCGACTCTGTTCTCTCACCTGTATTTATCCAGGAGGATGTGACTGAGCCGACATGCTGTTATTCAATAAACTGACTTTAATACAGCTAAGCCTCAGACACATTTTAAGATTCCTCCAATTATAGGAGAGTTTGAACAGAGTGAGCAGCACTAATCCAGAGACATCAGCTGGTTTTCAGTGTTGGTATAAACACAGAACCATCTGGTAGAGGAGGAACAGAACAGATGAACACAGCGCTGGATTCAAACCCTACTCATGAGAGTGAAATGCCCTCAGCAGAGTTCATACTGCCAGCAACGACAGACAATCCTAACCATGAAGCTTCACGCCTCATCCTCCACAGAGTTTGTGGAAATCGGTTCAGCAGCTGGAGACAATAAAGCAAAGAAAAATGTCTCAATAAATAAGCTACAGGTGACAATGAAACAAAATCAAACATATTTATCCAACTAATATTGATGAATATTTATGATTTAGTGTGGATTTGTCCACATGTAGTCCATGTTTATCTTGTTATTTTACCATTTTACTTTCATTATCATTGCTAATGAAAGTAAAACTAATTAAATGCATAAATGTTTAGACTGTACTATGTAAATAATTCTATTTTATGTGAACAAATGTTCTTTTTTAATTCATTAATGATACGTCGGATGAACATTTCTTTATGAGAAGCTTTTATTGTGTTTCCTCCCGTTTTAACGGTGCTGGTGGAGGAATGAACTCTCCACTGATTTCTGGTTGTTTCAGTGTCTCATCAGTTTAAAACCAGCAGTCTGGAACCTGAGGCTGTTAAAGCATCGCTGACTCCTGATGGAGTCACTACAGCGGTCTGAGAGGAAGACGAGGAGAGAGGAGGAAGACGAGGAGAGAAGAGGAAGAGGAGGAGAGAGGAGGAAGACGAGGAGAGAAGAGGAAGACGAGGAGAGAGGAGGAAGACGAGGAGAGAAGAGGAAGACGAGGAGAGAAGAGGAAGACGAGGAGAGAAGAGGAAGAGGAGGAGAGAGGAGGAAGAGGAGGAGAGAGGAGGAAGACGAGGAGAGAAGAGGAAGACGAGGAGAGAGGAGGACGACGAGGAGAGATGAGGAAGACGAGGAGAGAAGAGGAAGAGGAGGAGAGAGGAGGAAGACGAGGAGAGAGGAGGACGACGAGGAGAGAAGAGGAAGACGAGGAGAGAAGAGGAAGAGGAGGAGAGAGGAGGAAGACGAGGAGAGAGGAGGAAGACGAGGAGAGAAGAGGAAGACGAGGAGAGAGGAGGATGACGAGGAGAGATGAGGAAGACGAGGAGAGAAGAGGAAGAGGAGGAGAGAGGAGGAAGACGAGGAGAGAAGAGGAAGAGGAGGAGAGAGGAGGAAGACGAGGAGAGAGGAGGAAGACGAGGAGAGAAGAGGAAGATGCTTTGGGAGCACAAACATTTCTCAGAGCAGCTCTGAGGGCAAACCATCTCAATGGGGGAGTTAAACCTCCACAGGAAGAGGAGTCTTACTGTCAGACATTGGTTCCTCCTCTCCTCTCCTCTCCTCTCCTCTCCTCTCCTCTCCTCTCCTCCTCTCAGAGGAGCAGGTCTTGTCATTACACTCTGATGCTGAGTCAGACTACATTAAAAACATGCTGCCAAGGTCAGAAGTGACTGTGAGTGAGGACAGCTGAAAAAACTGATGTTTTCATTTCAGAGTCACTTTCGGCTTCGTCAGGCGTCGTTTGTCGTGCAGTTTTGGGGGGGGAGGAGGAGCAATCATAGCCTGAACAACTCCTCACCAATCGTTTGATGAGTTTCTGACATCAGATAGTTGGGACTTTGGTTCGGACTTTGGTTCAGACTTTGGTTCGGACTTTGAGGTGTGAGAGCAGCCTTAGTGAGATATTGTGTTTAACTTTGAAGCTCCTGAGACACCTGAGGTCTGGACCAGGGTTCAGTTATGTTAGACTGACTACACTCCCAGGTCTACCTCTGTCCAGACACACCAGTCTCAGAGGTGCTGTTTTACTGATTAGATAGAGAGGTATCGCTTTGTTTATTTCTTTTAGACAGAAGTGAATCTGATTTTGTCCTCTTTTAATTGTTTATAGTGATTTTACTAGCCTAATTATCACATCTAAAAATGTAATAAATAACTTTGTTAAAACCAAAACCACCAGGTTTCATGTTTCCTCACCTCCAGACACGAGGAGGGTCGTAACGTTGCAGACGATTAACTCGAACAGCAGGAGTTAAACAACATTTCTAAAATCGGCTTAATTGAACAAACAGATGAGGAACCACTCTGTGTTTCTACACACACACACACACACACACACACACACACACACACACACACACACACACACACACACACACACACACA
Organism: Chaunax sp. Z400; assembly: GCA_037577475.1. NCBI lineage: Eukaryota > Metazoa > Chordata > Actinopteri > Lophiiformes > Chaunacidae > Chaunax > Chaunax sp. Z400. The sequence goes on from CM075185.1 coordinate 2,929,463, forward strand.
CACACACACACACACACACACACACACACACACACACACACCCTCATGCTATCATAGCATTAGCAGTTCCTTAGCATTGCGATCGCTCCACTAATCCATAATTGATGAGTCATCATTATGGTGGGGGGTCATGTATTATTCACAGCAGCCACTATTTGTTCCACATTATGGAGACTTTGTCACATCTGTGCAGAGAGAAGAGATGCTGTGGTAGGAAAGTATTTAAAGGCTATAATTACTGGAGAAATCTGACATTACAATACTTTTTATTTTCTGTGATGTGAAAATAAAATACAGGAACTTTAATCAGTGACTTTAACAGATTCTCGATTTGTAAAGAATTAATCAATTTTTAAAAGGTTTCTGCCTGGATTCACTTGGTTTGGAGTGATTTGGATTTCTGTGCTGCTGTGATGAATTTAACAGTAAATCAGCACAGAGACCTTCACTATATCAAATCTACGACTTCAGATTCATGAGGCTGCAAATCTTTTATTCTGAGGACGGCTACGATCCGACTTTACAGTCACAGCAGCAAAGTGATTAAAACCTGCAGAGAGAAAGTGAAAGAAAACCCAGAAACCAGGTCGTTCCTGCTGTGTATGTTCCTACCTGATGGTCTTCCCCTCTCTCAGGTCATACAGAGAGAAGAAGATGTCGGTGTCTTCTCCCACGCTGTTGTAGGTGAAGCTCTTCAGGTTGACCAGTAGGTGGTGCGGTACTGGAACTCTACACGGCTCCCCGTGTCGCTGCCGGTTTGGGTCGCCCTGGAAACCGACAACAAAACAAGCATTCAGAGGAAAATAGATGATTTTAGGACCTGTAAAGAAGCATCAGTAATAAATTAGTTTATCTAATCTGGAATAAGGTCTCATAAAAATGTCTTCAGTTTGAAGCTGGCTAACCGTGACGATGCCATTGAGCAAGGCACCAAAATAAAATAACCCAACAGTAATCAGGATTAGCTCCTCGACCATAAAGATACTATAAAGGAAAAGATAAAACTATAAGAATAATATATTTTGAAAATTTCATATGGAGTATCGCCATGACAACCAAGAATGAATGGATATCAATGTCTTCTCCTACAGCTGAGTGTAAGTCTGATGAAAATACACTAAAACATAGCATTTATGATTTCATTGATATCATATGCTGTATGTGGGGTTGTTAAATGTGGAACTGATGAAAGTACCGCTGTGGTGTGTGGAATTTGTACCTTTTTAGGTACTTTACTCTCTCTGCAGTAGAAAAACTGTCATTTCAATTGTAAAAATAAGTCAACAAATCTGTGAAAACAGAAGCTGTTCAAAGAGCTGGAGAAACTTATTTCACTCTGCATAATTACAATAAATACTGTAATATTACTGTGTAAATAGTACATCAGTCATGTACGATTGGTTTCAGACATACTGAAAATATCTACTAGCTACTAATTAGCATGTTGTTAAGGAATTTCAGACTGAGTCAGTGGCTGGCTGTGTATATGCTAACAATAGCACAAATGCTAAGCTAACATCACCCGAGACAGTGAAAAAAGCCCAGTTATCTTCAATTACAACTTATCCAAAAAGCTAATTAATTATATGAAGATATGAAGCTGTTGATGCCTCACTTAAAGTTTTCATGGAGGGTTCAACTCTCAATGACTGAGCTAACATTAGCTGTAGCGCTGGTTGCAGACATGCTAACATTAGCTGTAGTGCTGGTTGCAGACGTGCTAACATTAGCTTTAGTGCTGGTTGCAGACATGCTAACATTAACTGTAGTAATGGTTGCAGACGTGCTAAAATTAGCTGTAGTGCTGGTTGCAGACATGCTAACATTAGCTATAGTGTTGGTTGCAGACGTGCTAACATTAGCTGTAGTGTTGGTTGCAGACGTGCTAACGTTAGCCGCAGTGCTGGCTGCAGACGTGCTAACATTAGCTGCTGTTGCTACAGGGTTCTTGTCTTTCAGGCTATCAAACAGGTCCACTCTTCATCTTTTAGACATATTTCGTGTTTTACAGGTGAGTCCTGCACAGATTTATCTTGTCTGCGTTGAGTTTTGAAAAGTGTAGCTGAATTGGCACAGAATGATTTAACGTTAATCCCAACTCTATACTGTATTACAGTGGAGCTCCATGCTATATAAGCAGTAATACATAAGGTATCAGTCTCTGCAGGTCTACATCTCATTATACTGGACTGGTTTGACTGGTTTCTCCTGAGCAGCTTCTATAGATGTACACTGGAAAGTGTCCTCACATGTTCCATTACAGTCTGGTATGGATGCTGCTCTGAAGGACTGAAGGACTCTCCAGTGTGTCATTAAACCTGCACTAGTCTGGAGCAGCCTGCCCATCGCTTCAGGACATTTACAACACCTGGGTCATCAGGAGGCCAAGCAGCATCATAGCCTCACCGCCATCAGGAGTGTGAACTCCAGGACAAGACCGACAAACAGTTTGTACACAACAGGCCATCAGGCTGCTAATAACTGCACCCCCACCAATCTATGGGTGAGGAAAACCAATCAGACGTGTAGGATTGTTCAATGGAAGTATAAGGCCCTTTACATTTAACATATATTTAACTGTTTTTCACCACAGTGCATGAAGTCCTTGGATTTAATAAGATATTATCGTACATGTTGAGACAGCAGAGGCGGCTGGTGATAAGAGTTCAATCAGGTTTCACACAGAAGATTCACCGTGTCTTTATTAGACAGAGAAACAGTCTGAGCTCAGAGCCTGACCAGATAACTGAGGAGGAACGCCAGTCGGTTTTCTTTTAACAGCAGCGTCGAGAACTGTCCAATCACATTACATCAACAAACATGAAAATAATGCTCATTTGCTGCCTATAAAGGTGGGAGGGTCCAGGGCACAGAGAGCTGCATCCTGAAGCAACCAATTAGAGAGCAGCCTCAGGTCACCTGCTTGAAGTTGAAGGATTTCATCCCTATAGGATTACAGGCTGTACTGCAGTATCTTACCTGTGTAGTACTCTGCTGTACATTGTGTCTGCTGGACAGATGCTGTAGAGAGAGACAGGAGTTAGTTATCATGTTACCTCCTTACCTCCTTTCTTCTCCTCAACTCTCCTTCTCCTCTCTTTGTCTCCTATCTTCTCCTTACCTCCTCTCACTTTCTCCCCTCTCCTTGCTTCCTTTCCTCTCCTCTTTGTGTTCTCTCATCCTCTCCTCATTTTCTCTCCTCTCTCCTGCTTATTTCACAACTTTATTTTTTCCCCTCTCTTTGTCTCCTCTCCTCTCCTCATCTCCTCTCCCCTTGTCATTTCCTCCTCTCTTCTCCCTTCAGATCATCTACATCTGATGGATCGTTCTTTGGGTCATACCCCACCTCTCCAGAGACTCTCCTCAAACTCCTCAAACTTTCTGAGTGATCCTGCTGACAGACAGATAAAAACCATAACCTCCTAGAAGGAGGTAAGAATAACAGGTTAATCAAAATAAAAAACCCAGATAAATAAAAACCCAGATAAATAAAAACACCAGATAAATAAAAACACCAGGCATATATAACTCACGATGTTTCAACATGCTACTGGATCCAGATCTGATTCTTTAACATTACTAGAGAGGAAAATTTTGACATTTTTCATAATTATGCAAAAACTACCGAACCCATTTCCACCAAACTTCGCAGGGGGGCGGGGCTGTGGCCAGTCAATCAGATGTGTCTCCTCTGAGGGCTCGTTCTCATTCCTATTAAATCATTTAGTTTCTTAGTGTTTAGTTTGTATTTTATTTTTCTGCTGTTATTTAAATTCACCACAGAAATAAAAAGATATTTAAAATCTTGTGTTTCCTCCAGTTTGACCTTTTCTGAGATGCAAACACAAGTTTAAAAAAAAAATCCCATTACTGAAAATGAATAATTTACCAACAGGAAGGCATTTAAGTATAATTTCCTTTACTTCTTTGTTCCTGTTTTTCTCATTAGTGCACACGGCTGTTATAAAAACATTACAGCGTCTTGTATAACTGAAGAAGTCCATTATAGATGTTTGTAATGTTTCCTCTCTTTCTCCACCCTACCATCTATCAACTTCTCCACTTTATCTCTCTCTCTTCCTCCACTCATCCTGTTTCCAGATCCGTCTCTAGGCAACGGAACAAAGGGGGAATCACTACGACTGCTGTGTTTGACTGGTGCAGCTCAGCTATTTAAAGCAGCATTGATGCAAGAACACAGAACTATTACTGAGGAGAACCTCCTCCACACCAACACGAAGGAGCTCCAGGCTCTTTCCATTCAACATCTGTTCTAACAGGGAATCTGAGCACAGATCATACATCCATCCTATCAGGAACAACGTATGAAGAGACGCAGAACACGGCATAAAATATCTGTCAGTGAGGCGTCTTAACAGATCAGGGTGTTTAATGGGCTCAATACTGGAGTCAGAGAAGGAACCTTCAATCAAGACTTTAGTGGTAGGAAGGATTTTAGCCTTTTGGTTGATTGGGGCGAAATTGTAGTCGTTCTCATTCTGGTGATGTAATCTGGGATTACTGGGTTTTTCAGGTCTGTTCACACAGATCCCCCCTCCCCCTTTAATAGTCCCACATAGAGGTCTCACCATCTTATAAAGGTCTGACACGCTGATCTGGTCTTCATCCACCATCTCAAACTCCTTTCGAGGCACCAAGTCCAGACCCAGGTGTCTGGGGGACAGACAGACAGAAACGTTCATTATCTAAAACTCCTGATTCTGCTGGTTCAGGTGTGTGGTCTGGTTCAGGTGTGTCGGTGTCGTCTGGTTCAGGTGTGTGGTCTGGTTCAGGTGTGTCGGTGTCGTCTGGTTCAGGTGTGTGATCTGGTTCAGATGTGTGGTCTGGTTCAGATGTGTCGGTGTGGTCTGGTTCAGGTGTGTGATCTGGTTCAGGTGTGTGGTCTGGTTCAGGTGTGTGATCTGGTTCAGGTGTGTGATCTGGTTCAGATGTGTCGGTGTCGTCTGGTTCAGGTGTGTGATCTGGTTCAGATGTGTCGGTGTGGTCTTGTTCAGGTGTGTGGTCTGGTTCAGGTATGTGGTCTGGTTCAGGTGTGTGATCTGGTTCAGGTGTGTGATCTGGTTCAGGTGTGTGATCTGGTTCAGGTGTGTGATCTGGTTCAGGTGTGTGGTCTGGTTCAGATGTGTCGGTGTGGTCTGGTTCAGGTGTGTGGTCTGGTTCAGGTGTGTGGCCTGGTTCAGGTGTGTGGTCTGGTTCAGGTGTGTGGTCTGGTTCAGGTGTGTCGGTGTGGTCTGGTTCAGGTGTGTGGTCTGGTTCAGGTGTGTCGGTGTGGTCTGGTTCAGGTGTGTGGTCTGGTTCAGGTGTGTGGTCTGGTTCAGGTGTGTGGTCTGGTTCAGGTGTGTGGTCTGGTTCAGGTGTGTGGTCTGGTTCAGGTGTGGTCTGGTTCAGGTGTGTGGTCTGGTTCAGGTGTGTGGTCTGGTTCAGGTGTGTCGGTGTGGTCTGGTTCAGGTGTGTGGTCTGGTTCAGGTGTGTGGTCTGGTTCAGGTGTGTCGGTGTGGTCTGGTTCAGGTGTGTGGTCTGGTTCAGATGTGTCGGTGTGGTCTGGTTCAGGTGTGTGGTCTGGTTCAGGTGTGTGGTCTGGTTCAGGTGTGTGGTCTGGTTCAGGTGTGTCGGTGTGGTCTGGTTCAGGTGTGTCACTGAGAGTAAATGTGTGTTCTCACTCGTTGCCCCAGTCCAGTCTGACGGTGACGTGTCTCTTGACGTCTCGGCTCTGGTCCTGAGTCAGGTGACCCGACAGCAGCTGCCTCCTCAGGTCGATCAGCTCCATCATCACGTGGCGGACCTTGTAGAACAGATCCACCTTGTGTTTCTGACGGTGACAGACATGGGGAGGGGGGTTAGTCAGCGTCACTCTCTGACATCATAAAATCTGATCGTCTGTGGCGTTTACACAATAAGTCACACTGTAGTCCAGCTAATGTGGATGTGAGCTTTGTTCCCCTCACAGAGACCTGGACCCAGAATGTCTTGGCTCATATCAACAAACGCAGTCCAGCAGTCCTGCAAGTCCTGTCCATCATCCGTCTGTTATGTTGTTGAATACTGTAATATTTCCTGTAAATAGTACACAGGTCATGTACTATTTCAGACACACTAAAAATCTCAGACTGTTTTAGTGAATTGTGGATATCTGAAAATGAATTATGAATAGTTGTAATTCTAATTCAATATATCTCTATTTCCCCTCAATTGATAGATATCTTCTATCTCAAACTATCAACTGTCAAAATGTAATGACAGATATCTTGAATTAGAGCTGTGACCAGGTGAAATGACGTTTGAGATATCTCTAAATACGTCAGAGGCTACGGCAGCAGGAGGCGGGACTAGTTGCTTTTCAAGCATTTCTATGGCATTGAGACTTTGTGCGCAGATAAATGCAGGACAAGCCTTTAAATGTATCAGCAGACAAACAATGTACAACACGCTCTAAAGTTCTACCACAGCTCTCATTGGCCACAGAGACTCTATGAACAAACCAACAGAACATGAAACTACATCAGTGGTTCTTCAAGATAAAAGCAGACGATCACAGATTTGCATTAATATGTAACAGGATAATATTCAGTCTGACAGCTGTAATATCTAAAGGGACATTAACAACACCTCTTCTCCATCAGCAACATCCTGCTCCATGTTCACACCTGACAAATGAGAACGCTTTTATGTTCCTGTGTTTTCACTGGAGGGTTAAACGTTGGATTATCAGATTAAAGTCAGTCTCTTTTCAGACAGGAAGCAGGAAAAAAACTGCATCAGACACATTTCATCATTTTAACACAGAGAAGGTAACAACATCTTTTAAATTTAGGAGAATCATTTCATTCTTTTCTTTTCATTCCAGTTAAGTAAAAAACAAACAGTAGAAGGTTTAAAAAGATCGTTTTGACTTTATTTCATTTAACAAAAGTAAGTCTCTCACTGCACTGGAAGATTCACTCAGCTGTAGTTTTTATGTTCTCAAATAGTTTTAATTTCATTAATGAAAACTACAGTATGATGAAAAATGTCCATCAATGATCTTTTTATCCACAACACCGACATCATTAAACACCAACTGTGACTAAATCAACATGAAATATTGTTGATGAAAAAAGACTCAAATGTAGTTTAAAAAATACAAAAATCTCTTTTGATTTTCACAAAATATTATAGACTGTTTTTTGTGTAAATTACAATCCAGACATTCTCATCACTGGATGACATGTTTCATGTGACAGGACCCTAAAGATGGTGGCCTATGTCTGGGCAGGGCGGAGCCAGAGGAAACTCTGGTGGAGGCCCTCATCGGTCCTGACGTACAAATCAGTGGTCCAATCTGGGTATAGGGGCTAAAGACTAATGGGACCATCTAGTATCTGGTCCAACCTGGGTATAGGGGCTGAAGACTAATGGGACCATCTAGTATCTGGTCCAACCTGGGTATAGGGGCTAAAGACTAATGGGACCATCTAGTATCTGGTCCAACCTGGGTATAGGGGCTAAAGACTAATGGGACCATCTAGTATCTGGTCCAACCTGGGTATAGGGGCTGAAGACTAATGGAACCATCTAGTATCTGGTTCCCTCTGAAGGTTCCTCAGGATATGTGGAGCTCAGAGTCTCACAGTTTTATCTGTAAACCAATGATTAGAGGTTTTGGGGCTGAAACCATCTCAACCTGTTGTCAGACTTTAAATGGGTAAGAAGCCCGGCTCGCTGGCTTGGAGGTGGGCGTGGTTCAAAATAAATCAGCCAATCAGAACATGTTCCATGTCTGGATGTCTTCCTTAAAGTGCCTTTGTGCAAAGCTGCATTCTGAATCATTCAACCTGTTTTTATCAGATCATGATCAGATAAATCTGATGTGGAATCAGTGAAATCAGAGGAAAACGACTTCAGAACTGTAGATACTTGCTGTCAAGATAAATGTTAACACACCCACAACTGTAATGTGTAACTGATTACTTTCACTAGGTTACCAGTTCCAGGCCCCCTGATAGGATATGAGTCAGTCTAACACTCCTCCTCCAAATCAGAGGGGAGGCTCACCAGCCCTCTGATCCATTAGCAAATGTCCTGCTTCATTTTCACGCTTGTCAAACTGGAAACAGAGGAGCTGAGGAGAATCACCAGGGAGTAAAAGCAAAGAGCCTCTGATTCGGCTTCATCTCCCTGTTACTGTCAGACTACTGAATGAGGAGGGAAATGTAGTCTGGATCCTGATAGAAGACGTTCCTCTGGACTAAATGAGACCTTTAAATTCAGGTCACTGGGCCAAGAAGGTCACAACTGCAATCACAAAACTGTAAAATACAGTAAATCTGTCTGTTTTCATTGATAAACAATGTATTTTTACAGTTCATCAATGCTTATAGAATATTATACACTGATAAAAACACATTATTTAAAGTTTCCTGTTGTGTAAACTTCTATCATTATACAAGATGTCAGTCAACAGACAATCAGTTAACAAACAAATCTAATAAATAATTTCTAATGGTATTATTTGATTATATTGACTTTTAGAAATACATAAACATTTAAATAACAGTTTCATTTACCATGCTGAGACTGTTCAGCCGATCACTGGTCACAGCTAAATAAGACGATCAATAGATGCACATCTAGCTAATGCTAGGAAAAATACTAAACTAATGTCACCCAAGACAGTAAAACATCCAGTTATCTCCAACAACAACTAGATACTTCATGACATGATGATGTCATGAAGTTGTTGACGCCTCACCTAAAGGGTTCAACTCTCCATGAACGAGCACAGCACTGGCGACAGAGGTGCTAAAGTTAGCTGCAGCTGCGCTCGCATTAACTGCAGTGCAGGCTGCAGACGTGCTAGCGTTAGCTGCAGTGCAGGCTGCAGACGCGCTAGCATTAGATTAGCTTTGAAACGTGTAGCCGCACCTTAAAGAGTGATGTAGTCTCATTACATTTTACGTTACTCCAGATGACCTCTCAGGAACTGAAATTCGGCAGATTGATTTAAGATGAACTGATACATCATTCGTTTGGTACCCTTAAAAAAAAAAGCAGTTCTGTACACGACTCCAGACACCTTCACTCAGACCTCCTTCTCACCTTCAGTTTAATTATATTACTTCTCTAGTATAACTGCAATCAAATGTAGTTCACCTTAAAATGTAACCACACAAAATAATAATGTAGAAAAAAGTTATGAAGGAGTTCAGAGCAGACATCCAGACATGGTACAGATATAGACCGGGGGGAAGGTCATCTCCTTCCAGTGTTAATGGAGGGGAAAAGAAAAGCTCATTGAATTGAAGGATAATAAACTGCATGATGATTTTCTGGAAGGACGAACTCTTCTTACAGCTTAACGGTGCAGAAACAGAAACTCTGGAAGGACAAACTTCTCTTAAAGCACCATGAGGTGAAACCTGAGGGGAGGTCAGCCTGTTGGTCTGCTGGCCCCTGGAAAGAACCCAGGTTTAAGGTTCTCCTGCACTGGCTTCACATTTTAGACCCTGAGGCTCTGCTCACCTGTTACACGGTCTGTGAAAGGTCCAGTGTGTAGAATTTAGTGGTGAGGTCGTAATCAACTGAACACGCAGGTAGGTTGCTCAACACTCTAGAGGTCATCTCCAGAGCCCGAGTTTGGTTTGTCCATTCTGGGCTACCATAGAAACATGGCAGTACTGAGGAAGAGGAGGAACTTCCTCTGTAGATATTAGTGATCTATGTGGTGTCTGAGGAATCACTTAAATAGTTAGATACAGTACTTCCTTTTGTTTCAACATGATATTTGTAACCATTGCTGATGACCTAGTTTAATAATAACTTTACTTAAAGCGCACTTTAATAGCCTTTACATGCTTAACAAGAAACTTTAGGTTTTTTAGGGTGTTTTCTCTCTGACCAAACGTCATTCCTACATAAGTTTCAGAAGATACAGACATTTTAATTCGGTCATGTTATTTTCATACATGTCCAGTGAAACTGTTTTACCCACAATTGGTTCAGATTTTTAAGCCGTATTGATTCATTAGTGCAGATGAATTTGTTGCACCTTTAAAATATTTTTTTTTTATTGTGAGAAAATCACAAAGAACGCGTCAAAGTCTTTATATCTGAAAACGTCAGCACAGAAAATCACATCCTGGTTTCCGTTTATTCCTTTGCTGTCACGTGACAAAAACAACCAATCAGCTGTTGACCTGTTGTTGGTTAGTCTGGAATAAAAGTTTGTCTTCTTGTGACTAAAAAGACCTTTAAAAAGCTATAGCTACATTTCTGCACACGATGAAGGATTTTTAACGGTGGGTAATAAAGGCAGAGCCCAAACTGGGTTGACATGGAAACATTTTGCTTGTTTTTGGCCACAGATTTTAAGTGGAAGATTTTAATATGAGGAAATTTTAAAAAGTTTAAAAAGTGAAGGGGAAATTGTAAGAAAACACAAAGACAACAATGCATTGATTTCAGGTGATCATACAGTAACTGTCAGATCAATAAATCCCACAAACTGGACCTGCAGACTCTATGAGCATTAGATCACTCAAACAGAGAGAATATAGTTTAAATACAATCTGACATCAAGTCAGCTGGACCTCAGTTATCCTGAACATGACAGAGCAGCTTCTTCATGTTAACGTTAACATTCTGACTGTTCTGTAACTTATGCTGGAAGTCATGACTTCATACCACTAAAATAATGCACATTTATTATAGAAGTCACTTTCTTATGCTGACGATGCAATGAAATAAACAACAGCTGTACTCGTCACCGTGGCAACGACAGGTGACTCACCGTGGCAAACAGATTACAGTGCACCTACTGAAGCCTATAGATGGATAAAACCCCCACAGCTGAGCCCTTATTTCTAACAGCTACTTACAGGTGAGGCCAGAGGATGAATCCACTCCTTCTTTTCCTCTCTGCTTCTCTGGTTCCTCCAGACGAGAGGAAAAATCACTGCCTGTTACACCACAACACCTCCCTCTCTCTGCATACGTCTCCCCCGTCATCCTCTGACCTGCTCCCAGTCTCCGTCTTCATCATCCCCTCCTCTCCCTCAGCCACCCACCCACAGGCCAGTCTGCAGCAGTAAGCTGCTTCCCAATGGTGCTCAGAACTGAGGAGTGGACTCTAAAGATAGACAGCAGACGTCTGACGTCTGAGCAAACATCCTGAGGCCCACAGAGAGACTTCTGATCAAACGTGATGTGAAAGAGAGAGTAAGAACACGGGAAATGACAAACAGGATGTAACCAGTAACCAGTTCATCACTGACATATAGAGACAAACAACCATCAACACCCTTCTGTGAGGAGGCTGCTGACCACAGCACCGCCGTGCTGCCCTGTCAGGTTCAGGTTTGAACTTAAGTCTACGTTTCATAAGAGAGTCACATCATCGTAAGAGAGCATCTATCATCTGATGATGTCAGTAGTAGACTGGAACCAGTACCGTCTCAGCTGCAAGTCACTGGTCCCAGTGCATTAGAAGCTACTAGTCCGTAGACACATAAGAGAGAAGATCACCAATCATGTGGTGTCTGAGTAAAGACTGACAGTAAAATAAGAATCATAACAATGCAAATGCCTGAAATTCCCAAAATATCGACAGACATGAAAGATGTTTACATAAAGTTTGGTGGAAAAATTCTGAACAGTTTTCGAGTTACGACCCGCAAAACCTTCATCTGAGACGGAACAAGACTGAGTTCAACCTGTAACCATGGAAACGGGAGAATGAAGAATGACAAAAGTTCCTCATTAGCAAAAAGAACCACTTCTCTGCTCCGGAAACTAAACCCTAACGCAGAACTAGCCCAACTTGTATCCATGGAAACGAAAGGCTCCGCCTTCATGTCATGACTGATGTGAACACAGAGTTTCATGAAGAACCCAGTTCACTGAACTGGTGACAGACGGCTGCACCAGCAGGTCCATCCAGGTGATTGATTGGCTGTTACTGAATATAAATATAAAGCTGCTGAGCTGCAGACACTAACAAACCAACATAATGTTCAAAGGTCTCTCCTTAAGCCACCTGCTGAACACACCAATTATCTCTCAGACAGTCAAAGGAAGAGTCCCCATTAAACCACAGAAGAAGCTACCAGCTGACAGCGTCCCTCATTTCTTCCAATCATCAATATTTGAGTGTGGCTTTAAGGTGAAGTGTTTTTCTTTGCAAAGAGCATATCTAAGTATCTACAGCCATTTCCTTTGGATTGATTTTCATTCATTTTGAAGCGTTGAGGGAATTTTTTTTTTGTCAGTCATTTCCGCCTTTGATTCTTACTGACACCAAATTTAAACCTGACTTTAGTCTCTTTGTCTCCACTGTTTTCATTCTCCTGTAGGGCTGGGCCGATGACATCATCCATCAGCCATGGATGGATTGGTTGGTTTGGTTGGTTGGATTGATTGGATTGATTGGATTAATTGGTTTGAATGGATTGTAATCCAAAATATCAATGAAGTTGTTGAGGAACAACTTATACATGTTCATATAGATATACTGTATATCTTTATATAGATATGTTGTATTTGTACTGTTTTTTTTATCACATTCTGTTTTATTAAATCCACCCAACTTTTGTGGAATCAGGGTTGTATCTGTAGGAGGTGATCTTTATTTAGTGTCTCTATGGTAACAAACAGAGCTAGAAACACAGTGAGATAATGGAGGTTACAGTCGTCTCCTACAGTTTTATAAAGTTTCCAGATGAGTGTGGTTTATTTGATGATTTTGGTGTGGCTACAGGTCTGGTGTGAAAGACTGGCTGGACTGAGAGCCATTCTAGTTAACGGTTTTCTGTACGTTCGTTCTGTAGAATAAATATCACTGACTTTCCTAGGAAAATAAAAGCCTGATATTTTTGCATTCTGTATGTTGAACCGTCACAAACATTATGAGAACATACGGCGTATTTAAGCCCTGAACTCTATAGCGTCTGTTTTCTTGGCTTCGTCGGGTTCTTCTGTACAGCTGGAGAAAACGTCAGAGTGAAGTTAAAGAGATGGACGAGGCCTCCTCCCACTGGATGTCTTTCCTGTCATACCCCTTTATTTGTCTTCACACACACAGAAATAGACTTATCTACTTTGACATCAGCATGGAGGAGACAACAGAGAGGGAGAGAATTAAACAATGTAGGAGAAGGAAGGAGGAGGGAGGAGTAGAAAGAGCTGAGATAGAAGGAGAGAGAGAAAACAAAGATGTGTGTGAGAAGAGTCATCAGAAGATTAAATATCCTCTCCGACATCCACGAAAACATCGTCCAACAGATTCATCAGCATCCAGACTCCAGCTTCTGGCAGCGTTCCTGAGGAATCTTAGCCCATTCCTCATGGACAAAGGCCTCCAGTTCTGGAATATTCCTGGTTTACCTGCTGCAACCACCTTCTTCAGATCCCACCAGAGGTTTTCTCTGGATTCCAGTCAGGTGACTGTGACGGCCTCTAGAATGATGCAGGACTTCTTCTGAAACCAGGCCTTGGTGGACTCTGAGGTCTGCTTGGGATCATTGTCCTTTTGGAACGTCCAATGAGGGCCGAGCTTCATCTTCCTCACAGATGGCGAAAATACGGCGAAAATACAAAATGAACGCTTCAGCAGCGAACTCTATATACAGATATCTGTGAGGAGACTGAAAGCACCACAGTGACGTTTGATGTTATCATCTCTGCAGACGTTAACGAACAAGCAGCTGATCTCACAACTAAAAACATTTTTCAAACTCAAGCATGTAAACAGTTTGTTTGAATGTCAGTCTACCAGCTGACTAACTGAAAGAGAAATATTCTTCTTACCACATAGAGCTGCTTCCATAGTAGGGCCCATTCCTGTAGCGTTGACGTCACCTCGGTAACGATGGGGTCTTCCAGAGGAACCACAGTCTCATGTGGCCTGAGCATAAAACAGAAAAACACACATTTTTAATCACAGCCACTGAGTTTAACGATTGATTACAGAGGAGACAGTCCACACAACATGGCCACCATAAACCTACTTATAATAGTGAGGAATGAACAGAAATACAAAGAGAGAGAAAAACATGCTCAGTTCAACAGCTGATTTATGTTGAACCACGAGCCGGGCTTCTTACCCATTTAAAGTCTGACAATAGGTTGAGATGGTTTCAGCCCCAAAACCTCTAATCATTGGTTTACAGATAAAACTGTGAGACTCTGAGCTCCAGATGTCCTGAGGAACCTTCAGAGGGAACCAGATACTAGATGGTTCCATTAGTCTTTGGCCTCTATATCCAGGTTGGACCAGCAACTAGTCTGGTTTCTCCTCCTGTCTTCTCTCCTCTCTCCGTCTCATGACTGATTCATTTATAGCAGCGGTGTCCTGGATTATCTCGTCTCCCAGCGGAGTCGTAGCTGGAGGCCTCCTGCTGATTTCACCCACATTAGTTACACTTGTACCCCAGACACTTCTCCTCCTCTTCCCTTCCTGTTTTCCCTCCTTCCTTTCGTGTTCTCTTTGTTCTGTTACACTTCCATCATTCTTCTCTGTTCCTTCTCATCCCAGGATTCTCTCCATTTTCTGTCTTGACTTTCTTTCCCTCCATGAATACTTTCCTTCCTTTCCTTCCCTTTCCACCTCTGTCTCTGCCCTCCCTTTTTCCTCCTCCTCCTCCTTCTTCTTCTTCTCTTATCTCTCCAGCTTTCATTCTTCCTCTTTCACCTTGCCGAACCTCTGTCTCTCTTTTTGTATGCATACACTGAACCTCTCCCACTTCCTGTCTCATCTCTCTGTCCTCCATCCTGTTGGTTTGATGGAAGGTACTGATATGGGTTCAAAGTGAACAGTAACCCGACTGTGAAGCTGTGTTTTTACAGTTAGAATTGGAACGAAAGCTGAAAACACACATTATTACTGTTCTCAGAGCCACTTGGTCAACAGTCCATCACTACATCTGTCCTCCTGCAGCAGCAGCCGCCTGCATTCAGCTCGAAACACTCCACCTCTCTCCATCCCTCCTTCCCCTGGAGGTCTTTCTGAAAGGATTCACTAATTCTAATTCATTTACTCTCCCTGCCTTTAATTAAAAAGCTCTTATGCAAATCGAGACACGCTCTGCAGCTCTGATTAATCTCAAGTTTAAAATAAAGCTTTTCAAATCATTATGCAAATACATTAAGAGATGTACTCTTGAACTTAGAAGGAAATCAGAAGGAGGGGGTTCATACCTTATTTAGAGAGAATGAAACAGCTGATCCCAACAAAAAAATACATCTCATCAAACTACGCCCTAATCTGCTGGATGAGATTATCTCAGACCACCAGATGTAAAGATGCTGACATACAAACCCTGCAGTTATTAAAACATTAAGGTGAACCGTTCATAACAGGGATCATTCAGGTGAGGAGCTACTTTCATCTGCACAATGCAAGGAGCAGAAAATAGTTAATAAGAAAGAGGAGGGAATGAAAACAGGACAACTGAAGGCAGAGTCAGTAAACTTACCCTCTGTTAGTGACGACGGCTTTCTTCAAGTGAATGTAGCTGGTGGGGAAAACTCCCTGGAGGGACAGAGGCAGAAAACAAACAGTTCACAGATCTGAGATCAGCTGGAGGAACAGTTTTTACTCTGCACTCTTTAACCTGATAACTGGACTAAAGTAAACTGATGAATATCAGCTCAGTAAAGGATCATTAATAACAACCAGTAGAGGACAGTAATACACCATAGTACCATCTAGTCTGTCTTATCCAGAGAAGAAGAAGAAACAGCTCTATCAGCTGTTTGTTATGCAGTTGTTGTCACTACCACAGTGATTGAATACTGCAATATTTCCTGTAAACAGTACACAGTTCATGTACTATTGGTTTCATCCTCAGGATTCAGACATTTAAAAAAGTTTTGCTACTAATTATGCTGTTTTAGCTACTAATTAGCATGTTGCTAAGGAAGTTCAGATGGAGTCAGTGACTGGCTGTGTGCCTAGGCTGTCACTAGGAAAAATGCTAAGCTAACATGATCCTAGATTGTGTAAAAAGCCCAGATATCTCCAACAACAACTTATCAAACTGGCTAATTAATAAGATGATGATGTCATGAAGTTGTTGACGCCTCACTTAAAGTTTTCATGGAAGGTTCAACTCTCCTGTGCCGGCTGCAGACATGCTAACGTTAGCTGTAGTGCTGGCAGCAGACGTGCTAAAGTTAGCCGCAGTGCTGACTGCAGACGTGCTAACATTAGCTATAGTGCTGGCTGCAGACGTGCTAACGTTAGCTGCAGTGCTGGCTGCAGACGTGCTAACGTTAGCTGTAGTGCTGGCAGCAGACGTGCTAAAGTTAGCCGCAGTGCTGACTGCAGACGTGCTAACATTAGCTATAGTGCTGGCTGCAGACGTGCTAACGTTAGCTGCTGTTGCTACAGGGTTCTTGTCTTTCAGGCTATCAAACAGATCCACTCTTCATCTTTTACATATATTTAGTGTTTTACAGGTGTTTCTCAGGGGAAACGTGTCGTCCTGCACAGGTTTGACTTCATTACAGGTTTTACAGAGACAGTTGTTTGTGTAGCGTTTTGAACGGTCTCTATCTCTGTGTATATATATATGTATATATATATATATGTATATATACACTACCAGTCAAAAATTTGGACAGTTTCCCATTCAAGTGGATGGGTAACTGTGTCCAAACTATTGACTGGTACTGTGTGTGTATATATATATATACGTATATATATATATATATACACACACACACACTCTGAGATACTCTCTTACCCAGATGCCCTCCCAGGTACCAAAATTCGTCTCTGATTCATGTAAGGTGAATCGTTACTCTGTAGATGTAATTCAGTCAGTGTGGTATCCTACCTTAGGATAAAATCTGGCTGGAGTGACTACAGAAATACTTCGTATTAAAGTGCAGAAGAAGAAAAGTCGGCAGACGTCCACTGAGACAAACCTCCATCCTGGAGGGGTTTTATTCATATTCTACATGTTTTAGTAAGCAGAAGAAGAGGCAGTGGAGGAGAATCTGTTATATTATGGGATGTTGGTTGTTTTTGTTCATGCATGAAAACACCCTTGTGTAGATGAATATACATCCACTGTATGTGTGCGTATACATTCGATTGTTAGCTTGTTTGTATGTGTTCGTGCTCTGGAAGCCTCTGGCGCTGAGGGACGACCTGTGACATGATGCAAAATAACCCTGCTGTCTTTTAGACAACATTTAGCTGCTTCTCCTGCCGACAGATGTTTTCTGCTGCATCTGTCAAAAGACCTTTTAGGGCCAAACGCTGCTTAATAAAACCCAGGGGAGCTTCATCTGTTACTCCAGTGTGAATGTAGACAAAGAGAGAGAGACCTGTAAAGACAGGAGTAAATGAGAACAACAGTGCTAAAGAGAAACAGAGTAAGTGTGTTCAGCCATGCATTCGACATGTTCAGAGGTCTCCTCATCCTCCAGGGAGGCCATTCAATTACCATCAGCCCAGAGATGTAAACACAGCAGAAACTACTGGATAGATTTCCATAAAACATGAAAGATGGGGAACAGGAAATAATGCATTCAATTTTGCATCTGAAAACGGCTGAAACCCATTTCAATAAAAAAGTCATGAGAACGATTGCTGGGGTTTGCTGAGGTATGTGCTACAGAAATGCTGTGATGATGCAGACAGTATGAAACCTGTACATCTTGTTCCTGTTTCTGCCAGGTTAGCTGTGACAACTGATGGTTAACAGGTCAGTGCATCCAGAACACCTCTCACTCCTCTGCTGCTATGTGTGTGTGTCTGTGTGTGTGTGTGTGTGTGTGTGTGTGTGTGTGATGGGCAGGAGGTCATCACATTATTATACTGTTCCTCATTTAGCTGAGGTGTTAAATCTGCAGTTCACTTCAAAAGGTCATCTTGTCACAGGAAGAAAGAAAGAAGAGATCATAGAGATGAGTGAACAGGAGAGACGACAGGAGAGGAAAGAGGCTGCAGTAAAAACGTCATCATAAATAACACCGTGTCCCTCTGGACCAGCCTGCTGGATGCTGATCTGTGTTCTATGTGTCTATAAGGCCAAACACCATATCTGCATCTCCACTACATGGAACCAGATCTACTCTGCTGGACTCTACTGACTTTCATATAGAGAAGAAGAACCATGATGTTCATGTAGAGAAGAAGAAACATGATTTTTATTTAGAGAAGAAGAAACATGATTTTTTATTTAGAGAAGAAGAACCATGAAACATTTCTTTATGTCAAAAAAATAAAATGATCAATTCTTATCAAATCATTAAGTCTAAAAATGTCGACCTGAATCTTTTTTGAATCAATAAGTGTTGCCTGTTTTATTTGATCTGGATGTGTCTGTTTGCTTCTTTTGTGTTTCAGTGCCTGTAAAAGTGAAACAGCTGTTGCTGTATATGTACTTTTCTACCACAGAGCTCTGCCTGATACATAATTTGCATTAAGGAACCTGTGTGTCAACTTTTCTCCCTCTTCCCCGCTGGCTGCATCCCATTGCCCTTGCTGTAACCTACAGAAATGAATGTCAGCCTGCCGCCCACAGCCAGGCTGTTAAGTTAGTCCTCTGTAAGTCGAGGTTTTCTCTGGTGAAGCCCTGGAAGCTCAGCAAAATCTGCAGAATCAGAATCACTTTATTAAAGATTTATCTGTGTTTCTGTTTAAAGTTCACCAGCTTAAACAAAGAAATACTTATTTTTCTTCTCATTACCTTGTTGTCTGCAGGATACCCTGAAAAGCTGTCAATGTATATGAGAAAATGTCAGAATGTTTGCACCATGAAGAAAATAATGAATTCGCTCTTTGCTTAACTGAAACAAAGGAAGTTTTATTCCATAAAATACTTTATGCCTCTTTTCTGAATCAGTGTCATCTCAGCTACATAATGGTGTTTTCTATTAGTTATGCTGCATTGATGCTGATAACATGATGTCTGACAATAGATTTAATTTTAATCCGGATCTGCATCATACTGGACATGGTCATAGTTCATGAGAGCTGATTTTTTTCTCCCCCATTATTATTGGAATATTATTTTGTAAGATATTTATGACAATCCTGAAAAATACCCCATCCCACAATGTTGAAGGAAATTCCTGGACCTGGACCAAAATGTAAAGGTTTTGTCTCTGGCCAAAAGTCAGAGGACAGAGTAGAAGGTCTGTCTTACCTTGAGGTTTGGTTTCCTCGTTGAGAATCCTCTGTACCATCCTGGAAGAAGAAGCAGAGTCAGTGAGGAGAGGAAACAGTTTGACTGAATGTGTGACTTTAGTTTGAACATTTTAACTGTTTCTCATCAAAACCTTTCTTTGAAAACCAATTTAAAAAAAATAAAGTTGAATGAAAAATGATCCACAATTCTATTTTAAAGCATCATCAGATCTGAATTGATGACATCAGCAATGATAAACCTCATAGACAGAAACAGAAAAAATGATGTTATTTGTCCGAGGAGGAATGACAGTGAATGAATCTGAAATGTTCTTTCTGACTGGGAATAACTGAACTCCAGACATCTGCTGTATATATTTAGTCTGCTATTAAATGATGTCATGAGAATGATGTCACATCCTCAGCACCTATTAATCTATACAAGTAGTGAACGAGTTTCCCCCACTGGTCATTTTCCTGATGATACATTATCACTTATAAATACATTTATTATAAAGGTCTGATCAGAAACAGAAAACAACTCAATACATGAAAACACAACACAGTGGATCAGAGTCTAAACAGAATTTTTTTAAATTCCCAAAATATCACAAGAGGCACAAAACCTTGACTTTGGACCCTCATCTGAGAAAAGTCCAAACTGTTTTTACCAGGTTGAAAAAAGTAAAGATTTTTAATTCTGAAGATATCAAATATTCACATATTTATGATATAAAAATGCTGAATGGTTTTTGAGATATATGCTCTGGACGCGAACCAACCCTCATCTGAGACGAACTAAGTGACGAAGTAAATAAATGACATAGAATAAAATAAAATGTATAATAAAAACATTTCATTTAGTGACAGTGAAAAAAGAAGCAGTACAATCGTCTAACTGCATCGCAACCTATGCTGAAATAAATCCATCTGAAATCAATCCAGTGCCCTTGAACCAGAGCCGGTATCTGGTATCAGTATCTGGTTCATGTGACCACCATCGACCCTGTGGGACCTGTGTGTGAGCCGGTGATGCCCGGCCTTCCTCCTGCAGCCCTCAGATCTTTCTACATTTTATCAGATGCCTCTAGATGAAGAGAGCCGTCATGAAAGTTGAAGTAAAATCATGACAGCTGAAAAATGACGTCTATGGAGAGACATCCTCTCAGATATTATTCGTCTCCATCTGAGTGGAAATAAAAGTGAAGGTGTGTCTGACTCCTAGAAAGCTTTGGCTGACTGTCAGTGACAGAGAGAAGAAGAAGAGACACTCATATCAGAATGATGCATATTATTACTCTGACCTTCTCAGACGAGCCTCATGGCTACAGAGACAATTTATTATACTTTTATCAAAGTAGAACATCAACACATCTGTAAAAAATGTTTGTTTTCCTAAAAGAAAAATAATGGTGTCATGAAACAACCAATCATTGCCTGTTTCTGGAGCATTAACTGGAGCACTAATTATACTTAATGTTAAAAACAGATACGGATGTGAAAGAGGATGAAATGTACCTCTGGGAATCACCGGGGGCAGTGTGGTCATAATATGGACACAACAGAGAAGACTTTTGTACCACATGTCACGATGCATTTAAAAGCCTCACAGACTCTGCAGAGCTCATCACATCTTCCTCCACCATCTCCATCACTTTGTGCTCCAAACCTTTGACTCTTCGCTGCCCTCTTGTGGACGAATCAGTGCCAACGTAAACGACGCATGTGAGTCATGACATTCTGAACGTATTTATTTAGTATAAATGAGCCTCAGTGAGAATTAGTCACATCAACTTTCATGTCATTTGGAGAAAAATCTGTGAAATCCATTTGTCAGCAGCTCTATATATATAATCTGATATGAATATGGAGATGAAGCAATTTAATTAATAACCAATCAAGGTCCATTTATCGGCCTCATTAAGATGGCTGCCTTTGCTCCCTCGCCTCTCATCTATATGGAAATCAGACTGGGGCTGGACCAGCAGGGTCCGGGCCGGTTTGTGAGGGTTGAGATGAAGACGACTGTTTACAGCATCTGATGGAGACGAGGAGACGTCCAGCCTTCCTCTGAGGAATCATCTCCATATGCTAACGATGAACTGAACGGTTAGAGGAACAATCATGGAGCACAGTTATCAAAATAAAAAGAACTCTTAGTGGCAGGTAGAATTCAGAAGAGTCACTTCATGAGTCTTCATGGAAACAGCATTAAGTAATAAATGCAGGTTTACGTCAAGCTGTTAAATGAGCCAAACATGAGTCTTAACTGATGCTTCAGGTCCATGAAGAAGGAACTGCTTGTTGATGCACTAATAGAACCCGAAGGTTTTTCATTCTAATCAGTGGTTCAATGGAGGTGTGAAGTTCTGCTGAGCCACCAAGCTCTGTTTACGGGGGCCGAGTGATGCGTTCAAGGTGACGCAAACATGTGTCCGTTACTTTTGTGCTCATGCAGTTATTGTGACTAAGACGAAGTCGACGCCCAGGCCAGACGTCATCGTTTACATCCAGGGTTTCCTAATCACTGATTGGTTCTTCCTCCCTACGCCTCTGGCTGCACCATCCAATCATCGAACCTTCCTGAAGATAACCTGACCGGTCAAAGCAGAGGGTCGGGGTCGGCTCCCAGGTTTCTTCCTCGCCTCCATCGCTCAGTGTCTGCTCATGGGTTGGGTTTCCCTAATACCGGGTCCGGTCTAGACCTGCTTTTTCTGGAAAGTACCTTGAGACAACTTTTGTTGTGATGTGTAATCAGTGGATTAAACCCAAAAGGTGAATGAAAGAGAACCTTAAATACAGAAATAGAGGAAGCAGCATAGACCCAACTGTTAAAAATGGATGATTGGTATCCTGATTGATTCTTTTATTTAAAAAACAGACAGAATTCATTACGTTTAGTGGAGGGGTTGGACTGATCCATTAGGTTTTGTTTTAGATCTTTTTCATCTTCCTCGACACGGTGAGGGCTTCCTTCAACGTTTTTGTTCATTTCTCAGGAAGAATTTATGGATGCTGGCTGCAACAATGAGGCATATTTATGGGGCTGGTATTTACTATAATGAAGAATTTGGTGTGGATCAAGTTAAAAATTCGGATCTGGATGGATTGTCACATAACTGTAGAATAATAAAGCTCAGGTCAGGACAGAGCCCAAAACATTTTTAGTAGGGATCACGATGAAAGGACGAATCCAGAATGTATTTTCTACTTTTTTTAATATTGTTAATTATTAAAAAAAATTTTTTTGTCCTTTTCCCTAAAACTACTGAACCGATTTCCACAACACTTTGAGAAAGGGTGGAGAAAAGAGTCAGGCAAACTCACGAGAGAGGTTTACCCTGTACAGAGTGCTATTCTAGTTCTAATTCTATTCTACTATGTTCTTCTTTTAGAGTACATGAGTCCTCCTGTAAAATGAAATTTCAAACGATATATAAAAGTATAAAAGTAGAAGAGAATTCATAGTGTTTAAGAGCAGAAAATGAAAGATTAAACAGTTTTCTTGTATTAAACTAAATAAAAGAACAACTGACTCGTGTTGATGACATCACAAACTGATGTCAGATCATTTAATATTTAACTGAGCATCAGCAGCATCAGTTAGAACAGATTGTTCCAGATGAACAGCCTCTCCACAGAGTAATGCTGACAGAGTCAAAATCTCATTCTTCAAACTGAGCCCCTAATCGGAGTCTAATGCTTCCTCAGGTGTTATGACTGTGATTGATTCTTTAAAAATGGAACCTGAGGATTGCATTGCTGCAGCCTGGCTGCTATTTCCATATCACCGTCATTAACATCACTGAGTTTCAGTCTAGAGGATCATTTGGCATCAGTTCAGGTGGACAGGAGCTATAAACAGTGCAGGAGGGTAAAGACAGACAGATTTAGGAAAGATTCTTCATGAATTTTGATCACGACGGCACTTGATGGATAAAAGAACTGAAGTATTCTGCAGCTCAAGACAGGAAATGGTTTTAATATGTTTTCTAGAGGGAGAGAAATTAGAAAATAACTAGACAGTATTTATATTTCCACGTTTCTTGCACTTCAGTCTCCCTGTGGCACACTTTCCTTTTCTAAACAAATCTGTAATGGAGCTCTTCTCCACAGGGGCCTGGCATCCTCTGCTGGTAGAAGATCTGCTGGTTCAGTTCCCTGAGGAACACCTTGAGTAGGCAGCCAATCATGAGCAGCTCATAGTGAGCCTGTAATGATCCGGATCACCACTAAAATCTAACGGGCTGTTCCAAAAATCACGGATCCACCCCTTTATCTGGATTTACTCTACTCTGCCGGTAGTTTATGTTTTTTTATTGATAGAAATGCTGACAAAAACAATGTTAAAGAAAGTGAAAATAAATTTCATCCCTTCCACCAAATTTCAGGAAAATCTCTCCAGTAGTTTTTTGGTCAACCTGCTGGAAACAAACTTTCTGTGGTGGAAGTAAAACCATCATTGATGACATTTATTATTCAGCAGGAGTGTCGTGGTTTAGTTTTAGGTTAGTTGTCTCATCGACATTTTCTTTAAACACGTTTAAACATGGTCTTCGAAGCGGCCATGTTGTTGTTCCCACATTAAAAACCTCCGAACACTGAAGTTGGAAGAACGGGACCATCTGAGGAGCACATGAACTAACTGTGATGTCAATCAATCCGACTGAAATGACATTTGTCAGGTGTAGCTGAGGACCGCCAGCATGTTTAGCATGTTAGCATGCATTTGCTAATAAGCTCTAGACACTAATGGTGCATTCAAGTGGTGTCGGAGTAATCAAGAATGAATCTCCAATGGGGTAAATGTCAGGAACAACAACCCTGCATAAAATCAACTTTCACATCAGAGTTAAAGTTTTTAATTAATTCATATATTGATTAACAATAATTTGCTCACATATAATTTATAATATAATATTATAAAGTGACCTAGATTAGATGTAAAAGTTATTTTTAGCATTCACCCTGATAAGTACTGGGAGTCCTCCTACAGTACAGGATGACTTCAAAGATGTCTTCTATTTGGATTTTTGACCTGCTAGAGGTTTTTGTGGAGAACATCATTTAAAAACACTATAAATAATATTCTCTCATAGACATCCAGCCAACCGTTGTTTTGCATTTGCATGTGAAGACAATGGGTGAGGCTGGGGAAATCTTCAAACTGCTGGGAGGATTTTGGACAAAAGTTGGCCCAGGTCTGCCCCGATAATCTCTGAGTGCTGAAAGGAAAGCTGTGGTGCCAGCCTGGACCACGAGGGCCTAGATTACAGCCTCATCCTTCACAGAGAAATATCACAACAAGAGGGAATCCGATGATGACTGAGTTCAACATGGGGCTGGTAAATATAAGCAGACAGTAAGAGAGGAAACGTAGAGGGGGAGAGAGAGGGGAGGATGAAGGTAAGGAGAAAATATATGGTGAGGATGAAGAAGATGAAGAACAGCTCAGCTGTGGCTAATGAAGCCCTTCCTCACTCATTATCTGTAAAAGACACATCCAGGCTTCAGCTGCTGGTTTCTGGGAGCCTCAGTGGGAATAATGACGGGGTAACAGGGGTAATGGGTCAATAAAAAAAAGACCAAGGAGACGTTTACTGTGGACCTCCTACGTCATCAACCCCAGCTGTAAAGTAAGAAACCAGCAGCCGACCAGCAGCAGGTCAGACTGTTTCTGCTCCTGTTCAGGGTCTGGACAGAGACACATATCTACTGGTGCAGCAGAGAGAGGCTGGATCCACTGATCCTATAGTGATCCTATAGTGATCTTCTATTGATCCTATAGTGACCTTCTATTGATCCTATAGTGACCTTCTCGTGATCTTCTAGTGATCCTATTGTGATCTTCTCGTGATCCTATAGTGATCTTCTACTGATCATATAGTGATCTTCTAGTGATCCTATAGTGTTCTTCAAATGATCATCTAGTGATCTTCTAGTGATCTTCTACTGATCCTCTAGTGATCCGATAGTGATCTTCTACTGATCCTATAGTGATCTTCTAGTGATACTATAGTGATCTTCTACTGATCCTATAGTGATCCTCTAGTGATCTTCTAGTGATACTATAGTGATCTTCTACTGATCCTCGAGTGATCTTCTAGTGATACTATAGTGATCTTCTAGTGATACTATAGTGATCTTCTACTGATCCTATAGTGATCCTCTAGTGATCTTCTAGTGATACTATAGTGATCTTCTACTGATCCTATAGTGATCTTCTAGTGATCCGATAGCGATCTTCTACTGATCCTATAGTGATCTTCTAGTGATACTATAGTGATCTTCTACTGATCTTCTAGTGATCCGATAGTGATCTTCTACTGATCCTATAGTGATCTTCTAGTGAAACTATAGTGATCTTCTACTGATCTTCTACTGATCTGATAGTGATCTTCTACTGATCCTATAGTGATCTTTTACTGATCCTATAGTGATCTTCTAGTGATCCTATAGTGATCTTCTACTGATCCTATAGTGATCTTCTAGTGATCCGATAGTGATCTTCTACTGATCCTATAGTGATCTTCTACTGATCCTATACTGATCTTCTAGTGATACTATAGTGATCTTCTACTGATCCTATACTGATCTTCTAGTGATACTATAGTGATCTTCTACTGATCCTATAGTGATCTTCTAGTGCTGTGTCAAACATCCACATCCATGAATGAAGCTATCCACCAGGTAGAGGTCTTACCTTCACATTTCTCCAGGATGTGAACCGTCTCTCCCAGCTCCAATGCCAAACCCTGAGTCACGGAGCCCCGGAAGCTGCAGATCACTGGGGACAGAGAGGGAGAGGGGGGAGAGATTAGAAGAGTCTGGGACACTGTATATACACTATATGAACGTCTGCATCATTTTCATTTTCATTATCCATAAATGTCTACATAAAGTTTCTTGTGCTTACAAATGTGGAATAAATGAAGTTATTCTTAGCATAAAGCATAAACCACATGAATACCAGAGCTGTGCCCCGCCTTCCACCGTCAGCCTGACTGAACACATCCACAGTCGAACCAGGAAGTGTTAATGTGTACCAACCCAGTAAAGTCTCTGCAGTAGATACATGACGTCCCCTCTGGGCTGCTTTAGATATAGACTGAGCTGCTCTACATGCTAGAAGAACGACTGGCCTCCATGTACCTCTATTAGATAGTTAATAATGTCGTTTTTGTGTTCATTACAGATCTACAGTCGTTCTAATCAGTCACCTGAAAACTTGAACTCCTGGTGGAGGAGCAGGATAAATCTATTATTAATGCCATTATTGGTTTATGTTTAGAACATATCATTGGTATTCACTTTGACATTCTGTCTGTTCATCTTACTGTTCATCCTCTGGTGTGTAGCACATATCTAATCAAGTTTTAAGTCAGGTCCAGCAGTGATGTCATTTGATTATCTCTGCCTGAGAATCTCATGTTGCTCATGTAGATCCAGATAATCCAGATCAGCTGGATATTAAAATAAAAAAACCTCTGTAATTTAACAGATTTATGTGTAAGAAAACATCATTATTTTGTCTCATGTGTCTAATATTTATGAATGAATGTTTTACGATAAATAAACCATCTATCCTACCAGACAACATCCCTTTATCTTTAAAGAAGAAAGAAGAGATGAGAAGAGAAAAGGGAGAGAGAAGAGAGGAGGAGGGGGAGGAGGGGGAGGAGGAGGAGGAGGAGGGAACCCTGTGAACGGAGGGATTAACATGTCTCTGTCTGACTGGTATTAGCGTTTAGTTTATCAGCTGATTGGATCAATATTTTGACAAATGAGTCTCATCTGTTAGCCTGAGGCTCCATCTGTGTTAGTGAGAAACACAAGGAAACATTCATGTGTGTTAGGTGATCTCCGGTGATCTCCGGTGATCTCCGGTGGTACGGCTCCGTTTCATCAGGATTCCTAAGCTTTTGGAAAATAAGAGTACAGACAGAAGTCATGGTTCATATCGTTTTTAACATAAATGACCCTTTGGTTGGTTAAACGCTGCGTCCATCCATCCAATCACAACCATCTTAAAGGCATCAGTGTCCATCCTGAAAACACTGCTTCTTACAAAACAGGAAACTAAACTAAATGTTCAGAGAAGTCCTGCAAATCCAAACAGGTGTGGGTGTTTGTTGTTAGTCCAAGAACAATTTATCTGCCTGAATCGAATGATGATGTCGTGTTAACTCCACCCACAACTCACCAACAGACAGCACAGCCGACACACAACAAAATCTAACACGTGACACAAAGATGGATGATCTCTGATTGTGTGTAAGAAGACCTTCAGATGAACATCTATGAAGTCCACCTCGTTACCTCTGAGAGACAGATGTCAGTGTCTGCACCAACTCACAACAGACTGCACACACACACACACACACACACACACACACACACACACACACACACACACACACACACACACACACACACACACACACACACACACACACACACACATTTCTAAGAAATGTTTTCTTCTTTCTACCCTGAGAGATAAATGAAACGAGCTCATACTAAAAATCTCAGACTGTTAGCTACTAATTAGCATGTTGCTAAGGAAGTTCAGACGGGGTCAGTGGCCTGGCTGTGTGTTGAGGCTAATGCTAGTAAAATGCTAAGCTAAAGTCATCCAAGCCCAGTTATCTCCAACAACAACTTATCCAACCAGCTAATTAATGACGTGATGATGTCATCTAGTTGTCGACGCCTCACTTAAAGTTTTTATGGAGTTTTTTTTTTTTTTTTAGTTCTCAGTAGTACAAACATAATTTCGCTGGTCCTCTTATAAGTACTTAGTTTGTTCCTGAACCCTGATTCACACTTTTATCAGTGAAATCCCACCGGTTTGAATCTAATCACATTCAATCAGCCTGTGGTTACATGTTGGAGGCGGAGACACGGCTCTAATAAAGAGAGACTTATCACAGCCGAGAGGCTGCGAGAGGAAAGTGTAATCACCTGCTTCTGTCACACAGCAGCAACCTCAGGAGACAGAGATGGAGAGACTGAAAGAAGGATAAGACAGATGAGGAGGGAGATGACAGGGTAAAGAAGAAGAGGGAGAGAGGAGAGAGGAGACGGGAGTGAAATGATGGATCACTCATTAAAAACACAAAACATGGAGAGCAGCAGAGGGATGGAAAGACCGACTGATAAACATCACTAATACGTTTTGTGGTTTTTAGACACACGAGTACTGCAGTAAAATTATCTCTGTACCTAAAGTATTTAAAAGTATTCATATTTAAATGTGGGGCCATAAAATCTAATTAATGTTCTGCTCCACAGGGGAGAGTCTGTCTGTCTGAATGTGGCTGCAGACGCCATCATCAAAACATATTAAATGACCTCCTGTGAAAGAGATCATGGGCTCCTAACCAGCGCCCAGAGGCTCCAACGCTCTTTATTCCTGAGATACCTGAAGGTCACACTGATCTCCCGACACATTGAGCTCAGTATGAACTTTTCTCAACATTCATGCTTTAGAGAGGTATGAGGTCATACAAAAGAGTCCGTTTTTCTGACTTGACATTTTCTCTTAAAGGTACAGGAACCTTTTCCAGTGTTCTGAAGGAAATCAGGAATTAAATTAAATTAAATCATAAAATCAGGAGTCTGGATTCTTAATGTTAATCATTCATACATACATGCAATGTATCAGTATTTAACATAAGACTGCATTCATTTAATTAGAAAGACATCAGAGGGTCTTTAGTGAATGTAAATGTGGAAACATTTAAACACAACATCAGAGTTAAGCCTCCATATTGTCTGTGAGCAGAATCACTACCTTTGTTTGACTGCCTTTGGACCAGTGGTGATGGTGTTTGACTACCTTTGGACCAGTGATGGTGTTTGACTACCTTTGGACCAGTAGTGATGGTGTTTGACTACCTTTGGACCAGTAGTGATGGTGTTTGACTACCTTTGGACCAGTAGTGATGGTGTTTGACTACCTTTGGACCAGTAGTGATGGTGTTTGACTACCTTTGGACCAGTAGTGATGGTGTTTGACTACCTTTGGACCAGTAGTGATGGTGTTTGACTACCTTTGGACCAGTGATGGTGTTTGACTACCTTTGGACCAGTGATGGTGTTTGACTACCTTTGGACCAGTGATGGTGTTTGACTACCTTTGGACCAGTAGTGATGGTGTTTGACTACCTTTGGACCAGTAGTGATGGTGTTTGACTACCTTTGGACCAGGGATGGTGTTTGAGTACCTTTGGACCAGTAGTGATGGTGTTTGACTACCTTTGGACCAGTAGTGATGGTGTTTGACTACCTTTGGACCAGTGATGGTGTTTGACTACCTTTGGACCAGTAGTGATGGTGTTTGACTACCTTTGGACCAGTAGTGATGGTGTTTGACTACCTTTGGACCAGTGATGGTGTTTGACTACCTTTGGACCAGTGATGGTGTTTGACTACCTTTGGACCAGTAGTGATGGTGTTTGACTACCTTTGGACCAGTGATGGTGTTTGACTACCTTTGGACCAGTAGTGATGGTGTTTGACTACCTTTGGACCAGTAGTGATGGTGGACCAGTAGTGATGGTGTTTGACTACCTTTGGACCAGTAGTGATGGTGTTTGACTACCTTTGGACCAGTGATGGTGTTTGACTACCTTTGGACCAGTGATGTGTTTGACTACCTTTGTAGCAGTAGTGATGGTGTTTGACTACTGGACAGCTGACTCAGCACATTAAATATGTGATTGGGTTTACAGGAGCCTGTGAGGGACATGGTGACTTGGATCCTCTCCCATCTCTTCCCTCTATATTTGCTTTTCCTCTGAATAGGATTGCAGTCTCACAGATATTGATCCTAGGTATTACATGTATTACATGCACCATTGGCAGGCTGAACTAAAGTTATTGATCCCTGTGCTGTTTTCAAATGGACACTGATCATCTCATCACTGATCGATTTTAGAAACACGGTGCTGCTGCTTGCAGCGATCAGATGCTAAATTAGCCTCGTGAGTTTGTCATCAAACAATGTGACGATTATATCTGTTAACTAATTATTGCCATGAAAGAGTTTCTTATTTCATATTCATCCTCATTTAACCAACTTTAACTCTGTCCAAAGCCAACAAAATGTTTTATCTCGTTTATGGTTATGGGAGGTTATGGGAGGTTATGGGATGTTCTATGAGGTTATGGGATGTTATGGGATGTTATGGGATGTTATGGGAGGTTATGGGATGTTATGGGAGGTTATGGGATGTTATGGGAGGTTATATGAGGTTATGGGAGGTTATGGGATGTTATGGGAGGTTATGGGATGTTATGAGCCGGAGCTTTTCTGAGGCTTCTCTTAACTTGCTGTTTGCCTTTTTGCTGCTCTGTTGAAAACGTTGAAAACGTTGAAACATTCAGGGACATCGGTGTGATGTGAGATTATGAAGCAGACATCTAACCTGCATGAGGAAGGAGGAACGCAGCTGAGCGACGGTGGGATCAATAAGGTATCACAGAATCATTAAAGGAGCCATTTCCTCCTAATGGAAAAGACGTTGAGATGTTCGCTAAATGTTTTGGCTCATGGAGCAAAGGATAATGCTTCATATTAAGTGGCTGAAATTCACAGATCTGAGATAAATGATGGCCGATAAATGATCAGCGTTATCATCAGTGGGGGTGGGGGGTGGGGTGGGGGGATGTTAATACTCCTCACAGCCTGATGGGACACTTCTAAATATGTTTTCTGACTGATTGTATTGTATTCTAACGTTCCTTAGAGTTGTTGTGTCATTAATGTGATGCTGTGGACAGAGATGCTCCATATCAACAACAAAGGGACGGTTAAGCTGCTATAATACTGTCTGTACAGTGATTCCTGTGAGAGGCTCAAACCTCCAGGCTTCCGTATTTCACACAAAACGTCATTAAAAGCTGAAATGGCCTGAAGTACAGCATCATTTCCTGAAGGCTGAACAATCTTTGAATGACTGAATCCCAAATGTAACGGAAAGTTCTAAAGGATTATTGGATGTCCTCCTTTATCCAGATCTGCATCTAAACAGACCGGGTTCTCTCCTGGCCCAAATACGTCCCATGTTTCCACCACGTTTCTTGGAAGTCCAGATGTTTTTGCATAATCCTGCAAACAATCCAGCTAGCCAACCACACAGAGGGAGAAGGGCGTGTCACTCGGTGAGTGAGGGGAACGATCCCATGTTGACATTCACAAGAGTAGAGTGACGGGAAAGTTTGTGTCACGTTCGGTGTGAACGCAGCATTAGCTATTAATTAAGAATCAGTACTGCGCTTTTGAGAACCAACACTTGGAAAATAGTTCATTCATGTCGAGTTCCTGACTGTAAAAATTCTAATTCAAGTCAGAGCAACTTATAAAATCTGTGGAAAGTTGTTTCACATCTTCTTTGTAGCGTCCATGTTGTTCCACATTTGAACACACAGAAGTCGGACAAACAGATTCCATAAATAAACAGAATTTCAGAGCTGGAGCATCGTCTGCCATCTTAACTCTTTACCTCGTGTTAAATCATTCATCAGCTTCTAGCTTAGCTCCTGTAACCTTTAGCAGAGCGGCTGCAGCCTTTGTCTTTTCCATTTGGGTCAGAGTGAAGCCCTCCGTTACATAAACCCACCGTCTGCAGCTCATTCCCACAATATGGGAACAACCCAAGGCTTGGAGATACGTGTATTTATTTGGAACCTTCCTCAGAGATGTGCAGCAGGCCCAACAGAAACCCTTTAGATGAATAAAGTGCATTAGCAGGCAGGCCTCAGGATGCCACACAGAAAACACTGAGCTGCATTGTGGTGAATAAACCCAGTTTACCTGCATCATAAGGCTGCAGAGGATGTCTCTCGTTTCCCACTGAGGAATCAACTCTGTACATTTTCCATCTGTGTTCATCTTACTGAAGGTTAGTTAGTGAAAACGCTCAGCTGTAGCGTCTCGGTGTCCAAAGTAAGAGCAGCAGGAAACATGTTAGAGACTGAAGTTGACTCACCCTGTACCAGGATACATCATGACAGCACAGCAGAAACACACACAAACAACTCCATATAGGAATAATAATGTAATATTCATCATATGGTTCATTGTTTAACAAATACTGTAACCTTTTTCTCATCACTTTACTCTGTTTGTAGGAACAACGATGTCATATCATCGGTAATAAAGTCACCATATTTGATGTAGGAGCAGATTAAGAGGAGAATCGGTTCACAGATCTGGGATCAGCTGGAGAAACTGTTTCTGCTCTTAACGCTTTACTCAACCTGGTAACTGGACTAACAAGAAGAAGTAAAATTTTACAGTATATTTGAGTCATTCTTCAGTTTTATGATACGACCATCTGTCCATCTGTGAAAGAGGAGCAACGTTTCAGTTAAATAAGATACCAAAACAATAATGTCTGCCAAACAATGGTAATCCCTGTTAGATCGGGATAAACAAGCTGCTGCAGCGTCGCCAACATCAGTCCGTTTCTCTGATAAATGACAAATATGAAAAAATTAAAAATCATAATTAATTTCAGCAATAGATAAAAGCTGCCAAAATGAGGGAATAGCTGAATAAAATAGTAAATAAATGTAGAATAAATGCCTTAAATAACATTTTATAATATTGGTTTGAAGCAAAACTGTTGTCCAAAATCCACCAATCCAGGCACAAGGAGGCAGATGACGGCATGTCTTCTCGGCGTCCTATTGGTCGCTGTGAGTCTCATATGATGAAGTAAGGACAGGGAAGAGGAGGGACTACAGATTCCAGCAACATTTAAACACATCAGGTCTCACAAAGGTATTAAAGGAAACATCGCAGGGACACGCCCACATATCAGACCGTTAAAAGGTGATCGAGTCCCTGGTTTGTACAGTTTATTGGTGAAATTAGTTTTTGATCGAGTCTCAGCCTCCCGTTTACATTTACTCACAGCGCCACCTGCTGTAGTGGAGGATGAAGAGCTCAGGACAGGTTTTTGCAAAGTAGAATTTTAAAACATGGATTTTCCGTTTTGGCAGGAAATGACCTCCATATAATGCGTCTGCTGTTTCTCTCATTTGTGTCTTTGTGTTTCAAACATCACGAATCCATCTTCTAATCCTGCTACGCCTGTTTTCATCCACCTCGTCCTGCTGTAATTGATTTGTTTGAGGTTGTGCAGGAGGAGAGGGAGGCCTGCTGATGACGTGTCCTCAGACAAAAGAAGCATTAGCCGGGATTAATCCAGATTAACGAGGAGAAAATCTGATGGACAGGACCCCTGACGGTCCTCCTCCCACCCAGAGTCTGAACAGTTTAAATTTCACTGGCACTAATTGGCAGATGGAGGCGACAGCATGTGTGGCCCTGTCACCGATCATCTGTCCGTCTGCAGACGTGTTCATAGTGATGTCACTGATGAAGAGAGCAGGACTCCGCCCACATCCCACTGTCCAAAGGTGGCCATTAAATTCACCACCTATAGGAAATCTCCACAAACTGGTCGTCTGCCTCCTCCACCACGGATTGGTCCATTTCTGCTTCTTTGAGGGATTTTTAGATGTAAAAAATCTCATTCGCACACATATCATGAAGCTTCATCTGTAGTATGACATCATCATTCAGTCACATTCTATCTGACATTTGGTGAAAGTAGTGACAGACAAGACTTCTACTCAAAAAATGATCATTTTAGATCTTTTCTTTTACATATTTTTACATACAAACCAAACATCTGCTGTAATTTTATGGTTTTAGTATTTAATTATTCATCATTATTTATTCTATTTTCTATTGATATAACATTATTATGTGTAGTACCACATCATTTTATAATTATTCTCATCTTTATTTTTCTATTCTATTTATATGATAATTTTTGCTCATGTAATCTTCTATTATTTATCTTTTTATTGTCTACACTACCATCTTTTATTGTTGTTTTAGACCTTAAATGGTCTCCATTAGTTTCTGAAAACATTTTAAACTTGATTGTAAATTGTTTAAAAGGTGCTAAATGAATAAAGTTTGATGGATTCAGCTGCTATTTTAATCATATATTTTACTGTGTTTGTGAACCTCAGACTTTAATAAATCCATTCAAAGCATCAAAACTATTCGTCCACATGAGTAAAGCTGTGTTTTCACAAGAATTTAAAAAAAATCTGTGTTCAACTTTTCACACACTGATAATCTCTTTACATTTTAATGACACGTATGTCTTGTTACAATTTGGGTTTGATTTAATTAAAAGGGGCTGTTAGGCTTTGTTGAGTCTACAGTTGGTCGTGGCGCCATTTTTGGTTAAAAAACACCAATAAAATACAAAAGAAGAAAAGGACAAACCTAGTCTTTAGCTACTCTACCTAGCCATGGCATGCTACTATTGACCAGTGACTGATCCAGAATGTTGGATCTGTTGCTGGTTTCATAGAAGTCATTTGACTTCTTTGGTTATTCTAACAGCAGCAGGAAAGAGAGTGATAAAGATACTTTCTTTATACAAAGTTAGCATACAGCTAGCATTAAGTTTTCCTGGCATCAGGACAAAGACTGAGGTGACGAATCTCTCTGTGACATCAGTCCCCTTCCCATCATTCCCATCATTAATACAGCAGCAGTACATCTCAGAGACAGAGAGATCCACAGAGGTTTCAGATGAGGACTGAGAGAGAGAGAACAGGACAGGCCAGAAAAAGAAGATAAGATAAAGATAAGATAAGAAGATACTTTATTCATCCCGCCAGGGGAAATTCTCTAAGGAAAGAAGCAAAAAGATTTAGGTGAGAAGCGACAGAGAGAGAGAGGAAGCATGCCTCGGGTAACTGTTTAACTGATTTAATCAGATCAACTTACTGACCTGGATAAACTCTGCTTGACTGGAACACACAACTACTCACATAACAAACGGCCCCATGAGCCAACAGAGTGTGACTCTCAGAGTCGCAGTGTGAGCGACCGGCTGGAGGAACGAGAGGGAAACTGTCCCGCAGAAATAAAGAGAGGCTGAAATATTTAAATGTAGCTCCAGTGGTTAGTGAAAGAAGAGAAACAGTAGAAGTGACTCTGGGCCTGAGTTCAACCCCCTAAAGTCCACAGTGGGTGTTCATTTAGGTCGTGTCCTACTGCCTGGTACTCATTAAACAGAGCATAATACTGGGTGGGGTGCAAGATACAGACCATAATATCACCATCTACAGACCATAATATCACCATCTACAGACCATAATATCACCATCTACAGACCATAATATAACCATCTACAGACCATAATATCACCATCTACAGACCATAATGTCACCATCTACAGACCATAATATCATCATCTACAGACCATAATGTCACCATCTACAGACCATAATATCATCATCTACAGACCATAATATCATCATCTACAGACCATAATATCTATTGTCAGAAGAGGAAGAGAAGCAGAATAGAAGAAGAGAAGAAGAAGAGAATAGAAGAAGAGAAGAGAAGAGAAGAGAAGAGAAGAGAAGAGAAGAGAAGAGAAGAAGAAGAGAAGAAGAAGAGAAGAAGAAGAGAAGAGAAGAAGAAGAGAGGGATGATAGATGATGTGAATGGAGGACTGTGTGTCAGTCAGAGTTCACTGTGTTCTCTGTTCTTTACAGCTTACATACATGATGATGTGTGTTTCTGGTGTGATGAACAATAGCGTGTTCACGTGTGCGTGTCACAATAGTTTTGTGTCTGAACACATGGATGAGGAATGTGCAGGATCAGCATCCCCAGAGGCGGGACCCTCCTTTGTCCCATCAGACAAACAAATGGATTTTACATCAGACGGCAGCAGGACGGCCTGAACCAGGCCAACGGCCCTTTGTGACATCATCAAGATGGAAGGATGAGGGAAAGAGTGACGAAACGTGATGTTGCTGTTTCATCAGCTGTTTCTCATGGAAAATAAGTCAGCTTAGCTCAAACAATCACGATCAGGTGATTAATACATGTGATGAATCTCTGTTTAAACACCATAAAAGAAGACGTGTTCTCAGAAAAGGAGAGGATGAACCAACAGAGGAGTCTGACCACGAGGAGCTGACGAGGTTAAAGGTTGGAACGCTCCAGATGATGTGGGAGGAGTCATGAAAACAGGAGGAGGACAGGTCGGACTACTTTAACTGGAAAAGCTCTCTGAGGGAAACGTGATGTCATCATTTCTTCTCTTTCTGTTTCTGTTCTGCAGCTTCTTCTTCTCTCCCTTCTCTCTTCCTGTACGTGGGCATCGCTCCGTCTCTTTAACTCTCCGTCACGCCGGTTTGTCGGCTTGTTAATGCAGGAATAACTCGCAGGGACTTCCTAACAGAATCTGTGTGTTCATACATCAGACATGCCACAGAGAGCAAACAAAAAACCAGAGACATTAGAGGTGAAGAGAACCTGATGCAGAAAATAAGGAGCATCACGAGGAAGAGGAGGATGATGAGCACAGCGGGCCTACAGAGGAATGTAATTGGCACCAAAACGGCAGCGAGCAGCAGGGATTTCAGCTGCTGGATGGACCGAAGGCTAAAAACAGAAGATTGAACCGACGTAAAACCGAATGCTGAGCGCTGCCAGGAGTAAAGCAACGATTCTGTCTCACTGTCCAACCCCACAGGAAGAAGAAGGAGAAGAAGAAGAGAGCCGTTAACATGATCTCACTCATTAAGTGCTGCTAATCTGGTTTTAATCCAGCTTTTATGACATCATTACAGCCGTCAGTTTGGCTATCAAAACCAATATCTGTTATCAACACAGAATGATGGATTAATGATTACACAGACATTCTTTTTCACATTTAGAATTACAATATTATCATATTATTATTATCATTATTATCATTATCATTATTATTATCATTATCATCATTGTTATCATTATATGCATCTATCTACCATGCAGCGTTGCAGAGATAGTTAACATTAGTAATGTGATGTCATATATGACATCATTGACCCCAAAGATAACTTCTATAGTCTTTTACTGCGAGATGTGCTGATGCTAAAGTTAGCTCACCATGTTTTTTGATTAGGTCACAGCCCTCCTCCCTACTCAGACAACCACATCATCATCATCATCATCATCAACAGGCTTAACTGATTAAATCCAGAAGACACTGTCCAACAACAAAACCAGGTGGTTAGCACCTCCTCATATGAACAGCCTGGGAGCTCAAATTAGAGCACACACTGATTTTACTTAATTTGTTTTTTTCCCCACCAGTAGAAATATCTACATCTGCAACCTAACGACACGCTGCTCCTCACACCATCAATGTGAAAGAAATAAACCAGATGCATGATGGGAACTTCCACAATGACTACCCCTGTGCAAACTATCCCAGATATCCTAACGGCGAAGAGACCAACTGGGAGAGCGGTGGGGGTTTCATCTGTGACATCTGCTGACGGCTGAAAATATCAGCAGGAAGGACAAACAGAGTTTCCTGCTGAAGGTGATCTGAGCTGACGGCGACGCCTCAGTGTGAGGATGATGATTTTAGACCTTCAGCGTTTGGCTTTGTGAACATAAAACTCTACACTTTATAAATGTGTACAGTTTAAAACCATAAAAATGTGGAGCAACATGGAGGGAAGTTTCTGCTGCCTTCAGCTCTCTCAATAAAAATAATAATGATAATGATAATGATAATAACAATAATATAATATAATATAATATAATAATAATATAATATAATAATAATAATAATAACAATGATAATGATAATAATAATAATATAATATAATAATAATGATAACAATAATGATGATAATAAGAATAACAGTGATAATAATAATAATAATAATAATAATATAATAATGATAATGATAATAATGATAATAATAATAATAATATTATTATTATTATTCCTGGTTTTAAGAAGCAGTCTTGTTTACTGGATCTACACTGAACCAGAATGATCGTCATCATTAGAACTAGAACTAGAACGTTTAAAAAACAAAATAAGACAGACAAACGTCATCATTGTTGCTGTGTGCTGCCCCAAAGTGTTGTTGCTATGCCAACCACCGACTGGCTGACATCATTAAGCGTTCCTATTAGTGGTACGAATGTAAACAGAATCTAGAGACCATGATAGGTCCATACCTCCACCAACACCATCGTCACTAAAGCCTCAACAATTGGAAAATCATTTTCTCACCTAAGAGCCGTCTGAGCAATTTCTATAAGTGTTGGGCTTCTGAGAGAAGACAAGGACGCACACAATATGTGCACTTTATCATGCATCACTGTGAAGAGATCATCAGTTGTTGTATCGTTGCACTCAGGGCATAGAACACATGATGGTGATCTGGATTATGTTTGTTTGTTAGCAGGATTAATCGAAACATAAATGGATTTTGACAAATGTTTTTAAAGGATGGGGACAATAACTAATTTATTCTCTAACTTCCTGGATAATGTCTACAATGATTGGACAAAAATGACACGATGACATCACCATAAGATCTAGCACTCTGATCTGGATCCAGGTCATAATCTGGATCTGGTGACCAGATCCTGATTGTTTAAATTTATAGGGCTGACAGAAAATTCACTACAGTGAGATAAATAATACTAATGATCCAGACTGACCTGAGATCAGATTCAGTTTGGGGTCAAATTTATCTTTAGAAGTTCCTGATCTAGATCCTGAAGAAAACCACCATATATAGTATATAATATAGTTTTTGTAGAATAACTATCAGACTAATAATCATAATGTGATCCAGATTCTAGACGTTTAGTAGTGCAGATTACAGAGAAGCAAACATCCCTCTGGTCAGAGTCTCTCCTCGATGGCATGTCATCCTGCTTTTACATCCCATCACTTTCACTCCACAATCTGTCAGCTCATCAGCCGACAAGACGAAGGGAGGGGGGGAGAGGGGGGGAGGAGGAGGGAGGAGTAATGAGGTCAGTAGCACTTATCTGCAGAGGATGACTGAGGGATGAAGAGGATGCTCCGGGCTCTCACGTTCTGTCACTCACTCTTTAAACTCACCCTGCCTCACCCTCACACCTCACAAACAGCGGCTGCCATCTTTCTTTTTCTCTATCAGCCTTTTCATCCCCTCGTTCCTCCATATGTGAATCTTTATTCCTCAGACTGACTCTCAGCTCATTTTTCTTTCTGCAGGTCATCTATTTCCGTATGATTTAAACTTATCTTGTGTCATTTTTGGCTTGAATGTCACAGAGTGAAAAATGTGCGGGTCATCCGGTGTTCATCCTACATGAGGTTTTACCGGCAGCAGAACGAAGCTGCCTCTCCAAAACAAATCAACCTGGTGATTAAAAACGGTAAAAAATGAAATAAAGCAGTTTAACGGTAAACATCTGTTTCAACACTGTTCCAGCAGACATCTGGGGGCTCAGCTTGTTTTTCTAACGTAAAGGTCAGACTGAAATCTTTCATCCGACAAAAACATGTAGCCTGAGTTGAAACGACCAACAACTTAAAAGTAATGGTAACAACAAAACACATATTTGTCATTAGTAAAGTTACGTCTTTTACATTGTTGACCTGCTGTGAGATGAGCTGATGCAAACATTATGAAACTATAGGCCGAGGTTTCCTCCAATCCAACAGACCTGGTGATTAAAACCAGTAAAAACACAGAATAAAGCAGTTTAACGAGGACACAGGTCGTCTAGGGAAGCTCTGAGCAGAGTTTAGCTCAACTTGCTTCTCTGATAACTTCAGATGCTCAAAGACTAAAATCCTTCATCCACTTTAAAGATATAGCATTAGTTAAAACGACCTACAGTATATCTAACTTTCAAGCGAGGGTGGTCAGATAATGTTTTAATGTGCAATGGTTATGGAAAACTCTGAGCTAGCGGCTAACTTTATTTCAAGCTTCAGAGACTCAGATATGATGGAGACAAAGATGCTTTTAAAGCCGGCACGAGGATGCATGTGTGACGCTGGCTAACCTGGCTAACCTGTGGCTAACCTGGTAGGATGCACGTGTGACGCTGGCTAACTAGCTAGCTTTGCCACCCTTCTCTCTTTTTCCAGTATTTCTGTCTGAATGCCTGTTTGCACACAGATCCGTTCCTCAGTCCTTCTTCTTCAGTGTTTCTGAAGCGGCTGTAGAAACGAGTCTCTGTGTGAACAAAACCCTAACACAGCTTCCTGTTATGCTACATGTCCTTTGCTGTTTTCATCACCTCCATCTTTATTTTGCTACACCTTGTTCACCTTCGTTCTCTCCTTCCTGGTCTTGTTTTTGTCCTTCAGTCCCGGTTGTGTCCGAGGTTGTAGTATTGATTTTCCATTGATGTCATATAAAATGAAAATTAAAGCTATAACTCACCAGTTGGGAGTTTTAATTTGAAAGGATTCCCTTCTTCCATTGCTTATAATCACAAAAATACTGAATTAAATGCTGTTCTTTCTTCCCTCTCCATTATACATCCCCTCCCTCCCTTCATCAACCAGCCATCCATTTGTCAGGCAGATTTTACGCAAACATTTAAAATGTCAGAAATGTGAATTAGATGCGTTTCCAGCAGCTGCGCTGAAGCAAATAAATCAAGCGCTCCTAAATGTCAAAAAGCCCATTCATGTGAGAAATGGAAGGGATCCAGCAGAACTCGCTGCACTTCTTTCAAATCAAAAGATGTTGGAGAAAACAAATATATTCTAATACACCAAACACCAGAGCCACAAACATGTCAGAGCTGCTGGTAATGATACGGGACCAGTTATTAAACCACTGGCTCCTGGCTCAGAAGAGGGTCCATGTGTTGGAGATAATGGCCGTCAGTAGAACGTATACCTGACCTTAACCTAAGACTGAACACAGCGTCTGGATAAAGATCACCTCCTACAAATGCATATGTTAATCTGTCAGGATTATAATCTGCAGCACATATTCAGAGATAATCCCCATAAATGGTGGGTTTTTTTTACATTGTGATTTATGAATGAGGGAAATGTCTCCACAGTGTTCAAGAAAATTAAATAAAATTGTTTGATCTGAACCAAAATGTGACGACTTCTTGCCTGATCCATGCTCCAACCCTCCAAAACCTTTCTTAGAAACACACAATCCAGCTCCCCGACGGAGCCACTGGTGAACCCAAGCCTGAAGGGCCGGGATCCCACCTCAGCCGGACGAGACGGAGCAACACCATCACAAATAGTAGACGGCAGTGAAGCTGCAATTCAAGCAGGACACGACAGACATGTACGGAAACCACGAAGAAGAAAAAAGTGAAGTGATAAAGAGTAGAGTAAAAACTCTCCATCCTCAAGTCTCGATGTATTTAATGACTTCACAGACCAGA